>OX578143.1:112663765-113251265 GCA_951213105.1 Amaurobius ferox | reverse complement strand
TCAACAGACTAAAATTTTCACTTGGAATCACGATTGTAACTTTTAAGAATCAGTTTTCTAACAAAATTTTCATTTAACAAGTTTTAGTCTTTCGTTAAAAAAACTGATTGATAAGCAGAGGTGTCTTTGGTTATGTGCTCAAATAAGATTTGTAGAGCTTTAGTTAGGCACTTTAAATTTTGCTAATGGAAGCATCAATCATGTTGTAAAAAAGAAAACTTTTAGTTTGTTTGAAAAAAAAAATTTTGCACAAATATGATTTTCTTCCTCCATGCAACTAAAGAGAAGCTGCATTTACAGTAGAAATTACGCAGCCAACATTATGCAAAATTTTGAAAGACAGAAAGGAAATTTTGATGGCTAATTATGAAAAATAACAAAAAAGAAATAGAAAGACATCAGGTGTCGAAGCACTTTTACAGTGGATTTCTAATGCCAGACCGAAGAATGCTCCTATCAATATTTTTAAGTTAAAGAAATATTTTTGAAGAGTACATTTACCAATTTATTAATAGTACTTGGCTTACATAAATATCATCTACATTCTGTAAAACTATGCATAATAGTTAGTGTTTACTATAGTAGAACAACATTTAGAAAAATTAGTATTTAAAAGTCAATTATAAGAATCCAAAATGAGTAAAATAAACATGATTCTTATAAACGGCAGCTACTGTACACAGAAGGTCATTCGCACTTTATGGAAACGATTTTGTATTTATGTTTCTCGTTAGCATTTTGAGACAAAGATTTGACATTTTTAATATAATTGTCTGCTACTGTTTTGTTTTGATTAGAATGCAGAATAAAAGATTTATTTTGAAACTGACTCCTGAAATTAATAGATAGCTCGAAGGTTAAGTAAATGCACTTTCCAAGGAAAAATATTCATATCAACAAATTGTAAAGCAGTGTAAAAATCGAGGTTATTGCATTTCAAAGAAAGGTATTTTTAATATATTAAATTTAAAAGGGAAAAAGCATCTAGCTGAAAGTAAAAATGAAAAAATGGCTGCAAAATCGCATCCTAAGACTGTTCAAATGTGGGTAAATATCAATATAGTGAAGTCTCTGATCGTAAAAGAAAATCCACCGACTCAAAGATCCATTGCATCGAAACTGGGAACGCCTTCTGGCACTGTAAGTAAAATCATACATAAAGATTTGAAGTTAAAAAAGATGTTTAAATCTAAAGTTCATCTGCTTTTGCTAAAGCATATTGCGGAAAGAAAAACAAATTGCAGAAAATTATATGAAAAACACCTAGCTGCTGATAAATGGAAATTTGTGGTAACACTCGATGAGGCATGGGTGTATTTAAGTGACTGCAATAAAAAAAGAACAATTTTCAATGGCTCAATTGACGAAAATGACCATACGAAATGGCTTTGTCAATGTACAGAAAAGTTCCAAAAGGGATTCATGATAGTTGCAGGATTTTGTTACAACGGTAAATTAAAACTCAAAAAAGTCTCAAGTAAAGCTAAAATTAATTCATTCTACTATCAGCAGAATATTTTAGAACCAATTTTTGAAGAAGAAATTCCAGCCTTATATGGAAATGACATCAATAAAGTTGAGCTTCATACTGACAAAGCCTCTAGTCGCCGCATATTTAGCAAAGACAGAAAGAATCGGAAATAGGAATAAAATGTATCCCATTTAATGAAATACCTGTAAAATCTCCTAATGCTTCTCCTATGGACTTTTGTACTTTCAGTTTATTAAAACAAGCCTTAGGAAAATGGCATCCAAGAACACTGAACGGACTTTGGAAAATTTCCCAAGAGGAGTGGGATAAAATTGACATGACGGTGCTAAGAAAAAGTTTACTTTCACAGAAATTTCGAGCTAGAGCTATAGTCAAGAATCAAGGCTATCAGATAGAAGCAAATTAATGCAAGAAATATGCCCTTTATGCATAAAAATTAATTATCAAAATCGCTTCCATAAAGTGCAAACAACCTTCTGTATATATGGTGTACCAAAAACATTGACCTCGGCTTTTGTTCCTTAAATATTGATCTTAGACATATATAATAAATTACAAAGTTGCGTAAAAAAGGTACAGAATTTTATGAAATCGATTAAAATTTTCAAGTGAATTAAATTTTAAGAAATACAAAATTTAAATTTTTATACAGCCCCCATACAAAAACATTTCCAATCAGTAAAATGTGGCCCATACACTAATAAGGTGATGTACAAAATTTCAGCATATTATCATAAAAAAGCCCAGAGATATGAAAAGGCAAAAATGTTGACTTAAACCACTTTTTGATGAATCGACATGGCCTAGGTTCTCAGAAGGGAAAAATCATGTCCACAGGTTGAGTTTCAGGGGTCATACACAAATTATGAAAGAAAACAATGATTACATAAATAAATAATAATTTTGCTAATTATTGGTACAAAAGTATCTACACTGTATAGAAATAATAACTTTACACAAAGATTACAAAGCTTGTTCAAAATGTTTTCTATCCATGCCAAAGATCCATTAAAGATAAGAGGCAGATATTATTTGTCTATGATACATTTCTGTGTTGCGTCATTTGCACTCTTGCTGCAAACATTTACATTTTAATTTGTGATTAATCCCTCACCAACTTTGTTTAAACATATCTCTGGGACGTTTTATGAAAAAATGCTAAAATTTTGTACATCACCTTATTAGTGTATGGGGCACATTTTACTGATTGTAAATACTTTGTAAATACTCATTGGAAATACTTTTGTAAAATTTAAATTTTGTATTTCTTCAAATTTAATTCCCTAAAAATTTTTATCGATTTCATAAAATTCTCTACCTTTTATTTACACAACTTTGTAATTTATTATACATGTCTGAGATCAATATTTAAGGAATAAAACCCGAGGTCAATGTTTTTGGGACACCCTGTATACTAATATTTAAGTGCAAAAATTTTTTAATTATATTTTTTTAATACTTTTAACCTATTTTTAACTTAAATAAGAAAAATAAATAATTCAAAAAATAAATTATTCTGTTCAGAATAAAAAGTTCTAAAGATTTGAACTCATAAAGAAATTTTGTTCTAAAATCAATATTTAGAAATATAAGAAAAACTTGAACAATGTATATAAACACAAATAACACAATAATGCAGTATACAGCTATTTCTACACTGGATCCCTTTTGTCAGTGCAAGAGAACCAACAAACCCGAAGTTCAAAAGAGGAATAGGCACAAATAGAAGAAACACATGGTTTTTATACTCAAGACCTGGATTAGGAGTTCACTTTAGGTATTTAATCAGATAGCAGAAGGAATAACAGTCCAGCCAATCTGAAACTTGAGAAGTAACACACAAGATTGGCATGTCAGGAATATCCTGACAAGACAATTCAAGTCCGAACAAGAATAAATGAGACCTAACAAGATGAAAAATAGATAAAAGCCCTAAAGGTTAAGAAATGGAATGAAGAAAGTAGAAAAATTTACAGGACACTCCATCAGACCACAGACAAAAACGGAGTACTTGACAAGTCATTAACTAAATTACTAGAATTTCTCTGGACATGGAAGGCTTCAAAGAAGTCAAGATCACAGATCGATGTGCATTTTGCATGATCCTTGCTGAAGAAAACTCAAAACAGTAGTCAAATTGATAGCAATGTTGAGCAATTGAAGTTTTATTATATTCCTGTTTTCTGACATAGTTTTTACGTTCCTTAACATGAAATTTTAAAGCATGTTTATACTCAGAGAACACCTAACCTGTAGTACTGTGAAGGCTACAAGAGACTTTTCACTCAGTTGAAGGTGATTGGGTGGCCAAATTAAGCACCTGATGTGAATTTTGGCGACCGAGAATTATTTTAAAAGTAATTCTTCACTTGCGCACTATTCCTAAAGTACGATTGATTATATATAAACCAAATATAATAGAATTATATTTGTTTAAGAATACGAATATAAACTACATAAATAAAATTGAAAATCTGTCTGCTTATTTGTGTGTTTGTCTCATCATCACGGAAGAATGGCTGCACCGAATTGGATGAAATTTTCGGGGTAGACTTGGAATAATCTCCACTTAAAATTCAGTCCATGTTTTGAGTTTTTAAAGCCAAAGGTTATCGAGATATTAATAAAAATGCATTATTAAACATTCCATTAAGATAGCATTATGCAAACATTTGTTCCACAAAATTATTTGAAAAATAATAATAATAATAATAATATAATGCTGCTAAGAAACAGAATTAAACCCAATGAGTTATTATAGTAGTAAATCTTTTTCAATTTAAATAATAAATATAGGTACTTTTCCATTTTGCCGGAGCAAATTTTACCAAGCAGACTTTATTGGCGACAACACACAGTATACACAAAAAAAAATGTTAATGAATGTTAGTTCTAAGAATTTTTTACTTTGGAGGCATAAACATTTTAATATCGTTTAAAAATTTTTCAAATGGGTGGGTGACTTTATCGGCTTGCGCCGGTGAAATGGAAAAGTACCGAAATATATATAAATAAATTTTATCAGAATTGCATTTTTGATTGGATTCTATCTTTTAAGGCCTTTGGGTTTAACGAGTATAGAGATTATTGATATTTTCAAATTCTTACACAATCTGTTTTATTTTGGAGAAACATTTTTAAAATCCATATATTGTAGTATGGCAATGGG
The DNA here is from genome assembly GCA_951213105.1 of Amaurobius ferox. NCBI lineage: Eukaryota > Metazoa > Arthropoda > Arachnida > Araneae > Amaurobiidae > Amaurobius > Amaurobius ferox. The sequence continues at coordinate 113,246,604 of OX578143.1, read as the reverse complement.
AATATCTTTTTTTTAATACATAAGTAACTTCTAAGAAAATATAAACAATTCAGTTCTTCCATCTCTGTAATGCTTGATGAGAGATTTGATGGAATATCGCCAACTTGAAAATTTTTTAAATGTTGTGAAATTGATGAAAATATTGCCAAATTGCTAAAAATGTCACAAAATTGTTAAAAATGATGCAAAATCAATGAAATTAATTTTTACTTTGAAAGGGGATAGTATTCTAATGATGTTTCGGTAGCTTTGGACTGTCAGTCTAACCATCCTACTTGACAACAAATTTGGCGACTTTTTAAAATGTGGTCAAATTGTTCAAATATCACCAAATTGATAAAACTGTTGTCAAATTAAAAAAATGGCACTAAATGAATGAAATTAATTGCATTTTGAAAGATGATAGTATTGTAATCATGTTTCGGTAGTATTTGTCTCTTGGTCCAACTGTCTCGCTTTCCAACAAATTTGGCAACTTATTAAAATGCCATCAAATTAATGAAAATGAGGTCAAATTGATAAAATGACACTAAATTAATAAAAATTATATCAATATTTTGCAAAATTAAGTTCAATTTTCTTGATAACCCTGGTCGCTTTTTGGAAATTAAATAATGTTTTTTGTAAATTTGTTTACAAACAGGACCAGAATGCTTTTTCTTCCGATCTACCTGTGAAAGATAATTTTGTATAGCGAGAACAGTGATTCTTATACATTGTTTTAGGAGAATTAAATTAAATATTTTAATAAAATGTTTAGAATAACATCATTTAAAATATTATAGGAATTTGCACATAATTGTGAAGCTTTAATTTCTTTATATTACATATTCTATATGAAGAACTGGTATACTGCTAGTATGTATATAAAATTAATGTAAGTTAATCAGCTCATACTGTCCATTCAAGGATTCACAGAATTCATGTTAACCATATTTATTCATTACTCATAGTAACATGACATTTGGTAATTGGTATGTCAGCGATACATTTTAGTTTCATTTTGAACCTTATCAGGCTAGCCCTTACTGTGTGTGCTGTATGGATGTACTTATTCTGAGGGGAATTTATAAATTATTTTGGGGAATTTAGTATGTACCTTTTTTTTATAGTATATTTTACTTTTGTAATATTTTTGCTGTTCAATCATGTTTGTATATTCATTTTCTTGTAGACGTCCCTGAAATGTTTCAGAATGTACATTATAAGAAGCATTGTCAATAATGATCACACTGCTTTATTCGATTTTCAGGAGTTTTTCCCAGAATCGGGTTTCATATGATTCATCATTCATTTCTATGTGATAGTCAGCACTGCCAGCATATTTTTTGGCTTGAAACATTTCAGAAGCGTTTAATGAAACCATTGTCGCTTCCAGTGTATTAAAATAAATCTGGATCCTTTTCCAGGTGGGGCTTTCAGTCCAGTTGACAAACCACTTGAAAAAGCTTGTTTTGTATACTGAATTGTGAGAAATGTTGGTAAAATAAACATAGAAAATCAAATCACAGATCAAATAATAACATACTGGATAATAAAGTAAACGATTTGAGATTTGGCTTGGCTGTAAAAGGAAAATAATTTCGTTAATAAAACTTATCCAAATCTACCAATAATAATAATATGAAAATAAATTTATAATATTTATTCTTTTAATTCAAAATATATTTTTATCATGTCCAGTATGTATTTAGGGTGAAATTTTCTGAAAATTTCAAATCCGTTTAAAATTTGGTTCTATCTTTAATAGTTTTGAAAAATAAAGTTTGACTGGAAATAATAAATAAATTTTAACTTTTGCAAAAACGACTGCAGTTTCCTGCTTAAGCTTGACACACAACGATTCTCACCAAGATTAAGCCAATTAATTTTTTCATGTAAGGTGATGAATACAAATATTTCACTTTTCATTATGTGTAAAAAATATTTAAATTTTACCTTCTATTTTATTTAATCTTTCCATTCGTTTTACAGTAGAAATATTAAAAAAATCTGGTTTAAAAATGATTTTTTATCAACTATTATGGCACATTATTTCTTTTAGCAGAAGAATAAATCTCATACCTTCTACTCCACTACAGGTTAGGTGTTCGTCAAGTATAGTTAGTTTGACTAATATAAGAAAGACCACATTGGCAAGAAATACTATAAATGCTCCAATTATTAGAAATTCCATAAGGATTATCAGAAATTTTTTAAGGATTTTAGCAATCTGTTGACTGATTTTTTGAAAAAATGGTAAAATAATAAGTGTTACTGAAATCTTTTTCACAAGTAAATTTAGAGAAGATTTAGAAAAATTTTAATTGCATGATCAACAAGGCTGGAAGAGAAACCATGATCAACAGCAACAGCTTTTAAATAATTGATCTCAGAATTGAACAAATCTATAATAGAACAAACGTTCAAAGCACAGTGGAATTGAAAGCAGCAATTTTTTAGTTAGGCAGATGGCAAGAATTTTTATGTGGAGGTAGAGAGACCGAAAAAGGTTTATAAAAGACCTAGCGAGAAATTCATCATTGTTGTAATGACCAAGACATCCCAAAACGCAAGACGATTGTTGTTTTTCATTTCATAGATGAATTAAATGCAAGGATCAATAGAATTGAAATGAAGACCATAGTGAGAAATTTATTATCATTGTATTATAGATTACCAAGACATCCCAAAATGCAAGACGATTGTTTGTTTTCTTTTATTTCATAGGTAAACTGAATGCAAGGATCAATGGAATTCAAAATATCCAAAATACCATCAATATTATTAGAAGTGTGATCCAGAATAGCAAAACTGTTAACATAATGAGTATAAAAACAAACTGGATAATTTCAAAATGCTTATTTTCAAAATAATGCATATCTATCACTGAGATTAGGACTGGGTGGATTACCAATAGCCAAGTCATGAGACATACTGTAGAATTGATTAAGAAAGAAAAAAAATGTTGTGATAAACAAGTGCTGCTAAGAGAAGCAAGCTCATCAATTCAAAGAAATGGAATTCATACAATATTTTCCTAGTTCAAAAAAGACGATTTGGAAATTGAGTATGGTGTTATCTGCATCTGTAAGTAGTAAGAACTAATTTAATATGTATATACTTTTGAAAAATGAAAATTACATTGTTTGCAGAAGGTATAGCTAGTATATAAACTGGTCCAATTATACTGAGATTGCTAAAATTAAGTTTTAAGTTGTGCCAGCTATTGTAGAAAGGGGAGTATCTGCAAGTGACGGTTTTGTTTTATGATTTAGGGGGGAGAGGGGGTCACACCCATTATGCCAATGTACACAGATTGCATACAATTTTCACTGTTATCTATCTGAATAAAATTTATTTATTTTGCTATTTTACATAACTGATCTGCTTTAACTCCTGGTACAACACCTTAACATGGTACATTTTCTAGAACAGACTTTCTTTTAAAATACACAATATTATCAATTTTAACTCTTGTATAAGTAAAACAATATGTTCTTACAAAATATTTATAATTCCCTCGATTTACAAATGATGGAGCAAAGGATAACTCCCATTTGAAATATGAATTTCAACCTTTGAGTTTGTGAATCTTTTAATAGGGCATTGAAGTTGGTAAGTTAAGGTCAAATTAGATTATATCTTTGCTAAATTAGATACAAATGCATAGCCTTGCAGCTTAATAATTTAAAATACTTACATTAGTAGAAGAATGATTCATACATAAGTAGTAATTCAAAGCACTTATAAAAGCTCCAGGAGCTTCACAGAGATGCAAAGATTTCACATTTTTCTTATGTGTAGGGAACAAATTAAAGCTAGACAAGATTTCATAAAACTTGCACCAAGCTTGTGTTAAAATTTCAGGTTGTATTATATCTTTTATTGCTTTGAATACATGTGATGCCTTGTTAATTTTTGCAGTATGTTTATGCCAATCTTCTCCTTTATCATTCAACAAGGACTTTGTAGCATTTAGATTTTGTTTCAAGATATTCAAGGAATCTATACGCCACAAATTTTCTTCAGAACATGTTGAAAGTATCCAGTCATTATTTTTCTCAAAACTATACTTTTTTTCGAATAATGTATCACTACAATAATCGAAAAAGGAATTTGTCTCCATTAAATATTTACAAAATAGTGGTTAAGCATTAAGAGATATGATAGTTTTTAAGACATGATATAAAAATTTAACACACACTACTGTAAAAAATACACACAGTTGAAGTTAAAATAACGCTTAATTCACATTCATTTAAAGAATAGTTCTTGATGATGTGTGTAACATATCGATTAAGAAAGCAGAAAATATTCGAAAACCTAGGAACAAAATCTAATTCAGTACAAGAAAATTGGAGAATTAGATTCAACCAGAATTCCAGTTCCAAATTGAAACAATAGAAAGAAAAGTAAGACACACAGAAAAAAATCAAAGTAATGAATATAGACAAATAAATTTCCCGGTAATGTTTGATCACTCTGACTTGCTGAAGCTCGAATACTATCGACCATCGACTAAACAAGTAGAATTTTATTCGAACATGATTCGTTACGGAGGAATCAAGTTCAACCTTGCAAAAATAAATTCAATTTATAATTAGTGGCAACGCTGTATTTCGAAAAATGAAAAAGTGGAAAAGTACTACAACTTACACTGAAGATTTTTGTTTATTTTTAATTAACTACAAAATTGCGGCAAATATGTATGTGTCCCTTGCACGTTTTTCACAAAAAAATATTAAAAGTTTTAAAATTTCTATCACGAAATATGTTTCTGAATGTTTTAATTTTCCGTTTTTGTGCTATTTTTTATTGATCAGTACATTTCGTCATTATAAAGCATGCGAACTTCATAGACAACATAAACAATACGCAGATAGAATTAATTTGTATTTCCTTGATAGAAACCAAGCATATGAGAATTATGTAACTACAGCTGTTTCAAGGCGTTATAAATCCTTGCAACAATTGTAGACACGTAATTTTTACTACGCTTTTTATCAAAGTACAAATAATATGTGCTCTCACAATCGGATGTTATTTTCATTATACAAGTGATTCGTGTCAGTCAAGTTCTTGAGATTAAAACATAATTAAAAAGTAAAAAAAGTTTACACCATGTAATCAAATTTGTTTCATAAATATATTTTTTGTTTCGGAATTTTCTTCATGAAATGCTTTAATTTTTGTTTCTTTTATGTATGAAAACTTTTCAGATAATAGAAATCGACTTAGTGTGTTAGAATGTAATTTATAATTTGAAGAAAATATACATTCTGAAGTTGTAGAAATTTTTCACAATCCAGATTATTTATTGTCTTGTCATTTGATCTTAATTATGGTTGTTTCATTCATTATATCTCATGTTAATATTTTTCTAAATAGTTAAATTTAATGTAAATTATCTGTAATAAGTATTTAAAAATGTACTTACCAGTTGATCCTGAGAATAGGCCCCCACTCATTTTTCAAAGTACGATCCCGCGCCAAGTTGGCGCGATTCATCGGGTTGCAATTTCATTTCGTATAACTTCGCCAATCTGGTAGCCCACGACTTCTGTTATCCAATCAGCGCGCGACTATTTGGGAATCTGCATTTTAATAGGCAGGTAGTATTTCATAGTCTTCTGTGTATTTCATCAAAATTATTTCGAACGATTTGAGCGAATTATTTCTGGAACTTCTGTGTATCTTTCTATTTTAAAACACAGGAAAATATGCCACTTCAGTTGGGAGGAGTCAATTTCAAAACACTGAGAAACGTGCCAACTTGGCGCAATTTTGTACTTAGAAAAAATAGTGGGGGTCTATTTTCAGAATTTACCGTAATTACCTGTGTATGTAAGTATAGTGTAAATTATTACGTAACAAAATTATTCTTAAGCAAACTACTACATGAAATTCTATCTGTATCTTTAAATTCACAATATGACTAATCACACAAAGTAGAAGATATGCCACTAGTGGATATGCATCTTCTTACATAATAAATCATTTTTTCTAAATACAACTTTTTATTATATTTCAACTCATTGTAGGTTTCCCAATGGTCATTTTCCCACAGACAGAGAGCAATGTATTGTGCTGTTTTATGTATTTGAGTTACCAAAGTTAAAAAAAACATTACTCCTCATAATCTGTATTGATGTTCTAAAATATTATTCAGAATTTGCTTTGCAAGCTGATGAATCAACTGGCATTACCAATAAGACCCAATTACTGACATTTATTCAATTTATTGATGGAGATCAAATCATAAATCAATTTTTTTGCTGCAAAGAAATGCCATGCACTATAAGAGGTCAAGATATATTTGATATTTTATCTTAAAAAATGGAATTTTTCTTGGAAATCATGTGTTGGAATATCCACTGATGTGTGTTCACTTCAGTGGTTCACTTCACTGATGACTTCACTCTATGTGAGCTCACATAGAGTGAAGCTCACACATCCAATACTGTACCTCACACATCCAAATGTACTTCAAACTGATGTATTGACTACTTCAATTAATAAACACTGTTCTCTAAAACAGTAAATTACTTGTATGTTGTTTTAGTTCCTTCTCATATTGCACTGAATGGCAATATCAATGAACTAAATAATTGAAATAATGTAATTGTTATGTTACCATGGTTTAAAATGTGATTAAAAAAAGAAATAAAATGCAATTTGGTTAGATTAACTGAGGTGCTGTATATATATTTTTTAATTTAATTTGTTGTTCACTCAAGGAATAAACTTCTTAGCATATATATACATTTTTTATAATATTATTTTCTTTGTTAGGCATTCAGATAATTTAAAAAAAGAAACATTTTTGCATACTTTCTACAAAAAAAGCCTTTGTATACAATTTTTCATTGTTAACTGTAAGACATATTTCTAAAACCTTTATTCTACTATTCTTTTAAGTAGTATGAGAATTATGCAACAAAATCCTCAATTCTAGTCAGAGTTGGAATGGTTTTAAGCAATGCGGTTTTAACCAGTGGTCTGTCCAAAATGCCTCAAGTGGTTTAAACCATCTAAAAGTGGCTTTTTGTTATTTTTTTTTTTAACTGAAAAAAGTGAAGAAAAAAAAAAAACAATTTTACACTTGCTCAAATACAAATAGCCATTTATTTCTTAATTTGCAGCGATACAGGTTTTACAATTAAGCATTCTGTAACAATTAACTAGTTGGTTGGATCGTTCATTTCCTAAACGATTTCTACTTTTGTCTTGAACAAAGCTAAAAGTTGAAAATAATCTTTCTACACTTGCTGATGATGCAAAAAAATTTTTTCCAAAATCATATGATTGCAAGTGAATTACAAGTTCACAGAATTTCGGATCAATATGTTTCTTTAGTGATAACCACCATGATATGGAATTTACATTTACGGCAGAAACTGAAAAATATGATTTTGGAAAAGGATCAGTTTGTGATTGGTATTGGATTAATATAGGTAGAAAATCTGTATTTATCTCTAACAGCAGTTGACGTACATATTCTTCCTGGATGGAGTTCAACTTCTCATCTTTGTATTTTGGATGCAACATATATGCAGCAAAGTGAACTGGGGTTAAACATTGTTCAAGCCTTTTATTCAACAATGTCTCATAAGGTTTCAAGTCTTGATTTTCTTGTAAATTTAGAAATTCATGAACATCAGCTATTGTGGCATTTTCAGCTTGAAGGTGATCCAGAGCTGTAGCTAAGGGTTTAAGTTAGGTAAAAAAATGCTTGGCTTCCTTATAAAGATGGATGTTATTAATGATATTGATTATATTAGCTAGAATTTCATCTTCATATTTATCAACAATCTTCATCAAAAACTCCCTATTTCTTAAAAAAGAATCAAGACATGTGATTTGACTATTCCATCTTGTTTCACATGGTAATTGGGGAATAACAGATCCATCATATTCGCTTAAAAAGCTCTTTGCTGCATGATGATTTCGAAAGTGTTTTTGAACTTCAATTATTTGACTCATAATTGTTTTAATGGAGTTAGATATATCATTCCCTAAAAGGTTTAGAAAATGACATGCACAGCCGTAACTAAAGAAAAAGTCACCATCAATAAATTGATCGGTTTGAAAATCTTTGCTTATCTTTTTCATTTTGTGTTCCCTATCACTGATGAAACTTTTAACATTACAATTGTATTTCACTTTAGCTTCTTTTGCTAAAGATAAACAATAGTCTGATGTTTTTTTATTGCTGCTTGGAGAGGCTGATGACAAGAAAAAAGATTTTACACCTGTCGTTATAGAATTCACAATAATCGGCTCGTTATGTATATTGGACCAACCATCTTGAATTAGTGTGACATTTTGGCCATCCAAATCCTTTTGGGCTATTTTTTCTACTTTGTTGTTCATTTCAGTCAACAATTCTTCTACTAACTTTTTCCTAGTCGGTGGCATGTAACCTGGCTAAAGTAATAATTTTCTAAACAACTGAAAGGAATGTTGCATGCAAAAAAAATTTTTGCTATATTCATATCTAATGCATCACTTTTTTCTGAAGAAGTTTTGATGAAACTGCCATCAATTTTTGGTTGACGAATGGATTTCTTTGGATTAAATGATTTAATTTTACTTGTATCACTTTTGCCTTCTGATGATACACTATGACTTTTTTTTATTTGGAATCTGATGTTTTTAATGGATGATCAATGTTTTTTGTTGTTTTGCATTTTTCATAATGAGATTTCATTCTTAGATCCTTACCACTTACAAGCTTCCCACACTGTAAACACTTCTGACGACCTATTATTTTTCCACATTCTCCTTTAACTTCTTCAAAGAACTGCCAAATAGGATCTTTCTTCCTTCCTCCACAATTAAGCTTACTCATACTCATAATTAAATATAATTCAATTTAATCTTAAAAAGAAGTATGTTCTAAAAACTATTACTAACACACACAACTAAAACTAAACACTATTATACCAGACACATTTTCCCACATATTTGGAATGTAAATAAACAATAAACAGGTGATGTCACTTCAATTAAAGTATATGTTGATGATGATGAATTTTTTCTTCATATTATGGCATTGATTTGTTTGAAGAAATTTGAAGAAAGAATCATATTGTAGTATATATATAATAATAATAATGTATATATATATTCTTCAAACATATCAATGCTATAATATAAAGAAAAAATTCATCATCATCAACAACATATACTTCAATTGAAGTGGCAACACCTATTTATTGTTTATTTGCATTCCAAATGTATATATATAATAACATTATAAAAGCCAGTTTCATTTTGACCGGTTTAAACCAGTTTTGACCACTGGCCTGGTCAAATTAAAAAAAGTGGTTTTTTGCCAACCCTGATTCTAGTGCTCCTGAAGTGATATAAAAATCAATTTTTTGTGATACAAAAACCTCATTCTAGTGCTCCCAAGTGCTCAGAAAATCAATTTTTTGTGCTACAAAGTGCTACAAAAACCATGATTCTAGTGCTTCAAATATCAGTTTTTTTATGCTGCAAAAGCTGCTACAATACCTGCAGTGTGACATAACATAGCTGACTCAGCATTATTTTTTTTTATTCGAATTAGTTTTATAGTTATTTTTTGTTTTAGTATTTTGACATAAATCGATTTTTTTGGTGACCGAAATATATATATGCATACCAAATTTCTTAATGACCAGGCACTTGATTACCTAATCATTCGCCATCATTGCAACCGAAAATATTATTTGAAGTGAATCCATAGGGCAATTTCATCATATTTATTTTTTTTAAATATATCAAAATTTACATTGTTTAGGTTATGTGATACATCTTTCATCACATCAGAAACACTGAGATTAGCACAATTCTATAGTTTTTGCAAAAAGTTCCATATATATTTTGGGATTGTAACAAAAGAAAATTTCCTATTTCATATGCAATTTAAGTTTTGATGATTTATCAAGCGAGTAAACTGAAAATTTTTATTTATTCTATTTTTTTCCCTGCAATCATTTCAGGATTAAAGTCCGCATTTTTCGACCTATCAACTGTGCATGCCCTGCAGATGGAGTTTGATCTGCACCTACAGAAGGAGGAGATTATATTGTGTTTCTGTAAAATGTGCTTTCGCATGGAATTGAGCAAATTTTTTTTGTGTATGTGTTTTAATAAGAGATTAAAATATGTTTGAAAATTCAATATAAGGATGATTCAGGTTCCCGGATGATATGCCTTGTCAAATTATTATTATTTATTCAGATTAGTTTAAATATTATAGAAATTTAAAACTGAAAATCCATCAAAATTTCAGCTTCAAAATCAGATTTATATCCAGCAGACTATAATGATAAAATCATAGATCTCTCAAGGGTCTATTTTTAAAAGTTATAAATGAACAGGGATTGAAAAATTATCAACAAACCTAGTAGCCAGAAAATTTTTTTAGTAGCCAGCCAGTCGTAGCACGCGAATGTGGGTATGTCAATATTTAATATAAAATATCACTATTATTTTTTTAATAATTGTTGTGTTTTTAAAATATTTTAATAAAAATTAATATAAAATATCTAACAATATTAATTTTTTAAATTATTATATTAATCTTTTTAATAATAAAGCATTATTTTTAAATTTTGTGTTACTAAATTACTGATCTTGCCCTAATAATTACTGATCATCAGATAATTGTCAGAATAGTCTATATTTGCACCTTGCCAAGCTGATGTTATTCAAAATATTTTAAACTAAAAATAATTTTTTAAGTACTTTTAGTAAAATTTAAAAGTTTGTTCATTTTTAATTGAAATTAAATATTCAACTTAGGGTGCAAATATATCAAATTCTAATTTATGCTCTTCAAATGTATTTCTACTGAGCCTTATAATACTAAATGCCTAAATAAAAATGTTTTAATTTCATTATCTTAAACATATATCTCAATTTCATTTACAATATGTTTAAAAGGTAATATTCCAGCATAAAAAGCACAATGTAAAAATATCAGTGGATGCAAATAGATTGAAAAAATGGAAAATATTTAAAAATATAACGAAATATACCAGTGATCGTGTTTAAAGTTTAAATCAAAAATGTCCGCGATATTACTAAACTGTCTTATAAATTACTAACTAATAAATGAAACACGTAAACCCATGAATATGCTGCGATGGATTTTTTTGCTAGGGCCAATTTTCGGTCTGAAATAGTCATTTTCATCCCAAGGATTTCATTGAAAAATGTCTTTAAAATCCCATCAAAGTCCTTAAAAAAAATTATATATTTTCCGGGAGATGAAAAAATCGTGTTTTCCGAGAAAATGACAAATTTATTGCTTAGGTTAAGTATTTAAAGAGGTCAATCAAAAGGCATAAAATGATGTTTTGTCTGTTATAACAATTTTCTTCGCATTTCTGCAAAAGTTAGCTAGCATTAATTTCACAAATCGTTAAAAAATGTACTTTCTATATTTGGTAACAAAATTTTAGAGGATCGTACTTTTATTTCGCAAATGAACTTTTTTTTATCTTTTCCAATAAATGTTTATTAATTCCGCACAAAAGTGTGAATCCTGTGTGGAACATCGTGCTTGAAGGGCGTGGCCAAAGTAGTTAAGATTTCTTTGGAGCTATCGTAATATTTTTAGCAAAAAAGTTGGAATATCTTTTACTGAAAATCAAAGTCCTGGAACATTGCGCAGAAAAAAACCCATAACGAATTCAGGAAAATCGCAATGTTTGTACCTAGTGTGCTCGCCTCTATACACTCAGGAAAACTGAAACATCATTAAAAGCACCTAGCCACGATTTGTCTGTAACTAGTGGACAATAGAATGACAATAGTGTGCGCACCCGTTCCAGATACAGCCCCTTAGAAATGTTCGGGAAAAACGATGCTATTTAGAAATTTCCCAGAAAAGAGGAGTTGCTGGGGCAGTCCTCCTGAGAGAGCCAATCTGAATGCAAATCAGCCCAACCACTCGGAAACAAGAACTGACACACACTTCTGTTGTGTTTCATCGCACTCCAATCTTGTGTGTCAGTTCTTACTTTAGATTGGTTGGGCTGTTCTTCATTCTGCTTTCTGATTGGCTGTCTTAGGTGGACTTTTAATCCATGACTTGGGTAGAATAGATAACCCTCTATTTCTTCTATTTGTGCCTATTTTATTATTTTGAGTTAATTAGTTCTCTAGCACCTATAAAGGAGATCTACCAACATATCATCGAAACAGATGTATGCTGCATTTTTATTTTATTTGTACTTGAATACATTGTTTGTTTGTTTTCCTTAATATATTAATGTTTATTGTAAATTTTATCCCTTGTACTATTAAAATCTGTACAGCATATGTATGCATTTTTTGCAGTCTCCTTCACAAATAATTTTTCTACAAAATATGATTCTATTATTTAGATAATCAATGGTATGCAGCTTTATAAATCACCTGATATTTTTCAAAATTTGATAAAGCTCAGTTTTTTAATCATGTGCATTTTCTTTTCGCCAGCACATTTATTTTCTATATTAATTTTGTTTTGTATATTGTAAAATATAAATTCTGTCAGTAATTGATTTTTTTTTTTTTTAATTATGATTTAGGTAAAACTGAACATAGTTTGTGTTTTATTCTTGTGCATATGAAAAGAATTTAGAAAACACTTCAGGATCATATTTATAGCAGTTCATGGAGCAGTTTTATCCATCAGAGATTGCAAGACTTGTTTTAGGTATGTATATAATTTATATCAGTTAAATTTATTTTTAAAACTAATTGCAAAATTAATTTATAATTATATGTTTAAATAGAATAAATGCTCATTAGGCATTGAGTAGGATTCAAGATGCAAACCTCTGATTAAAATTGCCAAAACTTGTCGCAATTTCTTGAAAATCAAAGGATGCTTTAACAATATGCCTGCTTAGAACAAAAAATATATAATCTGCTGCACACTCAGATACAGCACGACTATTATGCTTTTTAAAATGCTCTTAATTGTAATAGTTTTCTTAAAGTAACTTTTGACCATGTATATGCTTGCAAACCACATGTGCAATCTGAGTACTCCCACAATCTGCATATATAATCTAAGTACGCCTGCTGTGTGATCGCCATGTGCATAAGGCACATAGTGACTGATATGACTGATATATGCTAAATTGATAATACCACTTCATTCAATAACAATATGTCCCATGCTCATTTCACAGGCATGATATGTCCTGGGAAAGTGATTGCATGCATCTTCTACTATGCTTGCAATCCTTGTATGCAATCTGGGCAAACTTGCGGGTGCTCTTTGTTTATAAACTGTAACATAACTCTGTACATAAACTTAATGGGTTCACAAAAAAAACTGCATTTTATTATTCCATATTTAAAATATTTATTTGGTTAACAAAATGTGGCTGAATAATGAACAATGACCCAGTTGTAAAGTGTGCTGAAAATTAATAATCCCTCTGCAGTACCAAATATGAGAAAAAATAAAACCCTAATTTTCACTCTATAATCTCATATCCAGAATATAAAAAATTTAAGTAAATTGAAAATATTTTTCACAAATCTATGAAAAGAGTAGGGGTTCTTTACTATTCAATGGTTGTAATCTACAATGAAGTACAAAATCATCGTAAGCAGTATTTGTGATCAGTAGTCACGGCTTCAGATACATATTCACCTTTTTCATACTTCATGTTTTGGTAAAATCAGTATAAAACTAGAAATGCATAGCTGCCAACTCTCCTGAATTTTCCAGGAGACTCCCAAATGTCTAGCCTTTCTTTTGATTTCCACCAAACATATGAAATTCTCCTGAATTTTAGAGTATTTCAACCAATATCCCGTATATAGGGAAGTTTTGGAAAATAAATTCCTACAATTTGGGAAAAAATCACTGCAAGTGAAGCATTTTTGAAGAAAACAAAGTTTGCAATTTATCATGGTTTAAATATCAAAACTTTTCGAATATGCACTATTAGGGCTACTCAGGTATTTATCATTTAGTTAATTTTAATTTACTTTCTATATTCACTTTTTATTTAATTGTCCAGATTGTATTTGAATTTATATACCTACTACCATATTTTAATTGGGAAAAGTAAAAATGCTTATTTAAAGTGAAATCCCTACTCTAAAAATAAAATCCCTTCACCCCTTAAAAAATTTTAGGCACAGTATTGGAATTTTAGCAAAACAAGGAAATCTCCCTAATTTCTATTTCCTAAGGTTAGCTGCTATAGAGAATGAGAAAATCCCATTCAATGTAAAAAAATGAAGGTCCAGTACTCTGTGGGATATTTAAAACTTATGAAAAGTTTCACTACAAATTTAATTAAAATTTGACAAATAATGCCACTTGAATATTTTTATTATTATTCAAATGTGAAGATATCACTCCATATTCATATTAATTAGAATTGTGTGAATTTTCAACTAAAGAATATAATAAAATTCTCCAACTCAAGAAAATAAAAATGAAATTGTATGAAATATGCATATCTGATGTATTAAAAAAAATGAAGAAATTGTCCTACAGATTCGGTTCAAAACCTGCTGTAAATACTGTTTGTTCCTTGATCTTTCTTATGGTTTCAAGATGGAAACTCTGTGATAATATTTTTGATTGCTAAAAAATTGATTTTTATGAAAATTGCTCAAAATTGCACTTCAGCATAAAATAACTAAAAAACTAATTTGAATTTAAAATAATTGCTCCAAGTTACTTTGGGACCGGACCTGAATGATCACTGTGCCAAATTTCGTAGCTGTGGGTCTTTGAAATTTTCCTCTATGTGACCAACACACATATTAAGTAAGATTTCTTATATAATTCATTAAACTATTAGGGTATGATTCAACTTTGATCCATGATTTTTTAAATAAAAATTATGCCTTATTATTTTTGTATATCAAGTGAATGTAATTTAAACAATCAGATATTTGCTTAGTAATTACTGGTAATGTAAATTTCATTTTTGCTCAATTCAATTATTAAATGCAATTCTATTTTTGTGTGAAATTAAATTCAATCAGTTAAGTAATTTATTGGAAATCACCATTTAAAAATATTAGCAGTTGTAAAATCACTTACCATTCATATTGTTTCCTTGATCAAAGAATAGTGCATATATGTGCATATTATTAGGGCATCCCTTTCCTAAGTATGAAAGCTATACTTATCATTTTGGATGATATGTTTCTACACGTTTCTACCACATTTTCATTTTGGATGATATGTTTTGATATAAAAACAATATATCTTCCTTCTGTAGTTGTGAAAGTAAAAGTAAATTGTTACATGTCAATATTTTTACAAAATCTTAAAATACATATTTTTAAATATCTAGATTACAATTTAGTAAAAGATTGACATATTGCAGTTGTGCCCTTTTTTTATTTAATTTATTCAATTATTTTATTGTTTATTATATTTCTTATATAGATTATTTATAAAATACTCCTTATTACGTGTTATAACTTTATTTTAGTTATTAAATTATATTATCAATTTAGATTTATTTGCATTGTTCCTTTCTATATTTGATTTTTAATAAAGTTTCTAAATTCAATTTGTTTTTATTTAATCAATAATATTTTACTCATTATCTTCAATCGTCTGATCGTATAGTGCAGGCATGTCAAAGATACAGACCATGGGCCATGAGTGACCCCTGGAGATGCTGTCCATGACTTCAATTAGTAAATAGTAATACTCGAATTTCATGAATAGTTTTGTTACATTGAACATGAATAGTTTTCTATACATTGAACACATAGGTACAGATTACAGATACCTATTAAACACGCACTTATCCCTTTCACAAGTGTAAAATCTTTTTAAATGGAGTGAGATAATAATAATTTTATAATACAGTACTCTTGCTTTAATAGTTTGATGTAAGAATCTTGCCCTGCGGTTGTTTTTTCTATGTAGTAGACTTGGTCATACCTCGGCAGCACATTACCTCCGCCATAAAATAATTTTTAATAAATCTGAATATCATTCAAGACTTACAGATGAGCATCTTCAGTCAGTTCTCAAAATCAGTACAACCGCTTTGACACCAGACATTGTTAACATAGTGAAGCTGGAAAGATGTCAAGTATCTGGATCTTGGAAATAATGCGCTGTTTTTTAACCATTATGACTTAATGACATTTTAATTTTGATGTATACTTTAAATTTAAATAAAATATTTTCTTATGTAAAATTAGTGTTTAATTGAATCTGCCAATATACTTTAAATTCAGAATAATCTCTCCGAGCCTATTACTGTTTCAAATGGGCTCAGACAAGGTGATGCACTGGCCTGCTTGCTTTTCAATATTGCACTCCAAAAAATTGTGAAAGACTCTAACATCAATACCCGTGGAACAATCTTTAACAAGTCTGTCCAGATTTTTGCGTTTGCTGACGACATTGACATTGTAGCACGCACTCCCGAGTTACTTAAGGAAGCCTTCACATCCTTAGAGGCCGCAGCCAGTAAAATGCATCTAACTATTAATCAAAATAAAACTAAGTATATGCCCTGTGGTAATTATAATTATGACTGTCCTTATTTCGAAATTGGGGCTTACAAGTTTGAAACTGTAAGCAACTTCAGATATTTAGGATCTGAAGTTAATACTCTCAATGACATTATGCCCGAAATTCGTGGTAGAGTTACAGCTGCTAACCGATGTTTTTTCGGCCTTAAAAGGTACTTAAAGTCTGACTTCATCAGCAGAAAAACGAAGATTATAATCTACAAAAGTTTAATCAGACCCATTCTTACCTACTCTGCTGAGACTTGGGCAATGACAGAAAAAGTTAAAGACATCATTTCTGTTTTTGAGAGAAAAATCTTGAGAGGTATTTTTGGTGGCTTAAATTGTAACAACATCTGGAGAAGAAGAACTAACTCAGAACTTTATAAGTCTTTTAAAGAACCAGATATAGTCAATTACATCACGATTCAGAGAATTAAATGGGTGGGTCACCTGTGCAGGATGGCCGAAAGCCGTACAACAAAAAAGATCTTCTCTGCCAGACCATTCGGCACCCGTAAAAGAGGAAGACCTAAACTCAGATGGCTCGACTGTGTGGAAAAGGACTTTAAAATTTTAAAAGTTTTGAACTGGAAGTCTTTGACCAGGGATAGGGGAGCCTGGAGTTCTATACTGCGGAAGGCAAGGGCCCATCCTGGGCTGTCAGGCCACTGAAGAAGAAGAAGAAGAATATACTTTAAAAGAAAAATTGGCACTTTACAAGATTTAGTTGGACATCCCTGGTATAGTGTATTATTAAATTCCTAATTATATATCCCCAAATAAGCTCAATAAAGTTTCTTATTACTTTTGTTTTATCAAAAAATTGGCCTGTGCCCACTAGTGTTTACTTTCCTAAATATTCATACCAACCAAAACTAACAACTCTATAAGTTCTGAAGATCCTAAAATTATAGTAGCAAAACATTAATAGATAAACACCAGTAACCACAAAAGTAAATAGTTCCACTAGATATGTGCCTAACATCGTTTTATTAAAATAATAACAGAAAGTGAAGAAATCCCATTTTTAGAACTACATTTATCTTTGAAGAATATTCAACAGAAATACTTTTACAATTATACATTTACAAAAAAGAACTTGAATCTCAATTTAGATAATTGCTAAATATTTTCTAAATTTAAGCATTAACAAACCCAAATAAAAAAAAAAACCTGAGTTTGGATTCATGTCTGGCTGTCCACTATTAGAAATTTTAGAATTAAAAGGATAATAAATAGTTAAATTATACATGATCAAAATAAACTCTTTAAAACTAAGAAGAATATATTGTTGCAAATATCTCTTGTAAAAATAGTCAATTAAAAGTACAGCATTTCCATACTAAATATATAAGAATCATGTAAATATAAACTCGTAGAAATAGTACTTGTACATCATGGATTCTCTCTCACTTGTAAACACAGATCTTGCAAATATTTTTGGATGAATTATACATCGATAAAAAGGAGATAATAAATAAACTAAAGATCAATTAAAAGTACAACATTTCCATACTAAATATATAAGAATCATGTAAATATAAACTCGTAGAAATAGTAATTGTACATCATGGATTCTCTCTCACTTGTAAACACAGATCTTGCAAATATTTTTGGATGAATCATACATCAATAAAAAGGGGATAATAAATAAACTAAAGATCAAACTTCGCACAACTAAAAAATCCCGCATATACAAAATGAATCATTTTGTTTCAAGGAGGACTCAAAAAGTCTATTATTACTCCTTCTCATTGTAACCAAGAATTAGATTTAGTCAGAATTTTAGTAAAGATGGCAGCAAAAAAAAGGGGAAACTCTTGGAAGGCACAAATGGGATGTTGTTTAGGACGATATTTAAGACTGAATTTGTGTTATAATGACTAATTGATTTTCACTAATTCTTAAATATGATACAGTGATACTTCTATATTTTGGATGTAGCTTGTGGGATTTGGACTGTGAGATATCTTTTGATCACCAATTCATAATGATGCCCATAATTCACATGAAAATCAGAGCTGGAGAAAATATTGTAAGTTCAAATTTGAAGGTCACTTAAAAAATCACATATCAGTAAAGGCTGTCTGCTGAAATGCAACACTAGCGAATATTCACTACTTGACATGCGGACTTTGAAATCTGGGTCTTCCCAGTTCTAAAGTCAATGACAGCAAAATTATCACTCCCCAGACAGTAGGTCAAAATTTAAAAGACACTCTAGGGACCAGCAGAGTCCACCTGACGAATGGTAATGTTAGGGCCTGGCTTGACTAATGGCAAGCTTATTACAATATAATCTTTGGCAGGGAAAAACATGCACTTCAGTTGGATGAACTTCTTCTGATAGCTGTGAGCGACCGGCAAAAGGCACTAGGCGGCCATGCTCAGCTGTCCACAGAAAACGTATCCTTTGCTCACCAATGCTCAGAATCAAATGTTCTGCCAACAAGATTTTCCTTTCCCAAGAGCCATTGACCTTGGTGAGAGAAAATTTGCACATCACATTATGCACCTCAGCATACTCTGCGAAGAAAATAAAGTCCTTCGCTAGAAACACGAAGCATGAGGTTGCAAATTTAACTACTCCTACATCGACAACCCTAAACATGTGTTACATTGCTTATCACCATATTCCTCACTTATCACCATATTCCAAGCATTTTGGCTCTTAAAAGATGCACTTTCATTGATATTCGTGAATAAAGTGCTTTATCAAAAACAAAGTCGTGTTGCAGCAAAGAAAAACAAACGTATAGGGGGACGTTGGTATAATTTATAATGATTGAGGGAGATAATTAATGTTTGCTGATAAATTTTGGGTAATTTAAAATATTGGAATGGCAAAAGGGGAATAGTAAATTAATGTAATATAAGATATGTCACCCATATAAATAATAACAATAACATAATTTGGAATTTTGAAGGGAAGAGGGAAAATAATGAATTTTGAACATTAATAATTTAGGAAATGCAGAATATCTGAAAGTGAGCACAACAAAGTTTATTCTTTTTTCATGAATTACTCTTTTAGATATTTCTGTGAGAAATTTTTTCAATACACCATTTTTTTACAAACTGAACATTTTAAAGCAAAAATAATTCTAATTAATTAATTATCATTTTCCTAATTAGCAGATAGGTAGGTCTCAAACTACCAATTGCCAAATTTGTCATTTGTGATAAAAGAAAAATGAAACGACTACTTTTTTAAAAAACATGGTGAAACTTAGTGGCTAAGGAAAAACAAATTTTTTTCTTTATTTCATACAACGCGATTTTTTTATAATATTTTATTAATTGTACAATTGAAAATTAATATAGTGTCAAAATAACTTCAGAAATTTTCATTTTATTCAGATTATTGCATGGAAAGTATCAGCTTTTTATAAAGGGAAAAAAATGGTATTGCAAAAATTCTAAAAATAAATTTTGTAGCTAGAAATTTTCAAAAGTGGTTATTAAAGAATAAATGTGGCTTATTTGTGGCTAAATAATAATAATAAAAAAAAAACCAGAGTAAGACCTGATAAAGATTAATTTTTAAATAAATCAGTTGTAGCAATTTTGTTTTACATAAATTTCTATCATATGCATGTTTAAGCGTATGTCCAGTTTTAATTTTCAACATTTACATTTGAATACATTCTCATGATAAGCATAGACAGACATTGTCTTAGCATCCTCAATCGCTGATTTTTATTAAACACCAATATAATATGCTAATTTTAAATTAAAATGTATCAATTGCTTACTTTTTCACTCTGAATACTATTTTACTTCCACTGTTGATGCATTCTGTTGATACATGTTTTTCTTCCACTTAAAGGTTATTTAAAGGAAGTCGGGTGTTTAAAGTCATGGAAGACATTTTTACAGGAAAGTTCAGACCTCCATGAGTATTGTCGTTTGTACAACGAAGGGAAAAGAAATTATCCTATAAAAGTCTATGGAAAATCCCTTTTAGATATACTTGAAGAGTATTGCATTTTAAAAAGTAAGTATATTTTGGGTTTCAATGTGTAATAAATACAGTACAGGATCTATTATCCAGAATGCTTGGGACTTCAGGCATTCTGGATAAGGGGTTTTTCCGTAATTCGGAACACTTTTTCTAAAACTTACTGGAATGGTCTCAAATGTTGTTATAGAAAATTATAATTCATTTTAAAAACATAAATGTATTAAAAAAAGCTTTTTTACAATCTATATGGGTTAACTAAAATGCAGGTTACATGTAATTATAGTATCAAATTTAGTGATTAAGAAAAATTTTGAAAGAAAAAAATGTCTGAAAAAAGTTGATTATTCAGGGTAGTTATTAGAAGTCTTTTTTTTTTTAACATTTCAACTAAAGTGGGCCCTCACCATATTCATCTAATATTTTGGCAGAAGCACCTTTGTTCATATGTTTCAAAATATTTTAAAGTACTTTTAATAAAATTAAGATGAGAAGGATGTTCATTTTTAATTGAAATGAGATATTCAACTATGGGTGCAAATATATCACATTCTATTTTATGCTCTTCAAATGTATTTCTAATAAGCCTTATAATTCTAAATGCCTGAATAAATAAAAAAATTTTGATTTTGTTATCCTAAACATATATCTCATTTTCACCAACAATAAGTTTAAAAGATAATATCCCAGCATAAAAAGCACAAAAAATATAGAAATATTAGTGGATGGAAGCAGATTGAAAAAATGGAAAATATTTAAAAATAAAACGAAATATACCGGCGATCGTGTTTAAATAAAAAAATTTCGCGATATTGCTAAACTGTCTTCTGTAAATTACTAATTAATAAATGTAGCATGGAACTTTTTGTTAGGGTCATTTTTTGGTCCAAAATAGCCATTTTCATCTAAATAATAGGATTTAATTGAAAATGATTTTGATCTTGGAATTCCATCAACGTTTTTTAAAATATTGAAGATGTGTATATTTCCACAGAGATGACAAAAAAAATGGATTTTCCCGAGAAAATGACAAGTTTATTGCTTAGGTTAAGTATTTCAAGAGATCAATCAGAAGGCCCTGAATGACATTTTATAGCTGATATACTTTTCTCTGCATTTCGGCAAAAGTTAACTCTCATTAATTTTTAAAATTCCTTACTTAAACGTACTTTCTATCCTCTCGTAAATGCGCTGATGACTCTTTTTTTTCATCTTTTCCAATAAATGTTTATTAAATTGTGCAAAATAGTGTGAATTCTGCGCGGCACATCGCGTTTGAAGAGCGTAGTATTTCTTTAGCGATATCGGGATATTTCTAGCGAAAAAGTTGGAATACTTTTACCAAAAATCAAAGTCCCGGAACAAAGAGCAGAAAAGAAAATGTAACGAATTCGGAAAAATCGAAACCTTTGTGCCTAGTGTGCTCTGCCCTATACACCCAGAAAAAAATGAAACGCCAATAAAAAAGCATTTTGCCGCGACTTGTCCGTAACTAACTCCTGTATACAGGAGTTAGTTACGGACAAGTCGCGGCTCCTATATACTATACAGGAGACTTATCCGAAACTAGTGAAGAATGGAATGACGCGTCTCGCTGTCAATGTGACGGTCTTGCCCGTACCGGATCATCACCTCCGAGAGCTACTATCGGGGGGTGATGGCCGGATGCAGCCGCTTAGGAAATTTTTGGGAAAAACGGTGCTACTTCAGATGTTTTCCGGAAAAGAGGAATTGTGGAACTTCTCAGAAAAAACATGATCCACGGAATATTTTCATTCGCTATCGTGAGAATTCCTCGCATTCGTTTTCGAAATTTAAGAAGAATCAGCGGCGGCAAGTGCACGCGACATATTTTTCTGCGTGGGAATTTTGAATTTCGTGCGCGGTTTGCGCGTCCTATTTCAAACCCTCTAAAATAGTAGGTTTCAATGCATTTTTTTTTTATTGATATTGCTAATTAAAGCAAAAAAGCATTTGGCGGGATTTAAAAAAAAAAATCGCTATTTGGCGCAATATTTAGTAAATAATAGCTTGTTGGCGCAGAATTTGGCATTACTCTTGGAAAATTTAAAATTTGAAGATAGCAAAGCACGCACTGTCAGAGTCAATAAGTGTTGGCTGGGTTATGAAAGTACACAAGTCCAGTTTTAAAGAAAAACTTTGTTCACTTTATTTGGTGAAAAACACAACTCGGCATATTACACGTACCTGGTAATTTTCCATGCCGTAAAACATCAAAAATATACTATGTACAAAAGATTTTTAGTTGTAAATGACTAGACAGAGACTCCTTGAAGCATTTGGTAGTAAGTTACTATACTACCTCTATCACTTGCGTGTATTTCAGCCACCATCACTTGGCAAAGGGAAACCAAAGGATAAAACATCAGGAAAATATTTAAAGCGGCTTCCGAACGTTTGTAAGTAAATTTAACGTTCAATACATGCTGGTCCAAACTGACCACCTCTGCATCCGTTTCGACTATTCACCGTCGTCAAACGATATTCCGCAGTACTTCAGTCAAAAACGTTTCTGTCTGCCTGCATCAGACCATCAGTGTCTATCTCGTCTGACTTCTTCAGACGTCTGATCTCGATCGACTCCGACCTTCTCATTTGCTTCAAGAAACCTCTGCCCTATATATCCGAGAATGGACAGTTCCGGAAACGCCCCCGGATATGCAAATCAGATGCGTACGCATTGAGAACTGATTTGCATGAAACCTCATGTTGAAAAACGTCACGGTTCACGCCGGTGAACGGGAAGAGTCGTTCATATTAAATTTGCATAAACGCCCGTTCACGGGAACGTGAATCGCGATGTATTGATTATTTCCAACAATCGGCCCCCTCATGCAAATCCTTAAGTCTCAATGCATATGCAAAAGAAAACTTACTCTGAGAAACCAAGGTATATCAATAAACACCAAGGCCCCCAGTATCCTATCAAACATATAATGAAGGAAAAAAATTTAAAGTGTTATATCATTATTAAATTTAAAATAAAATGCATAAGTACTTATAGCATCTGAAAAATAGTTAAGTATTGTCGACAATATTGTAACAACAACATTTCACATCAAGTAGAAATTTATATACAACACAACTTCAATGCTTAAGTATCAGCATTCAAAAATTGAAATTTTAGTTTAAATTTAATTATAAGTATCCAAAATTTAAGTATAAGCACATTATCATATTAAACAAGTCAACTTTAAAAGATTAAGATTTTGTATAAGCATAGAATTTAAGTTTACTTTAAATTTGAGTATAAACACTATAATTCAAAAAGCTTAAAAAATTTTAGTCTATTAATACAATACAAGTATACATAATTAATACTATTACACTGCATTGATATACCAAATATTTAAAAATACATGATGCAAGTAATTAGATAATAAAATTCCTTTATCAAAACTTTCAACACATACTTTTTACTAAGTTGAAAAATACAAAATTTTATACACATAAGCTACTATTTAGCATTATGCGGGTAATAGAAAACGGATGTATATACAAAGGTGTAAAGTGAAAAAGATTCAATATCACAAAAATTTATACTCAAGATATACTATCTTATATCAATGAGGTTTAAGATAAACAATGTATATATATGACATCTTAAAAAAAAATTCCCAAGTTGTAAATTCAATTTAGTATTTAAAAATTTCTTTAGACTAAACATTTAATCTCAAAAAGTTTTGATTTAGTTTTTAAAAATTTTATTACAAAATTTAAGTATTATTTCCTTAGTCATTGGTTTAGTAAAGTGATCTGCTAAGTTATCTTTACTATTTACAAATTTAACATTAAAAGATTCATTGACTACTAAATTTCTTAGGAAATGATATCTAACATCAATATGCTTAGTTCTATTGTTTTCAATTGGAGAGTTAGAAAAATTAATGGCTGCTTGGTTGTCGCTAAAAATAATACTGTTACTTTTATTAAAATTTAACCCAAGTAAATGACATTCTTCAATTATGTTTTGTACCCATACCATTTCCTTAGCGGCTTCAGTTAGTGATACATATTCAGCTTCCATAGTTGATAAGCTGACACACTTATGTTTAAAGGTACGCCAAGAAATAGGTACATTGTCAATAAAGAGTATCATGCCTCCAAGTGAAACACGGTCATCTCGGTTTGCAGCAAAGTCAGAATCTGAATAACAATTTAATTTTAACTCCTGAATGTTAGATAAATTCAACATATAGTTTTTAGTCTTTTCAACATATCCTAAAAGTCTTAACAATGCATCCCAATGCTTAATTCCAGGGTTTTCTTGAAATTGAGATAATATATTGATGGCGTAACAAATATCAGGTCTAGTCCTACTAGATATAAAAGCCAAACACCCAATTAAGCTCCTGTAAGGAAAACTTTGCATTTGCTTTATTTCTTCACTTGTCTTTGGACAATCTATTTTACTTAGAATATTCCCTTTAGAAATGGGAAGTGAAGTAACTGGATATTTATACTGTTGAAACATTTGACATACTTTATCTATATACTGACTTTGATATATAAAAAATTTATTGTCACACTCTTTAAATTCCACGCCTAAAAGTTTTCTAATTTTTCCTAATACCTTGATATCAAATTCTATGCTAAGTAATGAAACAATGTGGTCTATGTCCCTTTGATACTTTGAGAAGAGAATTATGTCATCCACATAGACTAGCATAAGAACTTTGCTATTGTAAATATATGCACAATTACACCATTGAAGTTTTAAAAAATTTAATTCTTTTAATTTGGTGTCAAGTTCATTAAACCATTCTCTTCCACTTTGATGAAGACCGTAAATGGCTTTCTTCAACAAACAAACATAATCAGGCTGTTCCTGATTGACATAACCTTGAGGCTGTTTCATATATACCTTTTGACTCAATTTAGCATAGAGATAGGCAGATTTGATATCTAATTGGAAATGCATCCAGCCAAGCATGCATACGAAAATTGAGAAGAATGCTCTAATTAAGTTGAAGTTAACAACAGGGCTAAAAACTTCATCGTATGATTCTCCCTTTTTCTGACCATACCCCTGGGCTACCAAACGAGCTTTAAACCTCTTGATTTTCCCTTTCTCGTCTTTCTTAATGGTGTAGACCCATCTACTGCCTATATGCTTTTGTGAGGTGGATGCAGGAACTAGTTCCCAGACACCCCTCTCTTGCATTACGGCCATTTCTTCATCCATAGCATTACACCATTTTTCGGACTGGGAAGATTTAATAGCAGCGTTGTACCCTTTTGGTATATTTATTTCAATATTGCTTGCTTCTGGTCTGCCTCTGACCCTTTTAAGACCTTTATTTTCCCGAAAATTAAACAGTTGCTGATCAAATTGTATATTCCTTTTATCACAATATTTCTTAACATCATTGTGCGACCTCAGCCTTTTATTATCTCCTTGAGCGTAATAATACACATCGGTTCTACTCCCATCGGGTCTTGGAACCGTCTTTCGCTGCCAAGCAATATCCGAGCAAGGAGTCATACTGGAGTCAGCAGGAGAGTCCTTTTCCTCACTGGATTCAGACGGATCGTCACCAGTGTCTTCACTCTCTCCTGCCCCCCCATCAGACTGCTCTCTCGGATATTCCCCGTCGGAGTATTCTGAAAGGTTATCTCTTGATATCCCTAAGGAGATATTTCTGGGACAAATTGGGTCCAGGATGCCTTCCACTACATCACCCTCATCAAACCTCACATTGCAGGTCTCAATTGTTCGTTTCTCTCCTGACAAAAATATCCTATAGCCCTTAGTTTTAGTAGCATAGCCTACCATCACCCCTTCTGTAGCTTTCATGTCTAACTTCTTTCTGAGCTGACTGGGTTTGCCTACATATGCTCTACAACCAAAGGTTCTAAGATGTTTGACTGAAGGTTTTCTACCACTGTAGAGTTCATGTGGTGTTTTAGTCTTAAATTTGTGACATATTCGATTTTTAGTGTATGCAAAACACAATATTGCTTCCGCCCAGAATCTGTCATGTAATTTGCTGTCGTTCAACATGGCTCTAACACAGTCAAATGCGGTTAAGTTGAATCGCTCTGATACTCCATTTTGCTGTGGGGTATATGTGTTAGTCCTCTCAGCCTTAATACCGATATCCTTCAGGTAATTTTTGAACTTATCATGGCAGAATTCCATTCCATTATCCGTCCGGATACATAGAATTTTAGTACCTAACTGCCTTTCTTCTCTGGCCTGAAACTCTTTAAAATGTGAAAATACTTCTGACTTCTGTTTCATGAGGTAAACAAAAACTTTTCTACTATAATCATCTGTTATAGTTAAGACATACTTGTTCCCACCATATGAGGCTGTGGGTAAGGGACCACACACATCCATGTGTAACAATTGCAATGGTTTAGTGGACCTTATCCTACCGGTGGGTTTATATGATACTCTCCTAGACTTAGCCAATTTACACGATTTACAATTTAACTTTTTGTATTTAAGCCTAGGAAGTCCGTTTACGGCAGAAACTTTGCTGGTTTGGAGAAGATATTCAGCGTTTATGTGGCAATATCGTTTATGCCAAAGACAGTTTGTACTATTAAGTTCAGTTACTGAACTGCTAGGCTTAGATATTAAACTATCCACATTTCTATTCTGCTTAGTTTTTGTTTTGTCAGATTTAAATTTAGTTTCTTTAAGATTAGGTGCTATTTTTACTTTGTCTATTTTTCTGGAAGCACTAGGATCCCTATCCTTGGATTTCTTATCCTTTTTGTGTTTCTTGTCTCCATGTCGATCCCTATCTTTAGATTGACGGTTTTCTACGTTATGTTGTTCCTGGGTACTATACTTAGGTTTTAAAAAATACAACCCATCCTTTCTTTTTGCATAAAAGAATTTCTCCCCTTTAGGTGTAAAAAACCATAGAACCCCATTAGCTCCATTAAAACTAAAATTTTGTTCCTCAAGAACAGATGCAGCTAATAAATTTCTCCTAAGTTTAGGAGAATACATAACATTTTCCAATTTGATAATACTTTGCTTATCCTTAAATTGGACATACATTTCCACCGTCCCGATAGCCTCAACTGGACTTTCGACATCCCCTACTGCTAGCGACATTGAAGTGCCTTTGCACTCATTAAATTTTGAAAATAACTTAATGTTATTACAGAAATGTCGCGTAGCAGCAGTGTCTACTACCCAGCTGAGTCTATCGCTAGGATCGATTACAGTATTAGCCTCAATCTGTGGAGACCCAAGAAATTCCACAATACTAGATCCATTATTTCTACTGCAATTAGATTTAGTATGACCTAGTTTGTTACACTTATAACACTTAATTTTACTTTTAGAAATATTTACATTATGACTAGAAGTATTTACATTAGACACATTATGAGATACATTTGGAAGTTTAGACACTTTTACTCTATTTACAAATTTCTTAGAAGTAAAATATGCAGAATTTGAACTCACAGTTTTGGAAAAGTCACTTGCTTGCTGCCTCAGCCGGCTCTCCTCCGCTGCTAGCTCTGCTTGTATTTTGCTGAGCTTGAAGTCCGAGTCATTCCATCGATATATAATTTGAACGATACCTCGGAATTCTTCCGGAAGGTACCGAATCGACTGGAATGCTACATATAGGTCTTCAATGGGGTGTTTCGCGTCTTTAAGCCTCGTCACGGCCTTCCGCAGTCTTGAGCAAAAAATGTCAACAGGCTCATCTGGCTCCGGCTGAACGTCGAAGAACTCATCTAGTAATCTAGCCAGGTTGGCTCTGGAAGGTGCTTGAAAATGTTCTTTCAAGGTATTCCATACTTGACTAGGTTCGTCGGTGACGTTTATCAACTCCTTGTATTCCGAGGATAAACTTTGATAAATGATGGCGAGCGCTCGGTCTTTCCGGCGATAAAAATCATCGTAGTCGCGGCGACTTGCATCTTCCTCGATAGGCTTAGCACTTCCATCTACGTGTCCGAAACATCCTTCTCCCTTGAGGACGAATGAGATGTCGGTACGCCAGGTGACGTAGTTATCCCGCGTCAGCAACTCCGTTCTACTTGCCTCCATGGCCACTCGTAGTTTTGAAGAAGCAGAAGCAAAAGTTCTTGTACACTGTTTACGTTTATACTGTTGCGTTTCGTTGTTCACACGAACTTCAAAATGGTGCCAGGTGCGGCCCCCATCTGAACACTGGAACGATTTCTTTAAAGATACTTGCACTTATGACTCTATTGGGCGTTGAACTGGCCCCGTAACCGTTTCTCTTGGAAAATTTAAAATTTGAAGATAGCAAAGCACGCACTGTCAGAGTGAATAAGTGTTGGCTGGGTTATGAAAGTACACAAGTCCAGTTTTAAAGAAAAACTTCGTTCACTTTATTTGGTGAAAAACACAACTCGGCATATTACACGTACCTGGTAATTTTCCATGCCGTAAAACATCAAAAATATACTATGTACAAAAGATTTTTAGTTGTAAATGACTAGACAGAGACTCCTTGAAGCATTTGGTAGTAAGTTACTATACTACCTCTATCACTTGCGTGTATTTCAGCCACCATCACTTGGCAAAGGGAAACCAAAGGATAAAACATCAGGAAAATATTTAAAGCGGCTTCCGAACGTTTGTAAGTAAATTTAACGTTCAATACATGCTGGTCCAAACTGACCACCTCTGCATCCGTTTCGACTATTCACCGTCGTCAAACGATATTCCGCAGTACTTCAGTCAAAAACGTTTCTGTCTGCCTGCATCAGACCATCAGTGTCTATCTCGTCTGACTTCTTCAGACGTCTGATCTCGATCGACTCCGACCTTCTCATTTGCTTCAAGAAACCTCTGCCCTATATATCCGAGAATGGACAGTTCCGGAAACGCCCCCGGATATGCAAATCAGATGCGTACGCATTGAGAACTGATTTGCATGAAACCTCATGTTGAAAAACGTCACGGTGCACGCCGGTGAACGGGAAGAGTCGTTCATATTAAATTTGCATAAACGCCCGTTCACGGGAACGTGAATCGCGATGTATTGATTATTTCCAACAATTACTTTGCCATATTCCGGTTTTGGGAGAGTCCGGATATTGGAATGCCGAATAAGAGGTCGCGTACTGTACTAATTAAAAAAGAAATAATAGAATAAGTTTGAAAAGAGAGCATAAAATTTTTAATTGATTTTTATTTTTTCTGGAAATCTTTTAATGTGTATATATGAATCACCAGCTTTATCTAAAAGCTTTGTGTATTTCTTTATGTACTTGTCATCAGAATGTATTTCTAAAGGATAGAGCAGTTTATAAAACACTTTTCCTTCTTAACTCACTGGCACCTTTTTATTTAACTTCAACTAAATCACACCTGTGCATTAATTTTCCCATTAAGTAACTAATGGGTAGCTCCCAATAAAAGTAAAAATGCATGCACAAAATAAAGGATCGATGAACGTCATTGTTCATCAGCTTAACAAGTAGCCAGACTTGGCTAAAACAAAGTGAAATAAAAACACATTGTGAATACAGCAGTGTTTAAACTATGTTAGTTTTTTTAGCATTTTGCTAAAAGAAGTCTTATTTTGATAAAACATTTTCTGCCATTTCAGCTAAAATGCTATAACTCATAAACCCTAAACCAGTCCTAGGATTCTGGATAGCATGAATGTATCGAACTAAAGGAATTTAAATTTGCATTAAAGAAGAATTATACAATCAGATTTTCCTATACTGTTTACAATTTGTAAATTTTATAATTTGTTAAAATTAGTTTTGATGAAAGAGGAGGAGTCTGGGAAATATAGAGACGCCCACTTCGAACTAAGAAACCAGTGAATTATCATTAATATTAAAGATAACATGCACCCTTTAATTTTTATTGAAGGGAATTTTGTCACTGTTCTCTGTTGGATTTTGGTTTTAGGTTTAGTAGAGCATCATTATGACTTCATTATCTGACAACCAGAGCCACCAACAAAGGAGGGGAGCAAAAGGATGCATTGCATAAGGGTCCAGGCCACATAAACAATTCATGGAAAAAAAGTCAATAACTTATTAAATAGGTGGGAAATCATACATTGCTCTGAAAGGGCCTGAAAAATTCTATCAGCAGGACTACTAACAACTAGCTCCGGATGTTCTTGGTTGAGGGGAATTTCCGCAGTAATCCATTATTATAAATGATAGATCAGTATGTTTTGTATTATAAACAACATTAGAATAAAAAAAAATTTTAATTGGAAATGTGCTGCATTCTTTTCAGTTGGATATCTTATATTTATTTCACATCGGTATTAAAAATCTGATGTGGGCAGCACATCACTTCCCCTATATAATGCAATGAATTGACTTCTTTTATGGTGAATAAATGATGTATATAACATCCCTGCTGTAGCACTTACTTGGGCGCCTGAAGGAAAAAGATCTCAGGGTCGATCCAAGCTTACTTGGAGGAGACTGGGGGAGCAGGACAGAAATTTGATGGGATGGGCGAGCTGGTCAGAAGCAAGGTCTGCGGCACAGGATCGACCAGGGTGGCTACACAAGCTGAAGGCCTTATGTGCCACTAGGCACAATGAGTTATGATGATGATGAAATGATGTATAAGATCCACGGCACAATGTTTTAGCATTCAATTGCACATTTGGTTTTTTTTCCATATGACTACATGTAAAACTATTTCAAAGTACCGAATTAACTTATATTTCACGCAACTCTAAATTGACAATTATCAAAATTGATAGCATCCACAATAAACAATATAGTCCATACATTAAAATATTTTAATAATTAATTCATCAATTTGATACCATTTTTGCAATTTGCTTGTTGAAGAACTTACTTTATTTGCGGATGTATGGCCCCAAATAAGCAAAATGACAATCAGTGAAGAGTGTCAAGAAGAAGATCCCACAGAATGTGATTTGTCTGCTGATGACTTTAATGAAGAGGAGAACTCAACATTTCAAACTTGCAATTACAAGAAGTGCAATTCTTACATAAAGTGTGCTTATGAAGTGCTTCTTAACTATAGCATGTATTCTTGTCAATATAATGAACTATTCAAACTATATAAGCTGCTCTTGACAATCCCAATGACTCAAGTAACATTTGAAATGGTTTTCTCCAAGCTTAAGATTATTAAAACAAGATTGAGATCTACCTTAAGCAATGACAACTTGGAGACATCATTATTAATGCAATCCGAATCAGACTTATTGAACATAGACAGTGACACTATAATTGTTAAGTTGTGTCAGTCGCGCTCTGAAATGAGACGATTGCTTAGTGTTTAATCACTTGGTATGATATAGGTATCCTTTACTTTTATATTTACCATTTGTTAAATTCTGGATAAGTAGCTAATGTATTTTCAGTGCATCAAATAAATCCTGTTTATTTCAGGCGATACTAAATAAATATGCATATCGTAATATATATTACTAGTCGAATACCCATTGAAAATCAACGGTCTAACAATATGCAACCCCTGAATAATGTAAATTTTTTAATAATTCGCTTTTCACATTTATTCTTCAAATCATATATTTTGGTGTGCAAAACCCTCTAAAGAAGAAAATATTAGGAAACTTAAATTACGCACTTCTTTCGAAACCTACACCAAGTCTCTATCTCATTCCGAAGCTTACTATTTTATCATTTCCCCTTTAGAACGTTTTTCTTTGGAGCACACCCATAAATGAACATTTTTGAAAAATCCTATTCGGCTTGGGTTTTTCATCAGATGATTGGCCTATATATCAAATATTAAGCCTTTATCACATTTAAAAGGAAGTGTGTCTCATTTATTCGAAAAATCAAACATATTAGTGTGCAGCACCCCCTAAAGTAGTAAATATTGAAAATCTGAAATTGCATGCTTTTTTCCCTTTGAAACTGTCTACCCATACACCAAATTTGAAGCCTCTATCCTATTGTGAAGCATGTTTTTTTCTATCACTTTATCTTTCGAACATTTCTCTGTGTAGCACCCCCTTTAAATGAACATTTTTGAGAAACCGTATTCATCTTAGTTTTTTTTATCAAATTATTAGCCCATATACTAAATTACAAACTTTTACCACATTATAAAGGAGGCGTTTTTCATTAGTTCGCTAAATCGAATAGTTTAGTGAGCACCACCCACCCGCCCTACAATAGCAAATGTTGGAAAACTGAAATTGCACACTTTCCTCATTTCCATCTTTTTACCCGTACACTAAATTTAAAGTCTCTATCTCATCGTGAAGCATGCTTTTCTATCATTTCACCTTTCGAATGTTTTTGGGTGGAGTACCCACAACCTTGAATATACATTTTTGAAAAACTCTATTCTTTTTGTGTTTTCTATCAGATGATTCGCCGATATACTAAATATCAAGCCTCTATCACTTTTTTAAAGGGACGTTTCTCCTTTATTCCGAAAATTGAACATTTTGGTGTGTAACACGTTCTAAAGTAAAAAATATTCGTAAACTGAAATTGTACAATTTCTTCTTTCCAAACTATCTACCTGTACACCAAATTTGATATCTCTATCTCTTCCCGAAGCATATTTTTGTATTAATACACCTTTCGAACATTTTTCTCTGGAGCACCCCATTAAACGAACATTTTTGAAAAACTATATTCATCTTGGGTGTTTTCATCAAATAATTAGCCCATATACCAAATTCCAAGCCTCTATCAAATTTTAAAGGCGCCGTTTCTCATTTATTCGGTAAATCGAACCTTTTGGTATGTGGCACCCCCTTAAGTAGAAAATATTGGAAATCTGACACTTTCTTCCTTTCGAACGATTTACCCATACACCAAATTTGAAGTCTCTATCTTATCGCAAAGTATGCTTTCCTATCATTTCTCTTTTCGAACGTTTTATCTATCATTTCACTTTTCGAACGGTTTGGTGTGCGGAACTCCTCAAAATTACAAATATCGGATATTTTCTATTGCACGCTTTCTTTCTTTTGAAATATCTACCTATATACCAAATTTGAAGTTTCTCTTCCATTGTGAAGCATATTTTTACTATCATTTTACTTTTCGAACGTTTTTCTGTGGAGTAGCCACCCCCTAAAATGAACAATTTTGAAAAACTCTATTCTTGTGATTTCTATCAGATGATTCACCCATATACCAAATATCAAGCCTCTATCACATTTTAAATAAGACGTTTCTCCTTTATTCCGAAAATCGAACAATTTGGTGTGTGACACCCCCTAAAGTAGAAAATATTGATAAACTGAAATTGTACACTTTCTTCCTTCCAAACTATCTACCCTTACACCAAATTTGATATCTCTATCTCATCCCGAAGTATGGTTTCCTATCAAATCACTTTTCGAACGCTTTTCTCTGGAGCACCCCCTTAAACGAACATTTTTGAAAAACTATACTCGTCTTGGGTGTTTTCATCAAATGATTAGCCCATATACGAAATTTCAAGCCTTTATCAAAGTTTAAAGGAGCCTTTTCTCATTTATTCGGTAAATCGAACATTTTGGTGTGTGGCACCCCCTTAAGTAGAAAATATTGGAAATCTGAAATTGCACACTTTCTTCTTTTCGAACGATTTATCCATACACCAAATTTGAAGTCTGTATCTTATTGCAAAGCATGCTTTCCTATCATTTCACTTTTTGAAAATTTTGGTGTGGAGCACCCGCTCTAGAGAACGTTTTCGAAAAATTCGATTTTTCCAGGGGGTTTTATCGAACGACCAAGCCGTGTTGGTGTCTGCAAGTTGCAAGTCTTTATCTATTCGGGAAGTGCCTAAAAAAATCATGACAGACAGACAGATGGACACTTGGCCATTAATATATATAGATAACAACGGAAATCTTGCTGTCAATTATTTTGTTAACCTTTATTTTTATTTAAAGCTATTTTTTTTTAAATACATAATTTTAGGTTCTATTACTTAAGGTTTAGTAAGACAAAATCATGTTTTAAGCACCCCCCAGACCCCTGGTAGTTAGCGCCCCCATACCGGTCTATCCACCTCCATCTTGGGGGGCCCACCACGCCCCTGGATGACAGGGGAGCTAGAGCTCATCGAACAGGAGGACTCATAGTGCTGTGCAGAGGGCAATAAGGGTGCCTTGCCCTTACAGGGACGGCTTAAATCAGTGGAGCAAACACTGTCATTGAAGTGACTAATGCTGATTCACCCAAAAAGGAGAACAATGAGAAGGGCATCTTGTCTTTTTAAATTTTTAAAGTGTCTGAAGAATCATGAAGCAGGGATTTCGATGAGAAGAGCACCTTGCTCTTTAAAAAATTTAGCGTGTCTGAAGAATCATAATACCGATGGAGAGTGCCTTGCCCTCCCCTGGCTTTAAAAAATGTAGCTATTTGAACTGCTGTGACCATCTATGTCAATCGCTTTAATCCCAACTGAAGAATGCTCCTCTGCTTGGCATGAGATTCTGATTTGGCAACCCTTTTTGGCACATCAAATTATGAATCCAGGTTGCCAAGGGTCCGGCTGCTAGCAGGCAACAAACTCTTTGGTGAGCTAAAGTCACCAATCTATCTACCATCAGGACCCCCACATCAAATTGTGGGACAGGGTACCAAGTAGTGCTGCGGGCCCCATGTATTTTAAGGGAGTGATTACCCCCCCCCCCCCCCCCCCCTCCATGTATCCAAAACATTTTTGCCAAAGTTAACTTTAGTAAAATAGTTTTTGCTCAGTCTTTTTAAATAATTTAAAGTTGAATTCTCTAGTTGCAAAATAGTAGAACACGGTAGAAAAAACAATCATCTAGTGAAATGAAAATGTAAATATATATTCATCAATAAAGTAATAAAATATCTAACCAAAATAACTTCCAATATCGTTATTTGATCAATTTCTATTCCTATTGCCACTCTCTTAACAAAAGCAGGATGTGCAGATAAAACACTCTTGATTTTCTGTATCAATCGATTTTTCATATCAAAATCTCATATATGCAAATATTCTTGTTGCAATAAGTGATTTTTTAATAATGTATAATAGTAGCTTGGATCTTCTAAATCAGTTGGTCTCTAATTTCTTCAAATCAGAACTCCATAGGGGTACGAAAAAGTTAATTTTACTTAATATAAGAAGGCATGTGTGTAGTTTGTAGCGAGATATCTAAGCTGCGGGACAACTTGATGAATGCTACTCGATGAATTGTTTTTAATTCATATTAATTTTTTAGTTATTTTATATTGATTCACGATTTTGAGTGATTTTCACAAAAATCGGTTCCTTAACAATCGAAAATGTTATTGCAGAGTTTCTATTTTGACACCATCGGAAAGATCGTAAAACGTTTTTTCTAACAATGTTTGAACCGAATCCGTAGGACAATTCCTTTAAATTTATTTATTTATTTTTAAATACATCGAAATTTGTATATTTTAGATTATTTGATACTTAAATATGTGCGTATATCCTCATATTCTAACGGAAATATTTTTAATTACAAAGTTATTTTATTTGCTGTGAATTTTTAAGCAAATGCATAAAATTTAAAATTGTAGATATCGTTAATGAAAGGTGTATATTTTTCTTCCCGGTGAATATTTGTGCGCATGCCCTCAAAGACTTGGAACTCACGATGCAGTTTAAGTCTTCTCGCCTAGAGAAGTGATTTAATTTTGTTTCTTTTATTTATTTATTTTTCTGCTTTCCATGGTTGCGGAACAAAAGAGAGAAGCGATTTGCAAATTGAGTGGTTTTTATCTGTATATATTATTTAACTTAACGGAAGCTTATCTAGGACCTGGGCAACTCTGAGTAATTTTTTTTAGTAGTATATAAATTTGCACCGGCGAAGAAAAATGACCTATCTGCATCTTACGGTGTTCTGGTATGATTAATTTTCATTTTTCCTGCCCTCTACAGTAGTATGACAGGTTCAACAATACATCAGTTGCAAAAAATTTCTTGAGTTATTTGATAATTGGAAAGAATCTACAAATTTTCTGTAAATTTTAATTGTTTTATTTACTACTCAGAGAACAAAAAAGTTATGCACAGCCCCAATAACTAAAACATTTGATGTATCTAACAAAAAACTTCCAGCAAATAAAAATATTTTGATATCCATAAACAATTTAAAAATCAGAACTTCCTTATGACGCAAACTGACTTAAAAATAAATAGGTCTTATGTTGACACTGATTAAAATAAGTATACCTAATTGCATGGAAATTATTTAATTATTTTGAGAGATATCACGCTCGTTGTAGGAAAAGTAATATTTATAATACCTCAAAAGTAGTTTAGGATAAATTCTAAATATATTATTAATTCATTTCTGGTTAAAAGTACTTAAATTAACCACCCAATTGGTAATAAATACCATATTTAACTTTTTTATAATTTTTTAAACTTAGATAACAAAACATGAATGATGGAACATCCTATAAATGATGTCATTTGCTTTTTTATATAAAAATAAATTCCATATTAAATGGCTATTTCTGTACATATATGGGTAACATGAATATTTTGTATGTCTTTTCAATTTTAAGAATAAATAACTGAAAAAGAGTTATCCTGGTCTGACCTCACTGAAAATTAATAGGATTCTGATGTTTACACGATTGAAATAATCGTATAACATTCTGTTTCATTATTTCAATCTATGTTATACTCGCAGATATTAATGAATTTGTACGTTTTCAGGGATGTTCTCAATGAGTAAATTCATCCAAAAGTTTTATACAAATTTTAAATATGTAGAATAATTTTACAGAACTATATAGTATTCTGATAAAATAAATAATGTTAATTCTAAGATCAATATTTTTAAGGCAATTAAAAATAATATTGAAAAAATATAAGAATTCAAACAAACTTTAATATCAGACCCCTGTGCAAAACAATTTTCTATTAATTACAAATGTTGAAGAATTTATACGAGTTACCAAATCAAACTGACAAATAAAAATACATTTTCATCGGATTAGGCCGAGGTATCTTACTCATCAACGATAATTGCTCCAAGTCCTCTGGACGAGCCGGACGGCCTGGGGCTTTCACACTCATCAACGATAAATTCGTTTCTAGAGGATCCACTCAGACGAATATTGCTTAGGGACATTCTGCTAGACAAAAGGTTTTCAATGCTGAACGCTTGGTTTCCCCAGGATGAAATACAACACTCTTCCTTCAGGCATCGACTACAGAACTTGAGAGCTGGAAATATGGTCATCCGGTCCATTGCCAAATACCCAGAATTTTTTCCTGCTACATAAGAGCATAGATATTGTTGGTAGACAGGACCCCCTGATGTGTTACTTGCTTTAGGACAACTGACCATTCACATAACATAAGATCTTATCTGTATGGGAGTGAAAAAGACCCCCTCTATACAAAGAGATGACTTTCTGTGGAGGGTTTTTCTTTTCTTGTTGTAAAGGCATTTATTTTATCAGTTCGATGCTTGCAAATTTTTGAAGCTAAATAGCAAAAAGTTACTTTTATAGCCTGGGAAATGCTTTGTAGCCCTCCCTTCAAAGCTGGTCAATTTATGTGGAGGATTATCTATTATTTTCTTACCGGATTTTCTGATCCCTTGTTGATGGGATAGCGTATTCTTTGTACATTACAGAAGCCGTCTTTTTTTCCCTTTTTTTGAAACAAACATGGAATCAAAGAAATAAAACGTATCACCTGTTGCTTAACGTATCATGTGTTTAATATTTACAATTCTTTGTTGTTGTTTTTTATTGTTTTAAAGAACTTGCATTTGCTTTTAATCTATTCTATACTTGTAATTTTATACTTGCGTAAAATATGCGATATTGTATTATAAAATATTTTTATTACAAATTCATATGCACAAATAATGCTGAAAAAATATTTTTCCACGGGCCTCTATCGTTTGCCGGGCCCCAGTACCATGGTCCCAACTGCCCCCCCCCCCCTTTGTGGGGGTCCTGTCTACCATATGTCTATTTTCACGACATTTTTAACTAAACTTAGAGGGGGAGAGGCTCGGGGGCTTTGAATTTTGTGAATATCAAATATATTCATGAAGTTTTTTTTTTTCCCCTAATTTGCATTCCCTAAGTCGCCATCCGTTCTTTGTTAACACCCATGCAATCACTGTCAGTGATCCTTCTCTAAATTTAAATATGTGTTATAGAACATCAGACACTGTATTAACGAAGAAAATCTTCCTATGTACAATATTGCAAGATGTATGTCTACTTAAAATGCATGTCTACTTATGCAAAAATATTGCAAAACACTGTCTACTTAAATGAAAATCTTGTCATTAAATATTTTACATGCAGTTTTTAGAAATTGTACAGTGCATATAGAAAATAATAAGGAAGAATAAAAAAAAGTTTTAAGGGTGTCACCCATTGCTAAGGAGCCAGTTTAGATTCTATAATTTTCTGATCAAACAAATGTAAATATTAGTTTCTAAAAAAATTGTAATATGATACTTATTGATATGCGTATAGCAGTTAGTTGTATTACTGCTTTGCAACTGGTAGATTATTCTTAAAAATGTTAGTGTAAATCATCAATCGTAAAATTTTTGCAAGGTTCAATGAAGTTTCATGATTTTCCCTGCAAATTTTGCTTTTTTTTTTCCGTGATAAAATTATTGCCCTAGATATGATATATTGTCAAACCCATTTATTATGAAATCATAAGGACATTTTAAAGTTTCATTAAAACCATATGTTTGTTTAAAAAAGTATGAAGAATATTACTTTCTTATTGAATTTGATTTTTTATTTTCATAATTTTGCTCTTTCTGACTTTGATATAAATAGGCTACACTGTATTTTTAAATCTTGTAGGTAGGTGCTTTTGTACAATATCACTTTTATATTAAATATAAAATTTTCACTCAGTTATATATGTGCTCCTATATTGTTAAAGAGCTTAAATTGTTATTCAAATGTTTATGTATGCCTCTTTTCCTTTTCAAACTTTGAGGGTGTTTCATTAAATAAGGTAATAAGGCCTGCAGTATGAATATACAAGGTGTTTCACAAAGGACTCCCTAACTTTGAAATGAAACAATTTGGAAATGGTGATCCATAGAAGACGGAAACAAGTGATATGTTTATTGGGAAAGCCGTAAAAATCTGATACAAAGATTTCAAAATTAGGTACAAATGTTGCTGACAGATGGCACTGTACGCTGTAGTCGTAGTACGGAGTCCAAGAAATAGGCTGTAAATAGTAGTGAGACTGTCCTTTGTAAAGCAGTCGTTGCAATTGTTATGCCGAGATTTGACAGTTCTAAATTTAATTAATAGTTCAAAATTTGAAACAGCTTAAAATTCGTTATTTTTCCCCTTTCCCTTCAAAATTCTAAATTTATTTGTTGCTTTTAATATTTCGGCGATTTATTTCCCCTCTTAACGTAATTTGTTATCTTTTTAATGTTTTTATTATTCAAAATTGTGCGCAATGTGCCTTTAAACATTAAATAATCTTTTGTTAATTCTCATAATCTTCGTTTTCAGCTGTTAACTTCATTTCAGTTCATTCACGAATCCGCAAAATAAAGGCACTTTTTAAGCGAAACTTGGCCTTGAACCGCTTATCAGTTTTAAACACCTGCATTTAGGGTGCATTGCATCCGGTGGGGTTGGCGGGTTGCCATTGCGCGGCGGCTTGCCGCTTGGCAGAAGTTATTCTTTTTATGATTCTTGGCATAACAGCGTTTTATTTCCGCAGTGTATGCATGAGCGCTCGGCGCGAAGCGCAGGGTTTCGCTCGCCAAGTTTGGCGTCTCCTGGGAAGGCAAGCGTGTTGCCGGCGATTCGATTCCTGACCGGCACTGTTGGAGGTGGTGTTTTGATCGTGCGAAGATCCGTGGAACGGGCCCCAATGCAAGGGCGCCCGTCTCCCGCGGTCGCCGTAAGGATGCTTTTAATCAAATTTCCAAGCCAATTTATGCAGCTTGACCAAGATTTTGAAGTGTGCTCCTAATGAGGACATCGTGACTGTCGGGATCCAAGTTAATGCTGGCATAGTTGCCTTTGTCTGAAAGGTGTATCATCGACCTCAACAGTTTTTCCTTAATCCTACAGTGTTTGCAAAGTGTATCACCGATCTCAACAGTCCTTCCTTAATCCTACATTTCCACCAAATCGCTACAGGCTCTTGCATGCCAGCGAATAATTCATATATTTTCTAAAACTTCATGTGCAGCGGTCTCCAAACTTCAGTGATATGTGTATCGTCATTCCAGTCATAAGTGCATCGTCATTCCACTCACGCAACTGTCCTTATTGCCGGCTCAAGTCATTCCAGTCACAAGTGCATCTCTCCACATTTTTAGTGCTCCACAAGTATTTCTTCCAATAAATACTTCATTAAAATGATCTAGTGATGAGACTGTAGTGCTCCCTCTTTATATATTTCTGTGTAGGCGCAATATTTTCTTGAACGATACAAATTTCACAGATGCTAAGGTCTATCTACAGTAGGACGATTATGTTTCCTTTTTTTTGATTTAGTAATAAGTGAAATTTGTAAAGAGATACAAGATCAGTGCAGCCTTAAGCTTGAAGTTTATAAATTTGTATTTGTGATTTTGATCCGGTCATAGGGAACTGCAAGTGGCAATATATTGTTCTCTTACAAATCCAAGCTGTATTATTGAGTACATCAATAATTTGCTCTTTGTTATTTTTATTCTCAACATTTTTGGGGGTGGACAGCCAGCTCAGGCAGACCAAACTCTGGTCTTCAGACCAGAGTGGAATCTGAACCTGGGAATTATATTAATAACTGAGAATTAAATTAATAACTGGGATTTAATTTGATAACTGGGTCCTGAACTTCAATTTAATTGATCATAAAATAAAATGCAATGTACAAATCTAGCCACTATACGATATTTTAAGTTTAGCAGTTTGGAAGGTGTTTAAATTTTGTAACTTTTGTTTGTTTTTGAAAGTGTTGTTAATAAAGCAAGTTTTAGTTTAGCATAAAATTGGTTGTGTTCTTGAGTAATTGGCTGTGCTCCATTTGATTTTGGTTTAAAGGTAAGTGAAGTTTTAGAGAATTTGTTGATTGTTGATGATAATT
Source organism: Amaurobius ferox (assembly GCA_951213105.1). Lineage (NCBI taxonomy): Eukaryota > Metazoa > Arthropoda > Arachnida > Araneae > Amaurobiidae > Amaurobius > Amaurobius ferox. The sequence continues at coordinate 113,205,139 of OX578143.1, read as the reverse complement.
ATAAAAGATAAACAACCAAGAAATATGCACAGGCCAAACTGTAGGAAATGCAATTAATAAAAGTAACATTATTAAAATAAGTTAGAACTCTAATATTGAAGTGTAATAAGCAATGAGCAATATTAAATGGTAAAATTAAAACAAAAGAAACTTTATTATTTAGTAACTTATATTAAGAATAAAATTAAATTAACTTATTTACATCAAAAGTAAAAGGAAATCTTAAAAATAAAATATGATAAATAAAGTTTTTTTTCTTCATAACACAATCACATCAAAATTGATTTAAAGTGTGCACCAGCATAGAGATAGCGCAAACGATGAATGAAATTGGCAGTCACCTTCTGTAGTGTGTCAACAGAAATGGACGCACATGCCTTACTGATCAACTCTTCAAGCTTATCCAGTGTTGCATGATTGTTGCAGAAAACAGTGTCCTTCAATGTGTCCCAAAGGAAATAGTCGCTGGGCATAAGATCAGGTGGATATGGAGGCCAATCCATTCCTGTTCCAGTAAATGTGGAATAGTTCAAAGCAATGACTCTATTACTGAAATATTGCTCAAGAAAGGCAAAAACAGCTGAGTTACGATGTGATCGGGCCCCATCTTGCATAAACCACAAAGTGCCTGGCCAATCCTCCAATGCTTGTAGTGTGGCAACAAATTGTTCTAAAAGCACAATGTACCGTTCAGTAGTAATCGTTTCTCACAAGAAAAAAGGGCCATTGATGCCTTTGCTCAATACTGCAGCCCAAACGGTAACTTTTGAAGAATGTAGTGGTCGTACTTGACACAAATGCGAGTTTTCGGTACACCAAAAACACCAGTTTTATCTGTTCACAACACCATCCAGGTGAAAATGGGCCTCATCTGTGAACCATATACAGCCAACATCAAATCCATCACCATCAAGCATGGCGAGCATATCGTTCGCGAACTCTTCTCTTTGTCGCACAGCTGAAACTGTTATGGCTTGGTGACATTGGATCTTGAACAGAAACATGTCTAGGGTGTTCCTCAGAATTCTGTATGTGCTGGATGGTGTTAATCTGGATTCAGCTGCAACTCTGGATGGATTTCCTCAGATTAGACTGAATAACTGCAGTCGCTATATTTTCAGGTGTAACTGCAGATTGTCTGGGACCAACATGTTCCACTAACTCATCAGCCAGGCTGCCTGTCTGTTGAAATTTGTTGAAAAGCTGGTGAATTGTTTTCACATCAGGACCTTTGGCAACTTTAAATCGGGCTTGAAAACTGCACCTTGTTTCTATAAGACTGTGACTTAACCGATAATACTTGAGTAAGGGGAAAACATGTTGCTCCACGGAATACATGACTTCATCCATTTCCTTCAGTATGCTAACCTCCTTTCACGTTTCAATAGTCGAACCGTCCAAAGATTGATCGCTCTGTGCTTCAGAGCACTCTTTATAAGGATCCGTACTGCGACTACAGTGTACAGCTACATCTGTCAGCAGCATTTGTAACTAATTTTGAAACTTTTGTATCAGAATTTTATGGCTTTCTCAATAAGCATATCACTTGTTTGTCTTTTATCGATCACCATTTCCGAGTTGTTTCATTTCAAAGTTAGGGAGTCCTTTATGAAACATCCTGTATTTATTCATATATCAATGTAATAGGTAATAATGTGGACATGCTTTATTTTTCCACATTATCTCCATACTTATCCAGGCATAATTTTCATTAATACACCAAGGCATGACTCCCAGACCTGGAGATATCAATGCAGCAAAGACATTACAGCTTGTTGACATTGGTTGTCAGTTGCATATTGTTTACCATCCAAGTGTTTCTTCGTCTGAATAAATAAAAATCGCTAGGTGCCAGGTCTGGGCTGTAAAGTGGAAATTCAAGCACTTCTCAAAAAAAGCAATATCAGAGTTTGTTTGTACAATTCAGTATGGAGCCTGGCATATTAAGCATGCACCTTAACAAGCTGGTGTTGTTCCCTGAACATGCATAAATCTTATCTCCCTACAGATCAGAGCTTGACCACATTTCCTCAAGGGCCACCATTTTTAAATATTTATTACGCAATGTGTCTGATATGTGCTGCCCTCTAGTGGCAGCGATCTGAGTGGTCCATATTATCATAACGTGTTCATCCAATAAGGAATTTCATGTATGTGACAGGTGTTGGGTTACTTTTTAATGTTTCATCATTTTATTCACACATACTTTACCTTATTTAATGAGATGTTCTCACACCTTGCAATTCAAAAATTTATATATTCATGCTTTTTTTCCTCTTTTGCTAGATAGCAGAGATTGCTCCAATGGAAATATTTCTCAAGATTCTAATATTTCAAAAGTGGGTGCTGTTTGCAGTAACAGTAAAAATCTTTCTGTGCTGCAAGGGTTGTCTCCCACTGATGATGAAACAAAGAAAGACAGTCTGTTTTACAAAAGCAGCAATGATACTGTAGCTAAAAGTATGTTTGATGAGCATAATACTGCTGATGTGACGGATTTCAATCAACATACAAAGGACATTAGTGGTATTAGTGAAGTAATTTCTACCCAAGTTGATTTAAATAGTAATGGCATAAATCCTATTCATATGGAATCAAATTATAACTGTAAAATATCTTCAAATATGCAGGAAACAGTGACCTTTAAAAACAGTCAATCTGTCAAAAAGACAGCAGTAAATAACACAATCTCAGTGTCTAACAATGCAGACTATAATGGGTCGAGAAGTAGTTTTGTGCCTAAAAAAAATGTAAATCCCTCTGAATGTAATTCAGATGCTGTCATTGATAGTGTAGCGTTTGTAAATTCTATTAATTCAGATGTTGATAATGTTGAAGTAGCTTCGGAAGTAATTACAGCAAAGAATGACCATGACATTGATAATGCTGAAAGAGTGACAGTAGATAAACATTCATCCGATATTTCTGTCACTAAATTTAGTTCAATTGTACCTAATCTTGTAAGTAATGTTATTGAAGGAAATAACATCCAAACTTCTAGTAATCAATCAAAACATATGCTATCTGCTACTCAGTTATCAATTCAGCCAGCTCCTGTGTTTGATGTGCCTTTTTCTACAGTTCCCACATTAGTGCCACGTTATGATCAAAATAATTATCATGCACAAAATGTCCAATATCTGATTATTTTAAATCCAACTGTTGGTTGTTATGGAGCTTCTAATAGTGAAATATATGTGCCTACAATCCCTACTATTGAGAATGTCATTGTAAATCCGATGGTTCTAACACCTCCAAAAGCAGTTGTGATGCCAAATGTTGAAAACTTGAACATTGATGTTCATGCTCCTTCAGAAAATGTTGAAAATTTTCAATCAGTGCCTATAAGTAAGTACTGCTTGATGTACATTTTACTTAAAATTTCTATGGTATTTTTTCAAATTATACTTAATTCAATAGAGTATTTTTATACTTTTGTATTATAACCCCCCCCCCCTTCTCCCCCCATTCATACTTGATGTCACAATGGTGTTAACAGATCAAATTGTGCTTCATCCAAGAAATCAAAACATAACATGAATATTAGTATTATCTTAAACATTGTACACATATAGCATTCAAGTACTAATTTATTTAAGCTAGGTAAAACTTTATTGTAAATCAATACAAACTTTATTTTCAATACTATAAATTAGATTGCAATGCCTATAAAATTTACTATTGTATTTCTAAAGTTTTTACAAGAGATTGAATGTGACCATTCTGGTGTAACTAGTACATATTATTCTTGAGATATTTAGCATTTTATTGGGAAATCTTTTGAAAACTGGAAATTTGTCATTATCGTTAATTATTGATTTTAATCAACAATATTTATCACCATAATTTTATAAAATATTGATCTAATTATGATAGATTCAACCGTAAATTGAAATTCCATATGATATTAATACTTGGAACTGAAAATATAGAATACCGGTAATTTATTTAACTAATAAAATTATTTTGATGCTCTTTTGTCTCCAAATAACATTATAGATAGCACTACTAGCTACGCAGATTCGCTAGACATATCCCAGTCAGCCAGGCCTGTTGGATGTAATTTTTTTCTTTATCAATAATGTGTATAATGAGCCAAAATTGAAAGGTAGTCAACACTATTATTTTGTGTTGCATGTTGCTCTTAACAAAGTTATTTTATATACACTAAATCTGCAATTGCTGAACATTTGACTAAGTTGCTTAGCATTCTACTAAAGTCTGCAATTACTGAATGCTATTGGGACTCTAATTGTGTTTTTAATTTTTCAGAAACTAAGATCATTTTGACTCTTAATTCCATTTTTGAATTGGACTTTCCTGAAAGTTTTTCAATCCAGCTCACTTATTACTGATAATTGTCCTTTCTTCTCTTCTGCTTGGAAATCTCTGATTTAATTTTCGATTTCATTTGCCTCCTTCTTCTTTTTCAGTATTTTTCATCCTTTTGCTGGTTTAACCATTTTTAATTGTTTGGGCTTTTATACTCAACTGTACAAGTGATTTAAATCCTGTTTTGGATGTTCACTTTCCTTTTAGGTATTTTACTGTTCACTCATTGTGTCTCACCTGTTGTTCCTTCCTCCCTGGATTTGTTTACCCCCTTTTTCTTTTCTCACCATTGGCAACACAGGAACAGCAAATGTGACTGAAGCAGGGAAACTCTGTTCCCACTTCAATTTCATATTTTTCATCATTCAGTTCATTCAGTTTAAATTTTAATATATCCTGTCAAAGTGGCTGTATTTCAAGTACATAAATCATTATTTAAATACATCTTTCTGAAAAATATTTTTTCAATTTGTTAACTACATTTTCAAAAGTAATTTTCCCGCATGAAACATAATATTATTAATAAAATATTAGTCGATGCAAACAGATTGCAAAAATTGAAAATGTCTTTACAGTAAAACGAAATATAACGAGGATTGTATACGAATGCTGATTTTCACGATATTGTCAGAGAATTATTTCTTTCCTAATTGTCAACAAATAAATAAAACACATTAAAAACTTATCAACATATGAATTTAAAATTTTGGGCTAAATGTAAGCTGTAGTTGCCTATTTTCATTTTAAAAGGGGGGGGGGGGGATTTCTCCTTACATGCTTAAAACACCAAAAGATTTACATATTTGCCCGAAAATTGGCAAAAAATGTGCAAATTGGTGTCTTGTGAGAAAACACACTGTCTAAAGAAGTCAAAGGGAGATTGGAAGTACATTTTACAACTGTTAATTTTTTTTCTCTCTGCATTTTGGATAAGGATAACTCAAATTAATTTTGGAAGTGATATTTTAAAATGTTTTTTTTTTAAACATTTGATAAAAAGAAATAATATCAGATCAATATTACATTGCACAAATGTGGTAGTTATATACTTAGAAATCTGCATGAATTATGCACCTTAGTGAAGTTTATCTTAATAAATTTTCGAAAAATAATAATTTTTTGTGCTTTTCTTTTTGTGCAAAAAACATTGGACACATATCTCGGATCTAAACAGAATAAGCAAGCCCTCCATAATTTAAGAGGTGTTATAGAGAGATATAGGTAATAATCTAACAATCTTGATGATCCGTTTAGTGATTTATGCCAAATGTAGAAGCTTTCTATGAAGCATATAATATATTATGTCTAAGAAAAACGAGATATTAATTAATGAATTACATGTGCATAAATTTTCATTGGTGCGTGGATTGATAGCACACTTGACTGTAAATTTTCGGATGGCAATTTTCCATAGAGAAACATGGAAAATCATATTAAGACGTTTTCCATAGAAACTATGAAAAAATCGGAAGTAAATAATACTTTTGATCATTTGGCGAGATTAAATAAAAACCTCTTCTTGACCAATTTTTGACAAAAATATGTTTGTTAGTGCAAAATTTGGCATTATTCTGCCCAATTCTGTTTTGAGGCATTCTGGATATCAGAATGCCAGATAAACGATCCTGTACTATATATATATTTTTTAAATTCATGAATCCACTTAAGGGAAACATATGAATTCCATTCGAATTTTATTTAAAAGAGATTTTTTCAATCTTTCCAATGATGTTAAAATAGAAAGTGTAAGATTATATTTTCGATCTCCAATTTTAGAGTATTGTTGAAAATTTTGAACATTAAATGCCTGAAGACATTCTCTTTTTGATCAAACAAAATGAAATTGTTTCCATAAAAAAAAAAAAACTCAATTACTATCAGATTAAAATGTATATGAAGAGAGGGCTGCACTTGGATTCCTCCTACAATTTATATTTTTGAAATACACTAATATTCTAATGTAATAATGTAAAAGTTAGTTATTGAATGATGATTTGCATTTAAGATGGCAGCATCAGCTACCATGCCATAGAAGATACAGTACAAATGAGCCATGAACGGAAAGTTTCTTTAACAAAAAAATATCTAAAAAACTACTATGAATTTTTTAAAAAAAATAACACTGAGGTGTAGCCTTCCAGGTCCTGAAGTACAAGTGTACCAAATTTCAAGGCTGTACGATGTTTAAATTTTTTGCCACAGACAGACATCTTCCTGTATTAGAGATAATTTCACCTGATATTGGTAAATTCACTGTGTTAATATTTACATTTTTTCAAAAAATATAGAAAATAGATATAAATTTAAAGCTTAATTTGTAATATTAATATTATTTATAATTAATAATTTTTGAAACTCTTGTTTCTCTTATACACGAAGAAAATTAATTCATTCAAAAGTAATAAACATGTCACAGCTAGACCTAAAATAACCATGATATATCATATTTATCAAGAATTATAAATTCTACTTTGATAATTTACTTTTTGATTTTTACTTTTCAAAAGCTGTAATAACACTATTAAGTATATTGTTTTATTTATAGCTCGAAAAGGGAAGAGAAAGATAAAAAATATAATTGAAGATTCCTATAAAAGGGAGAAAAACAAGGATGAGAAATCTTCTAAAACATCAACTGTATGTAAAAAGAAACGTCAACCTAGAAGAAAGCTACTCAAGCTGTTTAAATCACCTTCAAAAGCAACTAGACGCATAATATCTGATGAAAATTTGGACAAAATCCCTGTTATTTCTGTACCTGAACCGTCTCCTAGTAATTCTGATCAGCAATCTCTCTCTTTTTCTAAAGATGTTTATGTCAGTGATGAAAGTGATACTATGTTGGTAGAAAATGCAAACAGAGAAACAGTATGTAATAAAAATTTGATTGTGTTAGTAACACCCTTGAAGAAAAAGGTTCTTGAACATTTTAAAATATTTTCTGAAGCTAGCGTTAAAACTACAGACATGTTAAATTGCCAAAATGATACGGAAAACATATCTGAGCACCAGAGTTCAAGGAATTCTATAGCTACTCATATAAAATCTGAATCTAGTCCGGAAATGGATTTGAAAAAAAGAAAAACTACCGAGGAAACCCTGAAAATTGTGTCAGTAAATACGCAGGATTCAAGCCTTTCAGAGAGTAAAATATTTGCTCATGATCATGAATTTTCTCAGAAGGATGTTACTATAGTTATAGAAAAGTATAATTCACTTAAAAAAAATTCTCAAGAATATTTTCCCACAGCCAACACTGAATCCTGCTCACACAATATAAAATCTATTCGTAAATCTCCAAGAAATAGTTCAGTTACTAATGATGGAGGTGAGCAGTTGACGTTAAGTGGAGATGGGATAAAAAAAATTAGTAAATTGTTTTTCGCAGATACAAGTTCAACACTTGTGGATTGCTCTGATTTAAAAATAATGACACCACAAAAAAAGGATGGTTTTTATAACAATGATCGCTTTAATATTAACTCCCCTATTATTAAAGAGAAAAGAAAAATTTCTAAATTATATTCCAGTCCGAAACAAACACCAGGAAAGATGAGAAAGCTTCACACTTCTCTAGAAAAAGTGAAACATAATGATCCTAAGAAACAGCTTCCTAATCCCTCAGATCTGACTTTTCATCCTATAACAGCCGACAAATCATTTCTGAAAAATTCTTCTGTTCTAAAAGTTCAAAAGAATTCTGCTGCAAGTATTTCTGTACAGCCATTAAATGTGAGTAGTAATAAACTTCAAAAGCAGCCTTTTATTACTTGTAACTTAAATTCAAATGTATTACATAAGGAAAAGCATTATAAACCACCTAATCAAAAAAATGCTCTAAATATTTCATTTGAGTCTTCCCATGCTAATCTACAATCATTGCAAGGAGTTCATACAAAATTTACTGGTGGTGAGTCTTCAATTCAAACATCATATGTAAATTCCAAATATCAAAAGTCGCTCATGGAAAGTGTTTCCGATTCTAGAAAGTTTATATCTAAATCAGGAAAAATGGTACAAAATCTTGATATTTTAGTTCAGTCTGCAAATATGAACTGTGATGAAGTTCAAGAACTACTTACTTTTCAGCAAAAATCTACACAATTGCCTGCAAATACTAAAACTCTTCAAAAATCACTTGTTAAAACTGATTCTGAAAATATTTTAGTTCTATCACTTGATTCTAATCTACCTGAAGAAATGTCTGCAGAATCAAGTTCAAATAAGGAGTTGCAAGAATCGCCCGAAAAAAGTGTTTGTAATTCCAGAAAGGTTACACAAAAATCTGCTTTTTGTAAGGAAATTAAACAATATCCCAATATTCATGCTGGCATTGAAATATCACCTAAATGCAATATTTCCAAAATCAACTGCTATTCTGACGAAGTTGGACAATCATCAAGTGATGGAAGAAAAAAAAACAATAATCAAACTACAAATAAGAAAAGGGGAAGTAGGCCTACTATAAAAATAGCTGCTTTTAAATCTCCAGACAAGAAATCAAATGGCAGAAGCCAGAATTCCCCAAAAAAGTCTTATTTAGGCAAATTTAAAAAGAAAAGTGTTGCTGACGAAAAAGTTTTATGTGATGAAAAATCAGATAACAATAAGCAAAAAAATCCTTCTTCACCTAATATAACAGATAAGTCTGAGAAATGTAGAAAAACGACACTATGTAACAAATCTAGTAAATATGGATTGGGAGAAGAGAAATGGTTAACAACTCAGAGTATTGTTCCTAATTTCACCAGTATAAAATTTCCCAAAGATGAAACGATGAAAACCTATGGATCTCCTGAAAAGAAGTTGATTGTACATTTGGAGCAGCCTGACAATTTTATTACTGGGAAAAATATACAAGATATTGTTGAATCAGATATTGGAAGATCAAGTGAAGAGGGAAGTGAGTTGGATAATAATGCAATAGCATTTTTAACATGTTCACAAGTTGATCCCTGCCATGAACCATCAAAGCATACTGTAGCAGAAAATGAAATTAATATTTTAAAGGGGGCCATCGGTGAATTACAGACAGCTGAGGAATCTCCAGCTAAAGAGGTAATTTTTTGGCTTTTGTTTAGAATTTTATTGGTAGCATTGTAGTTATTAATTTCCATTGAAAAGAATTTAAATATGCTTGGCTTAATTATGGGTTCATTAAAATCTGTATGTTATCAGAATCGGTATTAATGCAGATTGTTGTTGTTGTTTCTTATCCCACTTGACCGACACCAACATCAGATCAAGTCTATAAACCCGTGAGTCTTCAAAAGATGAAGAACTTCTCCAGGACTGGAGTACAGCTGACTCCTCTGGCATCCAATACATGTCAAAGCATGGGCAGGAGAGGCCTGAGCCAAATTGAGCAGAGTTCAGTCCTTAAAAGACCTGATCACGAAACGACGCAGTAACCTCCATACAGCAGGCCAGAGTACCTGTGCCTTATTATTATTAAAACAATTACTGCAATAAAATAATTAATGCAGATAAAAAAAAAGTAACATTTAAAGTAGTATAACCATAAGTCCCAAATTAAAACCCGTGAGTCTTCAAAAGATGAAGAACTACTCCAGGACTGGAGTACAGCTGACTCCTCTGGCATCCAATACATGTCAAAGCATGGGCAGGAGAGGCCTGAGCCAAATTGAGCAGAGTTCAGTCCTTAAAAAGACCTGATCACGAAACGACACAGTAACCTCCATACAGCAGGCCAGAGTACTTGTGCCTTATTATTATTAAAACAATTAATGCAATAAAATAATTAATGCAGATAAAAAAAAGTAACATTTGAAGTAGTATAACCATAGGTCCCAAATTAAAACCCGTGAGTCTTCAAAAGATGAAGAACTACTCCAGGACTGGAGTACAGCTGACTCCTCTGGCATCCAATACATGTCAAAGCATGGGCAGGAGAGGCCTGAGCCAAATTGAGCAGAGTTCAGTCCTTAAAAGACCTGATCACGAAACGACGCAGTAACCTCCATACAGCAGGCCAGAGTACCTGTGCCTTATTATTATTAAAACAATTACTGCAATAAAATAATTAATGCAGATAAAAAAAAAGTAACATTTAAAGTAGTATAACCATAAGTCCCAAATTAAAACCCGTGAGTCTTCAAAAGATGAAGAACTACTCCAGGACTGGAGTACAGCTGACTCCTCTGGCATCCAATACATGTCAAAGCATGGGCAGGAGAGGCCTGAGCCAAATTGAGCAGAGTTCAGTCCTTAAAAAGACCTGATCACGAAACGACACAGTAACCTCCATACAGCAGGCCAGAGTACTTGTGCCTTATTATTATTAAAACAATTAATGCAATAAAATAATTAATGCAGATAAAAAAAAGTAACATTTGAAGTAGTATAACCATAGGTCCCAAATTAAAACCCGTGAGTCTTCAAAAGATGAAGAACTACTCCAGGACTGGAGTACAGCTGACTCCTCTGGCATCCAATACATGTCAAAGCATGGGCAGGAGAGGCCTGAGCCAAATTGAGCAGAGTTCAGTCCTTAAAAAGACCCGATCACGAAACGACGCAGTAACCTCCATACAGCAGGCCAGAGTACCTGTGCCTTATTATTATTAAAACAATTAATGCAATAAAATAATTAATGCAGATAAAAAAAAGTAACATTTAAAGTAATATAACCATAGGTCCCAAATTAAAACCGGTGAGTCTTCAAAAGATGAAGAACTACTCCAGGACTGGAGTACAGCTGACTCCTCTGGCATCCAATACATGTCAAAGCATCGGCAGGAGAGGCCTGAGCCAAATAGCAAAGTTCAGTCCTTAAAAAGACCCGATCACGAAACGACGCAGTAACCTCCATACAGCAGGCCAGAGTACCTGTGCCTTATTATTATTAAAACAATTAATGCAATAAAATAATTAATGCAGATAAAAAAAAGTACCATTTAAAGTAGTATAACCATAGGTCCCAAATTTAAGAATAGTTGTCAGAAGTTTCGTAAATGTTTGAGTCTATACTGCTAAAAAGCATATCCTTTGGAGTGCCTGTACCTTGTTATTATTAAAACAAGTACTTTTGGAGTCTACACCTTGTTACTATGGATGCGCTGGAGTTGCACTCGGTAGGCCCGGGTTCGATTCCAGCCACTGCCAAAACTGCCGCTGTGTTCACGCGGAGTACGATCACGTTAAGCATGTGGGTCCGTAAGTCCTTCTGAGAGGTTGGTGATAGGGGAAGGAGGGTACGGTCCCTGTGGATGCCTCCCCCACTGGGTTCCGGTCTAAATTGGGTGGCACTTCCCGGCCGTCCAAACAGTTACCTTAGGTCTGACGGTCTGGGTCTCAACAACAACAACCTTGTTACTATGTTGTAACAAAATTTTTTTTCACTCTGGTAACAAGGGTGATAAATAGGATTTGACTTGTGTGCCAAAATTAAAAGCAAGAATGTGTAAACATATATATATATATATTTTTTTTTACTAATTGTTAACTCTATATGCTTGTATAGATGCACATTATACACAAATCAATTTCATGCATTTTTAAATTTATTTTTTTTTAACCCAGAATACCTTTTAAAAGATTTCTTCAACTTTCCTTTATTTCAGACAAATCTTATATTCATATTTTATTTTTTTTTATGTTAATTTTCTACTGCTTTTCCCCACATTCTGAATATATGAAATTATTTTGTGTGTCAAGTATATAGTGCTATGTACCTATGCATATTATCCACAAATTGTTTAATTATATTTTAAAATCTGTTTTTATTTTAATTCGGAAAACATTTTGCATGCTATAGTCTACTTTTCTTCATTCCAATGAAGCCCTGTTCAGATCCTTTTTCAATTTGGGTTTTTCATGCTAATTTTCTACCACTTTTTTAATATTTATAATACTAACTGACTTTAGTTTTATGACCATATTCACAAAACTGATAATTTGCAATTAACTGTTATTTTTATTCTCAATTTGGAACTCAATTTAAAAATATAGATAGCTTCCCAAATTAATTTTAAATAGGAAGACATTGAAATACTAAATTTTCTTACAAAATTTTCTTGATGTGCAAAATTAAGCATTGTGTTCTTATGTGTTTGTTTACCTTGGGTGACATAAAGTGATACATGTGTAAAGTTCCTTAGAGTACATGCTATATAACTTGAAAGTACAGTAAAACTTCGATTAACCGTCACCGTCGGGACTAGGGCTGTGATGGATAACCGAATAGACGGATAACAGAAATCTCTTAATACATATGTACAGTTATGTGATTTCACTGCGGAATTGGGTCGAAAATGAAAATAAAATCCTTTAAAAGTGAACAATACATACATATTGTATTTAATTTTACGAAACGATCAATATAAACTTCAATATAAGAGTAGTAATGTACAGAAATTTATCGTAATACCATAAATATAATATCGTAATACCACGACGGATAATCGGTAATATTGTAATACCATGACGGATAACAGAAACTGGCGGTTAATCGAAGTTTTACTGTATACACAAAATCTGATGTATGTATTGTATGTTTTTAATCCCTTTTACATATAAATGCCTTTATACTTAAAAGTCATGTTAAAAATGTATTAAATAAATTCATAGTTTTCCATGTTCTAATGTCTTAATTTCTAAATCTTTTTTCAGGTACAAAGTAATTTGAAATTAACTGTAAGTATTTTACTTTATATATATGTGTATATATATGTATGTATATATATATATATATATATATATATATATGTGTATATATATATATATATATATATATATATATATATATGGGGCATTCCATGAGAACAGGGAAGTTGCTATAGAATTTTCAAATTCATTATATCTTTTTGAAAACCACTCAGCATTTTTACTAATACTTAAAAATTTATATTTTTGTAAGAAAATAATTTTTTTAATTTATAATAATGGCAACACAAGCTTTCCAAAATGACTGTTCTATTGAAGCCACGTGTGTTGATATGGGTTTAACTTCACATATCACTGAATGAGTAGTAAATAAACCTTAAAATTGTCCAATAATTTTTTTAGGTAAGTGTACAATGTTTGATATTTACTGTCTAATAAGAATTATATGTATTTTGAGAAAAGTTTTTTTGTAAAAAATGTTTATGTCATTTTAAGTGTCCCATATATGTGACAAAAAAAGTACAATTTTTTATTTATGTCAGAAACCCTAAATGCATTTTCAATTAAACAATATATTTTAAATAAGACATGCCTATTATGTGATTGGTTGAGATTTTTTTATTTTTTTGGTTTCCATACTAACTAAGTAAACAACTTCAAGATGTGTCCCATACGTGACACATTTTGTGCCATGCGTGACATTGACAAAGCCGTGGAGAAAGTTATTTCTTGCTATTTATATCATGAAATAAATAAAATTATTCGGTACAGCTGCTATATAAGGGGACAAAAACGGGGTGTTTCCGGTGTAAATATTGAAATTATCGCCAGTTTTAGCTATTTCTGACTATTTCTGTTCTATGCAGAAAGAAATCTCACATGTTAAGTGTACCGGAAATCCTATAAATAAATAAGCAGAAAAGTTTTTAATTAATCCTGAAATAGCATACACATGTCCAGGCATAAAGGATACAATTACAGTCTGGAGAAATGGGGAAAAGCAGAAGCTGCAAAAATATTATTTAACAACCTATTTGAGAGAAGCTCATGCAATTTTTACACAACAACATCCTACTGAAAAAATTGGTTTCTCCAATTTCTGCTCCTTAAGACCCCCGAACGTTATATTGTTAAAAGATGCACCAGCAAATCAATGTTTTTGTAAGATACATGAAAATTTCTTTTTCTATCTAAAAGCATTGAACATAACTTACAATTCGGCATTCTGGAAAAAAATTCTGTGCGATGCCTTTCTGAATTCTCCTTGTTGGAAAAACATTTGTGACAAATGCAAAGATGGACAAAACATCATTTTAACATTAAACCCTGCAACCGTATTGCAGGTGAAAAAATGGGAGGAAAACACAGATGCTAGACTACATTTAGCCCTAAAAAAATTGTGTGCTGCTGAGTTGCACGAAGTTATAACAGACATTCCAACTATGCTGCATACCATATTAATACCATATTAATGTAACATACCATATTAATGTAAGTTTTGTTTAGTTTGTTTGCCTTTAAACATCATTTTGTTAATGACCCAAATGTGATGTCATCATATAATCTATGTGTAGTAAATATTTTTTTCATCTTTGTACATAATTCTTGTTTTTTTTATAATGCATAAACACATTTGCCTTCATGTACAATTTTGAGTTAATCAAAACTTTACTTTTCCATTTTTGTTGATTTTACTGTCCATGCTTAACTTTGGAAGCAGTGTATATATATATATGATAATATATATGTATATGATAATATATATGTATATGATAATATATATGTATATGATAATAATAATAATAGTTTGAAAGTCCAATGAAAGAAAAGTGAGAAGTTGCAACTCGATAAACCTAACACCCACAAAATAAAAGTATAAAACAGCAAATCTTCAATTAAATGGAAAAAAAATACAAATTACGAGTCATCAAGTTAAAGAAAATCAACAAATTTCAATGATATGGAAGCGAATATAGAGAAACATAAAAAATTAAGCATTATTACTATACACGTGGATAAGGGCTAGGCCTTAAAAAATGGAAATGTTCACTTCTCAAAACTCTTCTTCTGGTCCAAGTATTTTGACGAAGCAAACACAAAAAATGTATGTTTCTGAAGAAATAGATAAATTATATCTATAAACTATTTCTACTTGGACAACATATATAAAGAAGGAAAAATAAAATAAAACATGAATACCTGGAAAATGCACAGCATATGCCCGAACCAGTCGATTATAGATAAAATAACCTTGAGTCAAACCCTAGAACCCTGAATGAAGAGACCAGTGTTGCCATTCGCAAAGAAAAGAAAATGATCTACTGTTGCCATTCGTAAGAAATGAAAAACAGTAATGCGAAAATGTAAGAAAAAGTATTAATATACAAAAAGAGCCACAAAAAAGAAAGACTAATAATAGTAAGACTGATGTTGAAAAGAATGTAAAAATAAAAGTATTAATAATACAAAAGAAAGGAGATGTCTGGCTAATATAAGATACTATGAATAAAATTCATGAAAATCCATATAATCTAAACTTTTTAACAATACCATTTACTAAATAAGAGGGATATTTATATGAATTGCTGGTAATTTTGAGATTATTTATATTCATAGCATGAAATTTTTTATCAGATAATCTATAAATTCTAAAAAGCTGATTAAGTATAATATTTCTAAACAATTGAATCGAGTTGCAGGAATTAAATGGTAAGATTTTATTAATGTTAAAATTAAAAAAATCGTTTTTATCATATAGATTAGTAACAATTCTATTAGAAGGATCAATAAAAAGATTTAAATCCAAAAAATTAATATTATTACTAATAGTAGCTTCATTAAGAATTAATTTCAAATTGTCTGGATAGAAATCTATATCTATAAGATAATATTCAGGATGTACTAAACAAATCAGATCATCAACATATCTGTAAAATGTATAATCTATTGAAGTAAAAGACTTTTCATAAGGATAAAGGTATAAATTAGCTAACATACTGCTACTGCAGCCACCCTGTGGAACTCCTGAGACTTGTAAGTATAATTTATTTCCTTGAAAAATATAATTATTGAAAATAGCAAAGTGAAGAAGTTTTGGAAAATTTATAAAATAAGCTTGAGTTGATAGATTAGTAATATAAACATTATATAGAGCTAAAATTACATCATATAGATCAGAGATCTTAATATTATTAAAAAGATCTTTAAAATCACAAGTTTGAAATCCTATTATTTTTCTAAGAGATGTTAATTTATTTTTTAATTCTTTACTATTATTTAGAATAAGGTAATTATTGCTAGACTGGCGTAAACTATTATTTATTAGATTTAAAGAATTTAGTAATAATTTATTCCCAGTAGTAGAGTAAGTATTAAGACTACTAGTTACAGTTCTAAATTTAATAGGATTTTTATGAAATTTAGGAATAAGCACAATATATGGAAATTTCAAAAATTTATTATTAATATCTATATCACTATACATATTGATAATTTTCAATTTGATACTATTTATGGAGTGTGAATCAAGTTTAAATAGACTATTATTTTTTAAATAATCTAACGTATTGTAATCTAAATAATCGAACATATTGTACAATCTAACATATAATAGGATTTTTATGAAATTTTGGAATAAGCACTATATAAGGAAATTTAAGATATTTATATTTAATATTATTTATATATATATATATAATAAAAGTAATTTGAAAATCCAATGATAGAATAGAGAGAAGTTGTAACTCAAAAAACCCTAACTTTAAAATATGCCTACATAATAAAAAGAAGTTTTAAATAGAAAATGATCAATCATGAGGAAAATAAAATGCAAATTTCTAGTCATCAAGCTAAAGATAATTGCTGTGTTTAAAATTATAAATAAAGACATAACAATTAGTTTAAAGAAAATTAGTTTATTAAATTGAAACTTCAAATTAATTCAAAGAACAAATTACAAAAAAACTCTACTCACAGGCAGGCAAATCAGGAAGAATTAACAAGTTTAAATTAAATTTTATCACAGACATTAGAATTCTAGAATTTATCAGCTTAGTTAAAATTAAAGAATCTGTATAAAAACTTTACTCTAGAAAAATCTATTTAAATCCCATCATAAAATATTAACAATAGAATATTAAATTTAAAAAATTAAGAATTTTCCCAGGCTCTAATAAATTTAAGAAGGTTTAGAAAATCTCCTTCTCAGAAATAAAACTTTAGAATTTTAAATTCAAAGAATAAAATTTAAATCATACATTTCAGATATTAAGAATTTATATATTCAGAATTTAAGAAATTAAGAGTTTAAAAACAATAATCATATTCACCCAATTGGGTCATCAGATAAAATTACAGGATGGAAATAGTATGGGGAAATGAACAGCATAATATGGGGAAAAAGTTCCAAATTCGAAGATTCACAGGAAGGAGACAGAAATTCCCATACTGGTCTTCTTTTGAACACCATACATTATTCTGGAGAAGATTTAGTAAAAAATGGCCTAACATCTACAATGGGAACTCTTGGAATTTCTTAAAACAGCCGGAAGAAAATTCCAGAGAAGCTTCTTTCTCGTAGCACACGTAAAAATTTCAAAACACATTTTTCCATGAATCTCGTCGAAATTAGGTCACAAGAACAAATAAAGCCTTCATTTAAAAAAAAAAAAGTGTTAAAAAAATATCGCGAGGAACTTAATGTTCCATCGGAAACGGACGCTCCTAGCACAAACTGAAAATGCTGAATTTCAACAAAGAAACTGAAACTGAAAAATTCTGGGAGTGTATTTATATGTGTGGAAATCGAAAGAAGTTTACAAAAATGGCAGCAATTAAAATCAGCTTACCGAAATTAGGATTGCCAAAATTAAAACTCAAAACTCTGATAACAGACGATCTGGAAAAACGTGAACCAATTAAAATAATTCACGAATTCCGAAGAGGCGCGAAAATCACTTAGGCATCGCATCAATCGTGATAAAAAGCATGCAAACCCAAGATTCCAAAATAGCCGCAACTGAAAATTTTGAAGCATACTGAACATGGAATTAACTGGAAACTATAGAACAAACGAAATTTCTAACCAAAATGGGAAAATGAGACATCAAATTAAAGGGAATTTTAAGGGGAATCAAATAAATAATCATTTTTATAAATTTACAAATCAAAAGTAATATTCATTTAGGGAATGAAACATTTTTAATTAAGAATATTATAAAAAAAATTAATTTAGAAGATTAAAAATATTTTAATTAACTAATAAATGAAAAAAACAATAAATGTTATTTAAATATTACCAAATTGAAAATATTGAGCCAGGGAAAAATAAATAAAAGTAAATTTCAAACCACCAAATTACATAAGTTCTAAAGCAGCAAATCAACAAATATCAATGAAGTAGATTCGATAATAGAAAATCAAATAAAATCCAAGCATGAAAGCTATACACATGGATAAGCACTAGGCCTAAATAAATTGTTCATTTCAAAAAAATTATTTGCCAAGTCCGAGTATTTAATCAAAATGAACACAAAATATGCATATTTCTGAAGAAAGATATAGATAATATCTATAAACTCTTTCTACTTGGGCTTTCTACTTGTACTGGTTGGGGTACACTTGGATCGAAAACTTTTGACCAGCAATGCTCTTTTGATCCTTTTTTATCCTCCTATGATTATCACATGAATCTTTCATTTCCTTTGTGCAACTCTAAAACTTGTCCTGTCACTGATCCCACACAAATCAATAATCAGAAAACTCTTAATTTTTGCAAAGTATTTAATTGCATCTACAAAATCACCTGTAAAATCTGCAATCTTGCTTATATAGGACAAACTAAAAATAATCTACATCTCAGAATTAATCTACATTGCAGTAATATCAAAAATTATAATGGTAAACAAAATGAATGTTGTATCGAGTTTGAACATTTTCAAAAACATGGTTTTGAAAACATTATTATCTCTATTCTAGACATCATACCAAATCTTCGTCTTCGATTATTTTTTTAAAGCAATTATATAATGAAACACAAATGTCTATTTCCTTATGGTCTGAATCAACTTTTTAACCAAAACATTGTCAAAAAATCCTTCATAGACTACACACCACAATTATTATCAATATAAAACCTCATCAAAACTTCAGTGTTATTCATTCTAAATATTCCAAACGCATTAAAAAGGTAGTAAGGCTAATAAGCATACTAGCAATAATTCAAACTTTCTCTACAGTAAAACTAAAATCATTAGGCTTTTAAATCTCTTAAAACTTCCTTCAATATAACTGAATGTAAAACCTGGATTTTTGCTAAAGAAAAAACTTTTAACACTGTTTATAATATCTTTATTAATTTAAATTTGTCAAGCTCTCACTTCTCCCACTTATTCTTTGACTTAACTGTCACCAAAGCGCATTATCTCAATCGTAGCTTAATGCCTGCTAATGTTCAACCTGATATCCCTCCTTCTAACTTTTATTGTGTACTTAACTTTTCAAACCGCATCATTGATTCCTTCAATATCACCCTACTATTCCATCACCTATCACATGAATTTCCAATAAAAAATATCAATATCATTAAATCATATAAATATAATATCCTGTTTGGTATACTTATTTTTAACTATAACCAGGTTTTAAAATCTACTGATTCATCCTCCTCAACTCCGATAGATAAAAATAATCTATGTAATTGTCATTCCCCTGCATTGCAACCATTTATAAATACCCATTTTGGTTATGTACTAATGGGCAACTTAGATATAATCACTGACCCTTCCTTAAAACTCATTATGTCATATAGAACTAAATATAGACTACCTTCTAAAAATCATCCTAAATCTATCTTTAACACTCTCTCCTTTGATCTTAATAAATTCATCTATAAAATATCCATTACTCATTCCATACTAATGGAAGCCTTTTGTGTCTGGAAATCTAAAATTTTATCCCATATTCAACTTAAGCTGTCACATACACTTATTCCAAAGTCTAATTTTCAATTATCAAAATTAAAACAAACCATTACACATAAGCAACAATTCTTAGTTTCTACATATGTTGACAAAGCTGCATCGAACTGTGCTATTTTTTGCAAATATTTCTACATTAAAACTTTATTATCCAATTTAAATCAAATAAATACCTTCAAATTGCAAAAAACAACCATACATGATTTAAAACGAAAATTTATTTCCAAGTACAAACAATTTTTTGATACTCATCAAAATTTAAACATTCCATATTTAGTAATCATACCCAAATTTCACAAGGACCCAGTAAAATTTAGAACAGTTCCCAGTGGACATAACTCTTATGCAACAAAAGCTAATAAAAAAACTCAAAGTCTTAAACAGTCTATTTCATGAAATTTCCAAAGAACCATATTGCATCATTAGAAACAGCTATGAACTATTCAAAAACTGAAATCCTTTACTACCATTGACTCAATCCAAACTTTAGATTTTAAAGATCTTTTTAATAACATCATCATCAAAGATTTATTTTCGGTCATTAAACAACTCTTCGATCTATTCAAATTAAATACTCTTACTAAATATGACTCATCTACCTTTAATAATTTATTACATTTTGTTCTTTTTCACAACTATCATGTACATGGGAATGCTGTATACCTCCAAACAATTGAAGTACCACGATCCACTAGTAGCTCATCTATACTCGCCAATATTTATCTTTACTTTTGCAAAAGACAATCCACTCAGATTACACATAACATTTCTATTTTTTACTACATTGATGATGTTTTTCTTTGTTTTCATGCTGCACATGATTCTTTACCCACACTTAATATTTATCCATCCAATCTTGTGTTAATACCTAATGAATCTCACCCTTCTAAATCTGTAAATTATCTTGATATCACCATTTATATACAAAGTAACTCATTCAGTACTACTATTTATAAAAAACATCAATTTAAATTTAATGTCAAATTCTTCCCTTATTATTCTTCTTGCCTTAGTAACCAAGTTTTTAAAAATCTAATCATTAACTATTTGCTCCTCATCAAATGCCTGGATAGTAATAAGTGTACATTATCGCATGTTAATCATCTGCAAAGTCTATACTATATGTCCAATTTTCCCACCTTATATCTGTAGATCACAGTATAAGTACAATACTCAATAGTAGTGGAAACACCATGAAATAAACACCGCTTCTGCGGGCAAAATTAAAAATGTGCAAATACTACACAAACAGTAACTTCGGTTACACAAAAAATGTGCAAAATTTTAAAAAAACTGCCTCGGCAGGTAAAAAAAAAGTTTAAAACACTAATAAAACCGTTAAGGCAGATATCCAAAAAGCAAATAAAACAAAAACAGGCTACAGCTCCAAAAAACAGTGTTATCCATACTTTAAATGTTTTCGATCGTAGTGGTCACTTCTTGGTTAGTTTCTGAACTCATTGGTTTGTCTTACCGAAAACATGTTCGACTACTTCCACTCTCTTTAATCTGGTCCATTCCATTGCAGTTATTCATGTGGTAAGCATTCAAGATGGATCACGTGGTGGACTCTCATGAAGATTATTCACGCTGGTGGTCATCAGACTTATGAGTTGCCCCCCTCCCCCCCCCCCCCCCTATCTTTTTTTTTCTTTCTTTTTTGTGCATTTGTGCTCTATGTTTTTCATGATTGTAAGTTGAATGTTGTCCTCTTGGGTTGTTTCTCTGTGAATCTTGTTTATTCCATTGTTGGCACAGATTGCATAAAATTTTAACCACATGTTTTTATGCACCCATAGAAACAGCGGATTTTAGTACATCTGTCTAGAATGTGCCCCTGAAGACGTTTCCGGCAGATATACTATTTATTGATTTATTTATTTTTTCCTGACCTTTCCGTGATCTAATTTTCCAGCCCTTCCTCATTTCTTTTTACTTTCTGCTATTGCATACACATTATACACGTTATTATATTACCCACAGTTCTATTCAGTTTTTACTGATTTGCACTCCTGCACTTCGTTTTTATTATTTTAATATATACAGGGTGTCCCAAAAAGATTGAAACGCGCTTTAATTCTTTACTTGTTGGAGATAAGTGGGCAATGTAAATTGCAAAAATGTTGAAAGTAAGGTAGGAAATAAGACTACGTTAATGAAATAATCCTCCCATTAATTTTCAAAAAGTTACATTTTTAAAATTTTTATACGACCCCCTTAGACAAATTTGGTCAATCAGAAAATTTTTTATATTTAATGCAACAAGATCATTAAAAAAAACCGCATATCTGTATCTTTAAAATTGAGCGAGTTCTATTTAATTGAAAATTAAACATTGTGAATGGGGAACCATATATCAAATTAGAAATGTAAATTTGTGACATATCATAAAAAGGTAAAACTGGTTAATTATACATAGGAAACATTTATGCGAATTCCACGCAGGCTCACGATGCAATCACGGATTCTTAAGTACTTTTCATTAACTAAGTAGTTTTCAATAATTAAGTACTTTTAAGTATTTTTTTTATCTAAACAATTTCCATCGTCAATTTGTTTATGATTCCCATTTTCACTGATGAAACAACCTTTCACATGGTACGGAAAAGTGGCATAAATCAGATTTTTTCCTTTATCATAATTCTGTTGATTTTAAAGATACAGATATGCGGGGTTTTTTTTAATGATCTTGTTGCATTAAAAATAAACATTTTCTGATTGACCAAATTTGTCTAAGGAGATCGTATAAAAATTTAAAAAGTATAATTTTTTTTAAATTAATGGGAGGACTATTTCATTAACTTAGCCTTATTTCCTACCTTACTTTCAACATTTTTGCAATTTACATTGCCCACTTATCTCCAATAGGTTGTTGTTGAGACCCAGACCGTCCGACCTACCAGAAAGGTGTAAGGTAACTGTATGGACGGCCGGGAAGTGCCACCCAATTTAGACCGGAACCCAGTGGGGGAGGCATCCACAGGGACCGTACCCTCCTTCCCCTACCACCAACCTCTCGGAAGGACTTACGGACCCACATGTTTAACGTGATCGTACTCCGCATGAACACGGCGGCATTTGTGGCAGCGTGCAAATCTTAGCGCACAAACCACGAGGAAACCGCACCCGAGATGGCCAACAGCACGCGGTGTTCCGAGGTGGTCACCCACCAAGTACTAACCGCGCCCGATGCTGCTTGACTTCGGTGATCTAACGAGAACCGGTGTTTTCAGCACGGTACGGCCGTTGGCCCTTATCTCCAATAGGTAAAGAATTAAAGCGTGTTTCAATCTTTTTGGGACACCCTGTATCTATATGTATATATATATATATATATATATATATATAATTTCTGTTTGAAATTATCCATGCTATACTATGCTACATTATATACACTCTGAAAAAAAAAATGTATCCGCCTATAAAAAATTGAGCTACAGCCATGAAACTTGGCATGCAAGTTTTGTTTTAAGACTAATGCAAATGATCAAACTGTCAGTGCCAATAATGTTGTAGGGCTCATGCAATACGCATGAGAACAATGCATTCTGTAGCATTTAAAATGACTGGTGTTCTCACTCACGGGCAATTGGAACTGGATTTTCTGCTTTAATACTGCACATTGTGTACAAAGATGCCTTTGAGACATACTCGATGGCACTACGAATAATTGTCAAATTATTCAGAGAGAGGTTGCATTATAAACCTAAGGGAAGCCAGGGACGAATCCAGCGGGGGGGGGGGGGGGGGGGGGACATGCCCCCCCCCCTCAAAAAGTTTCGATTTATTATCTTTTAATAACAAATTGAATATTTTTCCGTGAAAGATAGTATTACTTAAAAGTTTTACGTTATCCAAAGTTAAAGAAGCTTCAAAATCCTTGAGGAAGCAAAAAAAAGTTTTTTTTTTGTTCTGTTGTACTCGGTTAATTGTAATGGGCATATTGTGTTATTTCATGGAATAAAATAACATGTAGCGGTAATCGTTTTCTGTAAAAATATTTTTTATAAATAAAGTATATCGAGAATTTGAAAATAACAAACCATTTCTTTTTGCGGGAAAATATCAGAATGGTCCCTGGTTATTCCTGATCCCCCCCCCCCTCACAAAAATCTTAGATGCGCTCCTCTCATAAAAATCCTAGATGCATCCCTCTCATGAAAATCCTAGATGCACTTCCACCCCCCCCCTCACGAAAATCCTGAATCCGCCCTTGAGTTAGTCCAACAGACATATCAATGGACATCTTGGTTGGAGCGATATGGTAATTGCTCTGTGTTGGCAAGAGTGGATCAGAGAAGGCACATGTAATCATCACAGAGACACAGGATGCCCCAGACAAGCAACTGCTCAAGAGAATAGAGCAATCAGGAGAGGAGTCACATCCACACCAATGGTGTCGCTGTCAGCCATTTGAAGGCATTTGTCATCCTCAATGCATCCTGTATCAAGGGATACTATTCAGAGATGATTGGCAGAAGCTGGGATTAGGTGTCGATGACCATTATGGTGCATATCACTGATCCCTCAACCAGGCCCGGCTCTAGGTATTTTGCCGCCCCAAGCAGAAAGCAATTTGGCCGCCCCCTCCCTGAAATTCAATTTTCTATTAACCTTTATAAATGCAATAGAATAGAGAAACACTGCTATATCGCCAGTTTTTAGTCAATTTTGTTCCAAATGTTTTTCAAGTAAATGGATCTTTCGTAGGTTTAAATCTTTTGATTTTTTCCGTTTTAAATAAAAACAAAATGTGCAATATCTCAACGAAATATATTAGCATCATATAAATGATGCTATTCAATTTTAGATTTAAAAAAAAATCTGTTTTCTGATGCATGTCTTTCCATATATATTAATACATTTTATTATTAAACATATTTTATTATTTAATCATGAATGATGTGTGTGTGTCTGTCTGTTCCAACTTCTTTGATGGCATTTCAACATACTTTTCTATGTCCTAGAGAGCTGACATTTGATATCTCTAGGACATACTATAAATAATACAACAGCGTAGTCTAGTAGAGCATTTTAATCTATTAAAGTTTGTCACATCCTCAAAAAATAGAACCAGTATTTTTTTTTCTATGAAATGGCCATTAATATAAAATAGTTAAAAAAAGACTTGAGGGGTTGTACCGAAGATACGTCCGCAACGTAGAATACGTCTTATCACATGGCTGTTTGTAAATAAAGCAACTGCTTACATAAACATTTCATTTATTTCTACAAACTGCCAACTGTGGTCTAATAAGTTATAAAGTTATTTATTACGAAATGTTAATTAAGTACCAGAATAAAAGAAATAAAATTTAGCAATTTGATTATCGCTTGATCATTTTTATCTTATTTCGCATTCGATCGCATTCATCTCTTGAGCGTGTCACCCCTCACAACACGCGTACATCCTCGGCCTAACACTTGGTATCACTGCCGTCCCCCTCCGACTATTACATGCCAAGCTACAATCCTTCAAAATCTCACACTTTTTCGTCACACCCGATTTGCTGACATAGTCCCCATGCCAGGCGCCGACAAAGACGTTATCATACATCAAAAGTATCCAATATTCAACACTATATATATATATATATATATATACAATAAAAATAATTTGAAAATCCAATGAAAGAATAGAAAGAAAATGATATATATATATATATATATATATATAACACTGCCAAGTTTAACTGTATAAATTGAGTTCAATGTTTTTTGTACTTTGCAGTAGAATTAAATGATTTTTTTTTTAATTTAGAGTTCCCATTTATCAAAGATTTTTTTATGATTTGCCTCCATTGAAGCTGTTATGAATAAAATCTTTTAGCCGAAAATCAAAGTTTCTATATTTATTCGTTTTTAGAAAACAATTACAAAAATTAAAGCTTCTCTCATAACTAGATATGGCTGAAAATCAATAGGATTTTATTGATACCGATTTGGTATGCTTCTATTATGTAACTCGCTTCATTATTTCGAGATATGTATCTCTACCTGTAGGAAAGTAAAATTTACTAATATCTCTAGAACGACTAATGATAACTACTAAACAATGTTGTCCATTTCTTTCCAGTTAGAAGTACCTACAAATCATTTATTCCTTTAACAATAGTGAGTAGTATATATAATGCAAAAAAAGTCTATTTTAAATCAAAAATTTGCAATACCTCAAAACACACATTTTATTGTGCTGTAAATGGTAATTTAAAAAATGAAATATTACATATAAAATTAATAATTTTGTAACAAATTATAATAGAATCATTTAAAAAAATATTTTTTTTTAATTATCGAAATAAGAAAATTTGAAGATTCTAGCCTTCAAGAAAAATAAGAAGCTGTCAGTTATTGATTGTATACCAAATATATTTTAATTTGCTTAATTTGTTCGATAAAGTAAAATTTTTAATGAGAACTTCTAATCAATGGTATTCATTTACTCCCTGTTAAAAGTAATTGCAAAATTTGTAATTACTTAATAATACTGATTGTATTTAATTTTTTTATTTTTCCTGTTTCAAGTAAAAAATGCAAAATATCTCGAAAACGGTGCGTATTAGCGTCCTATATAAATGATAATATTCGCTTTTCAGTGAAAATTGAATTAAATATTTATTTTTGTAACATTTTTAAACATTATACTTTTCATGCTCATCTTATTTTTTATTTTAAGTTCGAAAAATTGATGGCTTTCTTCTGTCCCATTCACCCAAAAATTAATGAATCTCTGATATTTATTGATTAAAGAAGTATTACTGAATTGTATTCCATTTTATTGATTTGTTATAGAGATATCATTGCCAAAGACTTGGTGTTTCTTTCAGAAATACATTTGGGAGAGCGAACCCCCTTCCCGAAACATCCTCCACCCCACCCCCCGTCGCCCGATACATTTTATGTTACCGGACCAAATGCTAATAAATTCAGAAACTCACAAAATATTTTTTGTGCATTTAACCTAGTTTCTACTTCTTATGTGGCAGCATTTGAATTATTTTTACAATTTTATTTCATGATTGACTATTTTCAGAATGAAATTTTGTAGTTATAATTCAATTTACATTATTTTAAATTTTTTCTTCTTGTTTAGCCGGAGCAAGTTTTTCTCGCAATGTTTAAATACGTATTTGCTATACATATTCATTACTTCCATATATATATATATATATATATATATATATATATATATATATATATATATATAATAATTACTTCTATATAGTAGTTAAAATTATATTAGATAATTTGCCGCCTTTGAGATTTCATTTTCTCTCTTCCCCTCAGACAAAATGTCCCGAAAGAAAAACTGCACAGATGCAGATATCATTTAAAATATGGTTAATTAGTATTCAAGGATGCTTAACACTGATAAATTTATCAAAATCCGAGAGTCCGATGTTTGATCCCCATCACAATACTTTTCCTTTTCTATGTGTTGCAGGAAAATAAATTGGATATAAAAAGGATATTTTTGTAACTCTTGTTGTGATATTTATTATACTTCCCTCGCTAAATAGAAGTAAGTATTTGCGCATATCATTTTTAAAGATCTATGCGCTTTTGAAGGGACTAATTACAAAACACAAAATAAATATTCTTTAGTTTTTTGTTGTCGATCGGTCTGTCGGTCAGTCTATCGCTAAATCGAGGTACCCTGCTGTTCTTCGAAACTACTGAACCAAATGAAGTCAAATTTTGAACATAATCAGGCTGTTGTTTCTCGATACAGTGAATAACGACACGATTTATTATTTTTTTAATTTTTCACTACTCATTCGCAATTTGAGCAAATGTCGTTTTCGTAACATTACAATACTACTACTCAATCGACTGAAATAAAATTTTCTGAAAGAATATGGCTTGTTATATGCTTGAAAAAATATTCTAAGAGGACATTAATATAAAAAATATAAGAAAAGTACATGCTTAAAATGCAAAAATTAAAACTTCCAATTAAATAGTAACATAATTGAAGTAATTTAGAAATTTAAGAAATTTGTAGTATTTTTCTTTTACTTCTTATTTACCAGAAAGAACGAAAATTCTTTGAGGTTCATCATCTTTTTCTGATGACTTAAAATAAAAATTAGAAAAATTAGAGTTCTACATGTGAGACAGTTGGCTTAGAAAATAAATTTTGATTGATTTCCAATTAATTTTAAAAACTAAATTCCTCCCTATTAACTTTCGTTGTAAATACTCCAATGCTAAAGAATGTTATATTTCATTGAATTTTTACTCCATAATTTAAACTCAGAATATAATATATGTAAATGACATTTTTATGATCCGATATATTTCGTTTAAAGAATTTAAGTTTATAAAATACAGAGGTTTTAAAGCACCGACATGTGAATATGTTGAATATTGTCTCTTTGTTTTAAAAATTACCCCATTCAAATTATAGTAGTTATTTTTCAAATTAAACAAAGCTTTAGCTGAAATCCTGATAACCAAAAATTTGAATAATTTAAAAAAAATAGAAATTGCCCGTAAATAGCGTAAGTAATATTGATATATACTTTCAATTTAAGAAAAAATAAATACAGTATTAGTTAAGGAAAACGCACACAGAAAAAAAAATCTGAAAATTGAGCAAAACGAGGAAACAATTTCTAAGAACTTTCAAGGAGCTAAATTTAATATAACATCCTAAGAACAAACAAACACTGATCTGTGCATAAAATTTAAAATATTTTTAGCTAAAAAATGACTCGATAGATGCTGTATATAAGTCGTTATAACGAAAACTACCACAAGCTTTAAAGAATATACCGATTTTACACATGGAATTTAGAATAATATGAATCTCCTTAATGGGAGAGGGGGGGGGGTCTAATATGTTATATATGTTAATAGAAACCATTTTTAAATCATAAAATAATTATATCTTGCTTACCTTAAATTTTAATCTTGCATGAAATGCTAGATGAATATTTTAAATAATATCAAATTCAACTGTATAACATTTAGAAAGCAAAACTATAAACTATTCTTTGCGGCAAGAAAAATGATGTTTGACATTTCTCACCGAAACGTACGACTTAACTGATTCACCCCAGAACAAATCTCTCGCAAAACAAAATGATTGATAAACACGTTTCACAGGCCGATGGGAGTGTGTATGTCCCATAAATTCTACAATGATCCACGGATGTCTCAAGATGTCTTTTGAGACCTGTCCTCATTTAGTTTTCTAATTACTTTCAATGCGGACACCTGTTTCGGGATAGATGTGAAAGAAGTCCTTTATTTATGGGTCTGGGTGATCGGGGGGAGATGATTTCCGGATTTGAGCTTAGGAGAATAATTAACAAAGGATGGGTATCCTGGCACGGCAATTCTAGGTGGAACCCCATCGTTTCAAGCAAAGTGCCCTCTCTCATCGGGTTTTTTCATGGAATAGTTAACAAAAACCAGTTTCACATAAAAGCTTTTGCAGTTCACAGATAATGGTCAATATGCCGCCCTAGACGTACTGTTAATGGCTGGTACTGGACGCCCTGTGCGCTAAAGTAATTAGTTGTTACTTGTGTTGCAAGATAACCAATTAGGGGCGACATACTGGAAGTGATCCCATTTAGCCCTCTGGGCCTCTTTTTTCACGGGGAGAATGAATGATAGCCGTTTTCACTTTTTTATTATCTAGGACCAAATGTTTAATATTTTTCAGGGTTTTTGTTTTGCCTGCATCTGCACTTGTAAATACTGTTGTTCGTGCCCCAGAACTTTTTACTTTTTTTTATTTAGAATATTTTTTTATTAAGAATTTTTTATTTAAGATTTTTTATTTATGTTGATTGAAATGCCGCCCTTAAAGTGTGCCGCCCCAAGCAAGTGCTTTCTTTGCTGGTGCCTTAAGCCGGCCCTGCCCTCAACATAGGCAGAGCCGTTTGAATTGGTGCCAAACTTGGTCAGCTTGGACATGTCTTGGCTGATTGAAAGCATGTTGTCTTTAGCGAAAAATCCTGCTTCTATCTCAGTGCTGATGACCGCCACATGTGTGTGTGTATGAGGCCAGCGTTCTGATCCCGCATTTGTTGTTGAGCAGCACATAGCCATCATATGTAGTGTAACATCCTGGAGAGCCATCTCGTGAGATAACTGATCTCCTCTAGTTGTGATGTAAGCCAGTCTGATGCTAGCATGCTGGGGTGATAATTACAGCCTTTTCAGAATACTGCCACTAAATTAGCTGACTAGTTGCAACATTTGTGACTAAATCTTCTGCAAAGGGACATAAGCAACTTTATTGACTCTATGCTGTACCAAATATTGGCTTATTTAGCTGCCAGGGGAAGATTTACCACTTACTAAAATGTCATTTTCTTTTTGCCACTATTTATTAATAAAATGATTATTTGATCCCAAATTCTAACCATTTCCATATCTCATTAAACAATAAATACATGCTGAGTTTCACAGCTGTAGCTCAATTTCTGATGGGTACATATATTTTTTGGTATCAGAGTGTATTTTATTATTTGCTATTCATAATTTAATACATACATATTCAAACAACTCTTATTTTTAAAAATTGAACTCTTTTATAAAGCATATGCGTTTGTCACAAGGCTCATCATTATTACTATTATTAATTTAATATTTTAAATAGTCCTCCATCTGTATTATAGTTTGAGTTGAAGTTTTGCCTTTCTAATTTCATGTTATGGGTATCTTTTGTTAATTTATAAATGTACTAGAAAATGTACCTGATGTTATCCTGGAGATAAAACAGGGTAGTTATGTCAAATAACAGAAAAAATATCTGTGTACATTGATACAATATGCCCCCCCCCCCCACCACCACCACCACCTACACACACACACGCATAAATCCCAAAAACGAAACCCATCACTTGTGGAGACACTACCTGGAGATAAAACATGGTAGTTATGTAAAATAACAGAAAAAATATCTGTGTACATCGATACAATATCCCCCCCCCCTCCCACACCACCACCACCACCTACACACACACACACACACATAAATCCCAAAAACGAAACCCATCACTTGTGGAGACACTACGTTCTACATTAAATTCTATTGATGGAATCATTTTTGTGGCACAAATAAAGAGAAATACTTGAAATTGCAAAAAGTTCCTTTAAACTGAAATTTATTGATCATTAAACATCTCTCTACGAATTTTCATCCAACTTTAGTCAAAATTTAGCACAATACTTATAATGATCATATAATAAAATTAAAAATATTAGGATAGCATCTTTTAAATTTGCAAAGTTAGAAAACCTCAGGGAAACACACTTTATTGCCAATAGATGGCATTAGTAGTCAAAATTTGATGGGTCCTTAAATCAGTGTAGACCCACTAGCTTTAGGAAGGTTTTAGGTTTTTTTCCTTTCCATCTAATTATTACTTATAAATTTTGATTTTCTTGTACAGATTAAAAATTGGTTCAAGATTAAATTCTGATAAAATATATTTGACAAAACTCCCTGATAGCCAATATTAAACAGGTTCCAACACTGCATTAAAAATTATAATTTTTCAAAATATGGTCCACTAAATGCCAGGTTAACCAGAATTATACTTTCTCTCAATCCTAATTTCAAAAAATAATAAAAAACATGCTCAAATTCTGTTTAAAAAATTTTTGATTAATGAAATCTAGTAAATGATTAATAAAATTCCTAAATAAACTAAAATGTAGTTAAAATAGTAGTAGCTGCCTTTTCAGAAAACAGTAGCAAAAATTAAACTTTATTGGCTTTTTTTTTTTAATAAATTTAGCTGTTTTCGTTTCAGGGAACGGGAGATGATCATAATTAAAACATCATGAACTTTTGAAATTTTAAATAGCATGTGCAACTCTACAGCTTTATAACTTCAATTTAATGCCAATATTAATATCGTAAGTTCAAGATCCATGATTCTGGATGTACTTGTACATACATGGTGCATAGATGCAGTTTCAGGTTTTGTTAGTAAGATATTAATTTGTTCAAATTCAAATATTGATGAAACTTTTTATGTTTGAGAACCGCAATTAATCTGTCAATTTTCTATCACAATTTTAAATAGCTTTATTTGCTCAATAATTGTGTTTGTTTTCTACTTAATTTAAATAATCTTTTGTGATTTCAGCTTCTTTTGAGAAAAATAAATGCAATGGGCCTTGACAATGTTTTAGATAAGTTGATGGACCAAAAGTAAAAAGTTTCTGATGTATGATCAAGTATTTCAAGAACATTATCATTTCATTTAATTATGTTATAGCTTTTGCGATATTTGTGGTACTTATTATCAGTGGTGGCTCGTGACTTCAGGAAGGGGTGAATCAGATTCAGGAGTGGGATTCCTCCTCCTCCTCAACAACGGACATCACCAACACAACATCACTCGACTAGCACAAGTATTGTTAAATATTATTTAAAAATAACTAAATGAGTCTGAAAATTTTGCCAAGTAATAATAATAACCCATTCAGCTGATAACTTTAAGTGAAACGCCACTTATCCTGCATCACCTCACGAGCCTCCACTGCTTACTATATATAATGGTTTACAAGTAAAGGGTCCAGTTGTCAGTAATTTTATTTCTGAGATAGTGTGGTAATAGCTATTACACCGACCAACAACTGTATCCATTTTAGTTTTCAGTGGATTTGTGTAGTTCTCAAATACAGAACCATACTTCTCAAATACAGAAAACATTTTCATTATGTTGTGTAAAATGTATGTTGTTAATTCCGAAAAATTAACTTTTTTATATCCAACTGACCAAAATTATTCCTATCCAGGGGTTTAAACCAACCAACCTTTTCTATCAACTAAAAAACTTTCACGCTGTTATTCTCTGTTTTAATATTCTTGCTTAATTAATAATGAAAAATTTGTAAGATAAGTTGCAATTATTATATAAACATGCTTTTTTTTCTCTTAAAATCAGCCTGAAAAGTTGTACTTAAACTGTACAACTGTTATCTAGCTATCAAACTATTGTCTAACTAAATTTTGAAAATTTCTGACAACTGGATTCTTTTCTTAAAAACCATTACATTTGTACATAAATTTTATCTATATACTCTTGTATGTAACTGCACCTTTTGTATTCAGCACTTCAACAACTTTAAAATAAAAGTATCATTATGCATTGAAATAGATATATGTTCGGTTTCCAACTATAAATTGAATCATCCGAACAATGCTGTAATCTAATAGAAATTAAATTTTACACAAAATGAAAAATATAATGTATTCTTTTTTAAACAATATTAAGATAATTCCTTCATTAATTGGTTGGCTCACCAAAAACTGCCCTGTTCAGTTTTTTATTTTACTTTTATGTTAGTATCTACAAATATATAGAGAAAATATTTTATTTGTAGAAGCAAAAACATTACAACTGTCAGATGGAAGTGTTTGTTACAATGTTGAAGTTAAATAAGCTAAATGACATATACGAATAATATTACTTTTTAAATGTTCAGGTTTTATTTCAAGAAGCCTTAAAAAAGAAAAACAGTAAAACATTGCATAATAAATACATAAACTTACATATATAAAAACTGATATTATTATAAATTATAGAGAGGAAATATAGATGGTAACACTTTGTTGGGACTCTTTGACGAAACAGATTTTCGTAGGAAAAACTGTTTCGTCATAAGGTACATAATTGCACATATCAAAAAGATCTTTTTTTTAGTTTGTTTAACTGATAAAGGAACTATGTACAAGGATTATTGATATGTTGGATTGGAAATATTATGTTAATTTTAGACAAAGTTTTTTTTTTTCATTTCCCTTCTGCCTCTTTGATATTGTGTGGAATAGCCATAAATGGAAGATATTATGGTTCTTCCTTCCATGCAGCACTATAGGATCATCAGATGCCATTGCATCTAAGAATAATCTATTTTGAAAAATACTCTATTTAAACTGTTTACTATCAAGTCTTTGAAACCATCTGATGTCATGTCGTAGGAAAGGAAACCATCTCTTAGTACTGGATAACCCTTGAATTCTGTATAATTAAAAAGTAGTGGGCATGTAAAACTAAAATAGCTTCATTAAAAGCAGCATACAGTACAAAAATAATAGTATTGACCCGTTTCGAATTAAAATAGCAGCTTTCTTCATCAGGACACACAAGAAATGCAACCTTTAGTCGTGAGAGAAAGATCGGTGACTGATGCATGAATAGCAAACGTAACTGAAGCAGGGAAAGAGTCACATCTGCTGTTTGTGTATCAGTCGACAATCTTTCTCTCATGAGTGTTGATTGCACTTCTTGTGTGTTCTGATAAAGAAGGCTGCTTTTTGCCTTTAAAATTGGTGGATACTATTATTTTTGTATTGTATGCTGCTTTTAATGAAGTTATTTTAATCTTATGCTTTAGCAGCAGTTTGAACTATATGTATTAACCACAATCCTATATTTAGAGGAACAAATGGATATGAAGTTAGTGTTCTTAACAAAAACAAGACAGACAATTGCAACATGGTTCTGTTCCCCACATTTAAAGGTATTTTTCCTGAGACAGGTTTAATTTTCTTGGAATTATATAGATTTCCACTATCTTTTCATACTTTGGGTTTATATTTCATTTTGTAGTTAATATTTTTGTCTTCTGTCTTTATTTAGCTTTTTTTCATCAGAAAGTGCCAACAAAATAGACAAGCTTTCAACTATTTTGTTTGCAGTTAAAATGTTGTTCTCCCAAACACACTTTTTAAGCTACAAAATGTAGTCCCATCTGTAGGATAAAGTAAAAACAAATGAAAGAACCTATTTTATTCTAGATGTTGGTTAATGCTGCATTTCACTTTTATGTCAGTTTTAACAAATTTATGGATTACAATGTCGTTATTGTGTTCAATTATTTAATTATATGGAATATAATTATTATAGAATTGAGAGTTGAATTTATATTATATTCCAATTAGACATTTGTGCTCAATATTTAACATTATCTAAACCAGTGATTCCCAATCTTTTTTGTTTTGAGGAACCCTTGAAATATTTTGTACAATGTCATAGAACCCCTTA
The DNA here is from genome assembly GCA_951213105.1 of Amaurobius ferox. NCBI lineage: Eukaryota > Metazoa > Arthropoda > Arachnida > Araneae > Amaurobiidae > Amaurobius > Amaurobius ferox. Next base: position 113,170,182 of record OX578143.1, on the reverse strand, counting down.
TTGGTTGACATATTATGTTCGACAGGGATAAATTACAAAATAGATGTGTAAAGTAATAGAGTTTTTGAATAATAACTAACTCATACTTTTGAAAAAAATATTATAGAGTATTCATTGCCTATTTCTATTCATTAATTACTGTTATAAAGAAAATGACTAACATCTCTGCTTTATATCTAGCTTACTTGTTACAAACAAACATTATGCATACATTTTATAATGATTTTCTATTAATATAATTGTTTTTCATAAAATTATTATCAAAAAACAAGTTACGTTTTATTGTTTTATGATACATTCATATTTTCATGTAATGCGATTAACAATAATATATATGTAAAAAACACTTTGTGTAAAAGATAAGGAAAATGAGCAATGATGCTTCGAGGATATGCTGGATCCTCTTCAGTTAAAGAGAACCAATAAACCCGAAATCAAAAAATGAAAGGGGTATAAAAGAAGCAGAGAGATTTATATACCCAAGTGCTGAATTAAGAGTCCACCTGAGATGGCCAATCAGAATGAAGAACAGTCCAATGAATCCGAAATAAAAAGTGACACACAAGATCGGTGTTTGCCAAAACACACCAGAAATATCCCAATAAAACGAATCAAGTCCAAACAAGAATAAATGACTACCCAACAAGATGGGGGGGAGAAGAAGGAAATTACACATAGAGCCTTAAAAGTTAAGAAATGGAACAAATAAAATCTACTAAAATAGAGTACTGGACAAGTCAATAACTAAATTAATAGAATTTTTCTGGATATGGAAGGCTTAAAGTCATAGATCAACATGCATATGATCCTAGCTGAAGAAAATGCAAAACGGTCAAAATTATAATAATGTTGAACAACTGAATATTTTTTAAATTCTTATTATTGACATACACGCTGTTGCAAAAAAATATATGTGCCCATAAGAAATTGAGTTACAATTATGAAACTCGGCATGTATGTATCGTTTAAGGAGATATGCAAATAATTAAAATTTGGGAGTGTATAAACATTTTTTTAAGAAATAATGGCAAGAAGAACATGATATTTAAGTAAATGGTAAATCTTCCCCTGGCAACTATACAAGCTGATATTTAGTGCTGCCTAAAGTCAAGGCCATGGGAGGATATTAATTCTTCTAAGATATTGTTGAAAATGTGTGCAATATGTGGTCAAATGTTGTCTTAGTAATAAATGGAACCTGGACAGCTTGACGGCATAGGCAAAATAATCGGCAGCAGAATATTGTCAATGTACAAGCAAGCTGTCAGATTATTTTGCAACACAACACAACTAGGAGAGATTGGCTGTCCCACAAGATGACTCCCAGACTGTCGCATCACATTGTGCCACTCGACAACAAATGTAAGATCAGAACGCTGGCCTACCTCCTTCACACACGTATGCAGCAATCATCAGCTGAGAGAAAAGTGGGATTCCTCGCTAAAGACAACATGCCTCCATTCGGACACTGACCGAGCTTGACACTAATCCAGCCTTGGCAGCTCTGCCTAAGTTGAGGGGTCAGTGGTAGGCACCTTAATGGACGTAAACACCTAATCCCAACTTCTGCCAGTCGTCTCCAAATAGTATCCCTTGATACAGGATGCATGGAGGATGGCAAATGTCTTCCAATGGCGTGGCTCCTCTTCTGACTGCACGATCGTCTTGAGCAGTGGTCTATTTGGGGCATCCAGAGGCTCTGCAATGGTTACATGTACCTTCTCTGATCCACCGTTGCCAACACCTAGCAACTACCATATTGTTCCAATCAAGATGACAACTGATACATCTGTTGGTGTTGGACCAACTAGCTTCCCTTAGGCTTATGCTACGAAATCTTTCTAAATTCGACAATTGTTCATAGTACTGTCAAGTACAACTCAAAGGCATTTTTGCACACAACTTAATTTTGTACAATTTAGCTCAATGGTAGTAGCATTTGTACACAACACCTGTGCATAACATTTTGTATTCAAAACAGAAAATCCAGTTCCAGTTGCCCGTCATGGAGAACATTGATCATTTTAAATGCTTCAGGATTTATAGTTCTCATGCGTGTTGCATGAGCTCTATAACATCAATGGTGCTGACAGTTTGATCATTTGTATAACTCTTAAAACAGCATGTGCATGCTGAGTTTTGCTGCTATAGCTAAATTTTTTATGGGTGCATATATTTTTTGAAACAGAGTGTAGAATTTATATTCTTTAATCTGAAATTTTAAAGCATGTTTAGTTTGACCAATATAAGAAAGACCACACAGGCAAGGAATCCAACAATGCCCCAACTATTAGAAATTTCTATAGAATGTTTAAGATTAAAAGGTGTAAACACAAATTAAACTTGAATTTTTTAAGGATTTTAGCAATATGCTGACTTATTTTTGAAAGAAAAATGATAATGTTGTTAAAATCCTTTTCAGAAGCAAGATTAGAAAAAGGTTTAGAAAATTTTTGAATAGCACAATCAACAATACTAAGAAAGAAACCATGATTGACAGCAGCAGCTTTTATATAATTGATCTCTGAATTGGAAAAATCCATAGTAGAATAAATATTCAAGACACATTGGAGAAACATATTGAAAACAGCAATTTTCTGGTTAGATGGATGGCATGAATTTTTATGTGGAAGTAAAGAGACTATCAAAGGTGTACAAAAGACCATAGTGAAAAAAATTTCATCATAAATTTGACCAAGGCATCCAAAAAAGCAAAATGATTGTCGTTTTCCATTTCATGGGTGAATTGAATGCAAGTATCAATAGAATTGAAATCATGACCATAGTGAGAAATTTATCACAGTTGCGGATGACCAAGACATCCCAAAATGCAAGGCTATTGTTGTTTTCCATTTCATAGGTAAATTGAATGCAATAATCAATAGGATTGAAAATATCCAAAATACCATTAACATCATTAAGAGAGTGATCAAGAAGAGCAAAGTAACAAGTATAATAAACAGAATGGATAATGTCAAAAAGCCTAATCTCAAAATAATACATATAGCTGTCACTGAGAATAGGACAGAGTAGATTACCAATAACCAAACCATCAGACACTGTAGAATTTATTATAAAAGACAGAGGAATTTGCAATAAACAAATGTTGGTAAGAGAAACAAGCTCATCAATTTAAAATTCAAAGAAATAGAATTCATACGATCTTTTCCTGAGATAAGACAATGCAACCTCAACAAGGACATTGATAAATAAGGACTTAACTTTAAATGAGACAATAGTCTCGTTTAAAGTTAAGTCCTTATTTTCCCTTGTTGAACTCCAACAACTTTTTATACCGGACAGCCCAGTGGCTAAAAGCATAGGGATTGCACTCGAAGGAGTCACATTGGATCCCCGACTCTGCCCAAACTGTCACCGTGTTCACTCGGAGTACGGGCGCGTTAGATATGTGGGTCCGAAAGACTTTCCGAGCGGGTGGTGGTAGGTGAAGGAGAGTACGATCCCTGTGGATGCCGCCTCCCACCCCTGCTAGACTTTGGTCTAAATTGGGTGGCACCGTCCCGGCCATCCAAACAGGTACCTTACACCTACGGGTTGGTCGGAAGAAAAGAAGACATATTCTTTTACTATGTATATAGTTGTATCCGCGCAGAGAATCTGCACTCAGTGTTTCTTTCAGGCATCCCTCCCCCGGACCCACATGTTTAACGTGATCGTACTCCGCGTGAACACTTTGGCAGTAGTGGGAATCGAGCCCGGGTCTACCGAGTGCAATTCCCGCGCGATAACCACTGGACTACAGCGCCCTCAACCCCGTGAAGTTAACAAAATTTGGTTTAGTTTAATGACGTTAAAACTAATAATGAAATTAAGATGAAAAATAATGTTCTAGTGGGGGTTCTTGAAAATTGATTTGTGAAGTGAATTTATTCTAATGTTTGTGAATTGTGAGATTCTGAGTTCGATGCTGCTCAGCGAAAAAAAGTTTTTCTTTTAAAGATTGTCCTCACCACCACCCGATGCATAAATGCACCGCCACAATCTCCATAACTTTATTTTTATTTATTTTTTTATTTCTTTAGTGTTTAAGTTTTTTAATTGCGGTCCCCAACCACCGCCCGATGTAAACAATACATCACGACAATTCAATCCAGCATAATGAGCCAAAAACCTTATAAAAAGCAAACACTAATTCGAGTTTTAATTGTCCCTAGGCCAAAAACCGTACAAAAAGCAAACACTGATGACATTTGCAAATATAATTTAATACCCATGCGAATATCCTCGGATATTCGCATGGGTATTAAGAGCATGGCCCAAATATATCAGCCAGATACCATCAAACACTAATTCGGTTTTTAATTGTCCCTAGGCCAAAAACCGTTGCCATAGCAACACCGTGCGTCTGCACACGCATGTGGGTGGTAAATCGAACTACTTTCGCCGTTTCGCCGAGAAATTGAAAATCATGACTTCCTTAAAATCCGGATCCTGCGGCTATTTTTTATTATTTCGTGACCAGATTGGGCTTGTAAGAATGCCTGATCTTTGAGCGTTCTAAAAATGTAAATTATTAATCGAAATTGTCGGTACTTTTCCCGACGCGAGGATTTAAAAACGAAAATTTGTCTTTTTGTTGAGCCGAAAGTGACTTCTGTTTTAAAATAAAATCTTTAAAAAATATTAGAATTTGTCCCTGAGATTTGAAATTGATATATTTTTACTCGCAATTGTCTGCTCTTTCCGATCATGTGATTTGTTTTTTCTACGACGTCTGGATGGTGGAGAAAAAACTGTCGAAATCGCATAAAATGTTAAATAACAAAAAAAAAATAATTCAAATTTTAAAAATCTGTTTTCCCATGTCACCCCCCCCCCCCCCCTCCTGGTCTCCGATTGCCAGATTTCGTAGCTCTTCGACGTGCAATCGCTGAGCCTATAGTGTATAAGACAAGCACACAGACATTGCCTTTATTATATAGATTCTACAGTATGTCTTGGTGGCTTTTAGGTGATGACGAATTTTTTTCCTGGTAGCAACGAAGTATGCCTAGTGATTCATGAGAAACTACTGAAATATGGCTGCAGATTCATGAGAACAAAGTAGAAAAAACTGTTTTGATTGGGATAACGAAGTATGCAGAGCGAGGAGTCAGTCACCTTTAGTCACCTTTTTTTTAATTGGTCACTTTTTGTCACCTTTTTCAACCTTTTATTTACTATATTGGGCGAAAATGTATATTTTACCCATATTTGTATATAATTTTCATTTGGTTCGTTGTTGGTTTTCAGTTGTTCACGTACAATCACACTTTTGTAGTTGGGATTCGACAATTCAATGGATTCATCACAAGATATTCATGATGTTTTTAAGAAAATGTTTCCTTATAGTATCCCTGAACATTTTTCTCTTTCACCTAATAATAGATACTTAATCACTGATATAAGCAATATTTAATACTGATGGACTGGCTCCTTATTTCCAGGAACTCATGTTAGAAGAAGTATGTTCATCCTACTACACATTGAGTTACGATAAAACAACCAATGTCAAAGATAACAAGAAAGATCAATCATGAATACTTTCCAACTTCAATGCAATTTTATTTAAACATGTCTATAATTAAATACATTCCTCGGCAATATTTTTAAACTTATCACAATACTACATTAATTTATTAAATTTGAAAAATTAAAACTTCATCGAAAAAATTAACTTCATTTAAATTACGGCATTGAAATATAAATTGCCTGGTTTAAACATCTCTAAAATGGGATACATTCCTCGGTAATAATTTTAGAATTATCATAATACTACGATAATTTATTATATTTGAAAACTTCATCGAAAACAACTGAAATTTATTCAAATGACGTCATAGAAAAAATAACACGCCTGGCTCTCTCTATAAAAGCAGCATTTCATTCATAATTAATTTCCCACTCATGTCATTCATCACAATACTATAATAATTTATTTTATTTAAAAATTAAGACCATGGAGCTACAAGTAATTAAACTCTATGCGTAAAACTTCATCGAAAAAAATCGTCCTTCTCTTTGTAAAATCAATGAATATTTCATTCATATCAGCTATGCAGACTCCATGAACTAAATGATTTTGTGTTAAAGAAATACAGCAATTCTAATACAACTCATTCTATATATTTTACTGTTTACATTTTACATAGGTGAAAAATAGGCTTCGCTGTAGAAATAATCAAATTTGGATGAGCATTTAAACTCAAATATATTATCATTGAGTTGTTTCAGTATGTAGATGCACAGAATTTAGGCAAAAATAAAGTGGTTTTAGGGCGGATACAACACTCAATATGAATTAGAAATAACTTTAAAAATCACGATTTTGAGACAAGATGGATGTCATATATCATTTTGAAGTGGGTCACGTGATATTTTCATATGGTTACGTGATCGCTTCATATAAGAGGTGTTATTATTATTTTAATTTTTATTTTAAAAACTATTGAATATAGGTGAATTTTTTTTATATATTTTATGGAACAATTTGTATGTTACCTAAAATTTTCGAAGCAATTTGTGAATTTTAAATCCGCTTAAAAAATGTTTGAAAAATTAAGTCCCATAGGGCTCTATTTCATTTTTTCAACCCGGGTTCAATCCAAAACTAATTGGGTGATATTATTCATTTATATTCCCATAGGTCTTAGAGACCGTCTGAACAACATACTAAAATTTCATTTTGATTAAGTCATTTTTACGGCAGTTATCGTGCTAACGGACAGACAGATGAACAAAGTCATAAACACTTTTCAACTTTGTTGTAAACTGTTAAAAAGAAACTGCAAATAACAATCATATTTTGGTCTAATAGCAAATGTGGTATAACGACACGGCACCTTCAGAACTTTCTTTTTAGGTAAAGCTGATGGTGAAATATTGCATCAAATACTATGTGAAGCACTTTCTGAGGCTAATTTATCACAAAATAGATGTCTAATGCTTAGGTGAAACGAACCTAATGTTAATAAAAAAATTTCGAAAGTAATGTCCAGGAGAAACGAGGAACAAGACTTACAAACATTGGTACCTGCAACATCCACACAATGCATATGTATAGGCATTGGAAAGTCTAGGTGAAGAAGCTTCTGAGCTGTTAATCAGAATTTACCATTATTTTGATGGTTGGCCTGCCCGTTGGGAAGAGTTTGAAGAAATCCAATCTAAATTTAATATTCCACACCACAAATTTTTGAAACATGCAACAACAAGATGCCTTACCTTGGGGCCTTTAGCCAACAGGATTTAGGAGCAGGGGGACATTATTTAGTTGTATTTCACGTATTTGGTTATATTTAGTAGCACGTGCCTCTGAAAAAAAATTCGTCTGTTCTTCAATCCAACTCCTACAAGCCTGTTGTGAGAAACCTTCGATAAATGCTGAACTTTATTTCATTATTTCATCAGCAGAACTATTTATAAAGTTCACACAAAGTTTTCAGTGTCAATCACCCATGATCCACAGATTGCTTGAAGAAATAGAGAACGTTCTTCAGATCTTCATAGACTCCTGTCATTAGAAAAATCCCTGATTTTTCTAAAGTTGATATTGATGAACTCTTCACAGTTAGTAATCTACTTCCTCTTGAAAAACTTGTCATTAATGAGGAGGTCACAGACTAACTTTCTAAACTAAACGAACATAAGTTGTTTCTGAAAGAAGCTCGAAATCATTACAGTACTGCTTGTAAGCATGTGATGGAAAAGACTTGGTTATCAAATGGATTACTTAAACGTTTTAGATTTTTGGATCCAAAAGAAAAAGCAAAGGCTAGAAGCTGCAGAGACATATTGAATGTTGCAGAAATTATGCCATTTCATGTTCAACAAAATTATTTATTAAATGAGTGGAAAGTTTTACAACTGGAAAAAGATGATACAACATTTGAAAACAAAACTGTTGATGATTACTGGTAACAATACATCTCAAAAAGTGACTCATCAAAAGATATTAAGTTTCCGAATGTTTCAAAAGTTATAAAGGCTGCTCTTACTTTGTCGCATGGAAATGCTGACATAGAGAGAAGATTTTCCATTTCTAAGCATATATTAGGAGAAGATAAGTCAGCAATGACAGAAAAAATTTTAAATAGTATATTTTAAATAGATAGTGAGGGATACCTTGAAACAATACCCCCATTTTTTTTTGTACCCATTGAGCCAAAACTTAAGTATGGGCAACAAGCACATTTAAAGTACACTGCCTTTACGGAAGATTGTAAGAGGAAAAAGAAAATCGAATTAGAAGAAAAACAAAAAGAAGAACAGATAAAGGATTATGAAGAAGATATGAAAAAGATGGACAAGATAAAAAGTCAATCGAATGTGAGACTATGGCACTGAATGACAAGAAAAAAGAACACCTACAAACTAAGGAGGCTAGAGAAGAACTCTTCTCTGAAGCTTCAGCTAAACTGAAAAAAATGATTTAAGCAAAACTGGCTCAAGGCATGCTCGAGTGTGTAAAAAGTATGTAAGAGGAAGAAAAGGTGCAAGAAAAGGAGGTTGAAAGCATTCAAAGGAATCTTGAGAAACGAAAATTAAATATTATTACGTCATTTTTTGCTAAGATGTCTAAAAAACAATAGGCCAGACAGTTTTTTCTTTAGAATTGTTTTTCTGGAACATTGAAGAGAATATATCATTAGATTTTCATGATAATTTTGTGTAGATTTTTTGTTTTTATAAATTTGATAAACCTTTTGTGTAAACTTTTTGTATAATATTTATATGGCTATATTCCATCCAGGATCATAATAAAGGAATCTATAATGATCTTATCTGGCCTTTTTTGGTAGGGGAGTATAAAGAAAATTTAAAAAAATTGTAACCATATTTGTATCATTCTATTGGCAAGAATTCTATTTTTTAATCACTTTTTACTCACCTTTTTCAAAGGTCACTTCCGCTCCTCACCCTGGGTATGCTTTGAATAGACTGATTCATGAGGGGGATAGTTAGAATTGGAATGAACAGTAGCTCCACATAGTGACCATTTTGTGAAGCAGGAGAAACTTTTGCATCATCGGGTGAATAGTTAAAATTTGAATGAACCCTAGTGCCACACGGTATCGATTTTACGAAGCAAGTAGGAGAGCACTAAACTTTTTGCAGTGACAACGATGTATGCTTAGGTAGACTGATTCATGAGAACAATATTTAGAATCGGAACAAACGCTAACTCCACATGGTGTCCATTTTGTGAAGTACGAGAAATTTAAAGTCGTTGAAAGAAAATTTTACTTTGGAGGTTCTTGACTGATAAAAACATAACCATTTATGTGGTTGTAAAAATGGTCTCTAGAGGTAAGTGTTTTTCGATGAAAAGCGCAAATATGCACGGGTTTGCATGTCATTGAAAACCTTTAGCATGCCGTTTCGATCGAAAGACAAGAGGTGCTGAGGGATTGTAGACTTGCATATTAAAATGATAAAAAATCATTGAATTTAAAAATATGCATGTCTTAGAAAAACTAAGTTCTACAAATTTCAAACAAAATTATTTCATAGAAAACCGAAATTCTATAAAATGGGTACAACAATTTTTTTGCCACATTTTAAAAAAAAAATCGTTCAATTTTAAAATATAATAGTCTTAGAAAAGGTGACTGTCTCTTTAACCCCTTTTGAAACTTTACCTTTTAAAAATTAAAAACAATGCAACCAGACAAGCACATGTAAAAGCAAGTGTTCGTTTGTATAATATTTTAATAATCCTTTGAATCTTACTGAATGACATGGTCATTAAATTAAAAAAATATGAATCTTAAAAAAACTATTTTACAGGTAGCATTTTCATTACATGAGAAATACTATTAGCGTAGCTGCGTTGCGCTAAAGAAATTTGTGCACACTTCATTAATTAACAAGGCAGGGTGCTGGTGTATATTGTTACGAAACGTATCCTCAAGAATCGGGGGTGTATACACAGGATACAAGAACGAGTTCAAGTTTCTGGATAACTTAAGTTTATTCATAAGCACAAAGTAAACAGGAACAATATACAATCAAACAGCACAGAATAATCGATATTATTCTCAAAATGTTGACGAAAGTAATTTCACAAAGCAGTGGCTACTATTCTTAAAGCATTGACAAAAATCACGGAATCGAACTCCCGATCTTGTGAACCGTGAACCAATGACGTCATCTTGTGAACCTTGGACCTAGAGCTCCTTTACACCGTATATAGAGGAGCCTTACTTGGACCAATGACGTCATCTTGTGAACTAGAGGTATATACTAGGTGTATATAGAGGAGTCTTATTGTGAACTAAGGCTCCTCTATATAGTAGAGGAGCTCTATTGTGAACTTTGGAGCGATGACGTCATTTTATGTGAAATCTTAAATAAGATAAGAACTGATAAGCTATCATCTTAGTGTTGTAATTAGTGTGTATATCGTTCATTTCTAGTTTGGATGTCGGCTAATGAAGACCCCATACTAAGTTATTTTCGTGTTTTTGCCAGCTATTCTTGTATATAGAGCTGTTTCAGTTGACGTCACGCCGCCAAGCTGCCGCCTAGCAACCGTTGCTGGTAGACATACATTGCATGTTTTTCGGTTGAGTTTGTAAATATTCTCATGTGTATAGCGTTATAAAAACTTATATTTAATATTATGCATACCGTCTGTGGTGTTTCCATATTCGGAAATCGTTCTGATAGAGACAGTAAATCTTTTTTTAGATTCCTTGCTGCATTAATTAGAAGAGATGAATTTAAAAAAATCTTAGTGAAGAGCGCCGAGAGAAGTGGCTGTCGCTCATCAAAATAGCAGAATTTATTGAAAACATAGACATCTGATATGAGCAGCACGACTTTCCTTGCAATCTCATATTCACGTAAAACAACGTACATATTTACGTCACACAAAATAACACCCATAATTATTTTAAATTACACTGAATTTGCATTTTCAATTCAATTTTCGTTTTCTTTTAGTAACTGGACTTATTTTCAAAGGTGGAGTAGCGAAAAAACGAACTATACCAAATTCTGAATCATACCAAAATCTAATCAGCACCAGGGTAACCCAAAAGTGATTTTTCAACCAATTTTTGTGAAATTTGATCTATTAGTTTTCCAGCTAGAGTGGATACAGGTAATTTTTGAGTTGCAAAAAAAGACAGGTTCTTTTATCACGAATCGTACCAAAATCTAATCAGCATCAGGGTAACCCACAGGTGACTTATCCACCACATTTTGTGAAATTTGGTCTATTAGTTTTCCAGCTAGAGTGGATAACAGGTAATTTTTGAGAGCCATTTTGCAAAAAAGGACTGTTTTTTTTTTATCACGAATCATACGAAAATCTAATCAACGCCAGAATAATCCACAAGTGACTTATCTACCACATTTTGTGAAATTTGGTCTATTAGTTTTCAGCTAGAGTGGATGCAGGTAATTTTTGAGAACCATTTTGCAAAAAAAAGACAGGTTCTCTTCTCACGAATCGTACCAAAATCTAATCAGTACTAAGGTCACCCACAAGTGACTTACCCGTTAAATTTTATGAAATTTGATCAATTAATTTTTCAGTTAGAGTGGATACAAATATTGCAGAGATAGACACACAGAACCACAGACACACACACAGACGTTACGCTAAAGATAGTGTTTTCGTATTATAGAGGTCCCAAAACATTTAGATACGTCAAAAACTCGAGTTACGAATTTAGACATGATTACAATACTTTGCATGTATTGCTGGGCAAGTAAAAATTACTGTATGTGAAGATTACTTTATTTCAGGTAATTATTACTCTTTTTTATCGTCACTCCATTTAGTAAAAGGAAATTAAGAATTGTTTCTTCTTTAAAGTAATGATGAACGTCTATGTTGTCAACTTTAAAATGCTCGCAATGATATATGAAACAAAAATAAGTGTGTGTTTGAAATTTTGAAGACGGATCTTTGTTTCCTATTGATGCAATCTTTAGAACATATCGAGCTTTATGTCAATCATCCATACCCTGAAAATATTTAGATAACATAAATACAACTTAATGTTTAAATAAATATTCTTGACGTAACGTATGACGTGTATACCAATAGGTGTTCTATGGATTGTATGTCTACCAGCGAGCGTTGCCAAGGCTCGTTACTAAGGGAATGCCACGTGGTTGAAACAGCTCTATGAGATGCCAAAAAATAAATGGCAACGTTGCTCTGGAAAACAAAAAATGAAAAATTAGAAAGTACTACTACTTTCACTGATAGTTTATTATTATTTTTTTAAAATCAATTTCTTTGGTTTGGCGGCAAAAATATATTTCTTTTATGTTTTGCACAAGAAAATATTAAAGTTTTAAATTTCCTTGAAATGTTTATGAATGTTTTACTTTCTTTTTGAGTGTGATTCTTTTATGGCTATTATTTTCCAAGTTATGAAGCGTGCGAACAACATAAACAATATACAGATGATCCATGTGTTTCAAGTTCTTGATACTATTAAAACACAGATTTGAAAAGTGAAGCATGTTTCTTGTGCAGTATATTAAAACAAAAACACAGATTTGAAAAGTAAGGAATGTTTAAATATTTTTTGTATCTGTATTTTTTTCATGAAGTACTTTCTATTTCAGCTATGTGTTTAAGAAAAGCAGATCTTTTTTTCCAGATTAAAAAAATCGACCTTATTTGTTTGAAAGTAATTTCTGATTTGAAAAATATATAAATTCAGAAGTGATTATACAAATTTGAATAGTAAAATTCGTTCTGAATGCTGTCTGAAAAATTTTTTTTTAGAAAATTCTTCAACTTGGCATAGTTTATAAAGCTTGATTCAAGGTATAAACTCGTTTTAAAGGCAAAAGTTCTTAGTCAAGGTAAATGAGACAACATCAGTCCTAGTAAAAGCAGATGCAATTTTTGCTTTTGTTGATATTAGTGCACTGTCTCATTTATTCTGACGAAAAAGTTTTTTTTTTCTTCTTCTCTGAAATGAAACAAGTTGATACGAGGATTTAATCTTATGTTTAATCGAAGTTTTTACTTTTTTGATTCATTGTCTTATCATTTTACCTGTACCTATCTGTGTCTTTATTAATTATTGTCATTCCATGTCAAATCAACACAATTTTTAGTAAAAATCGGATTCTCAGATTTTGATAATTTTTGGCACACTTGCAGGTTTCATGGAGATATGAATAAACGTCAATTTTTAGTGGTCTTACTTTAACAGTTCAAATGTTATTAATTAATAAAGTTTACATTTTCTATGAAAAATTGCCACATATGGCTATTTTAAAATGGCTGTAAAACAGTCACCAGTTGAGATACAGATCTGAGCTTGAGCTTATTTTTAAGCTCTTTTCCAGGACTTTCATATGATATATGACATGATAGGGTTTATAAAAAAAACCAAAAAACAATTTTTTAAAGTCTAACTGAAATTTTAAAATTTGAATTTCTCAAAAAGTGACAATTTTAAAAATTTGAAAAAAAATCCCAAAATAAGTTTATACCATCATCTAACAGCAGCCAAAATCTTAATTTGGGATTTCTATGAGATCCTGAGATATAGAAAGTATAATGTCTGCATGATTAGAGGAAAAACAACCTCCTCAACCTTTTAAACACCATTGCATTGTAAACTGTATGTTCGGCCAGTTGGGGGTTCACCTTGCAGACCATATTTGAAGAGGGAATCCATAGCATATCAAATCTTGTAGGGTTTGAAAATGAAGGAGATGGTCCTCGAGGATAGAGAAATGTTACTTTTACTTCGTTTACATGTTCATTTTTGGCTACAACATAACTTAAGTACCATTTGCTATAGACTGCAACCACATATCCACTTATGTCACTGAAGCCCAACCTTTTTGCATAAGTTGCTATAGGAAAGATGGTTGATGTGGGTGCAGAAGAAAATGATTTAACAGTTACTTTTGTTCTACACTTTGTTGGTACGATTGCATATAGCTATTGTGTACCTGGGATAGCTACAGTTTTGCTGTACCGGTGTGCTAATTGTTCTTCAGTTTGAATGTACTCTTCATGGTTTATTTATATGAAATCTATGTTGAAAATATTCTGCTTTGCCCATTCAAAGAGCTGTCTTGGAGTCTGTATTTGGTCTTCATAAGGTCTCTGCAAGCTTGCTCTGGCTGCCAACCTTTTTACTGTGCACCCCATCGCATAGGCCCTTTCCATATGTTGTGACTGAAAAATGCCATTCGGCTTCGACCCCAAAATCTATCATGAAGGGACAGGTTTAAAAAGTTCTTTTTATTCTTGTATTGCGCTGCTGACCCATCTGAAAAATAGTATATTTTTGGGGGGAATCTTTCAAACTTTGATTTGAGATACTGCATCAGCTTTGTCTGAAACAGATAGACTGCAGTAGTGTTGTGCTCAAGGCAATCCAAAATTATTGCGAAGCTGAAGTGCTTGATGTTTTCTTCTTTGTCAAAATACACTACAAATGGATGCACTGTTGTGTTGCCTGGTTGCTTGTCTAGTGGTAAGATTAGAATCTAAGAAATTTTCCTTAGTTTCACTCATAAAAGAACTTTGTTGTTTTGCTATGAAGTCATGGCGAATCAGAATAGAAAGCCTCTCACAAAAAAGTTCAATAAAGTCATATACCAATTTTTGGTTTGTTTCCAAGTTACAGTGATCCATTGGCGGAAAGTAATGATTGCATTTTGTTCAAGCCCTCTTTCCAGAATCGTCCGGATTCCTTCCTGACACACAATTAGAAAAGAAACAGTTAATTGATGGTGAGTTACAGACCATCATTTGTCGACAGTCCAGGTTTGTTTTTATCTGGTTGTCTGTGATTAATTTCATTTTTCTGTTTTCAACCATAAGTTTAACATTTTGGTGAGTGATATACACCCAAACTGAGTGGGTGTCACTCTGACCAGCCAGAATACAGTGTTTGGGGCTTAATTCTGCAAATTTAGAGAATCCAACTTTAATGTCTGGAAACCTTTCTTGGAAGCATTTGTATACTTCCTTTAAATTACTCAGCATCAGACTTTTGTAAACTTTTACTTTAGCAGCTGTGCTGTCTTGCACCGAAATACAGCCCTTAATTCCACGCATCTGCCTACTAACTTCATCAGTTTAATAAAACCCTTTGACAATATCGACAGTTTCTATTGGCAGATTTCCCCCAGGTTTTAGTTCTGGACTAGACAAGAGCCCTTTCAGTTTCAGGAGTTTCTTAGCTTGCCTTACTAAATAATTGGGAATTTTAAAACTCTTAGTTACTTTTCTGATGCTCCAACTTTCAGGCAGAAGAGTCAGTATTACAACTTTCTGATTTTAACTAATGCAGTTTTCATATACATGTTTTAAATGTTTTAAAATATCATCTTCTGAATCACTGTCTTCATCAGAAGAATCTGCATTAACAAGAAGTTTCCTCTTGACTTCAACATTGATCCTTTTACACAACACTTGAACCAGCCCTCTACCAATAATTCTGGTGTTAGACTGACTAAATGAGTATACACAGACTAGCCTGAAGCAACATGATGTAATCAGGCATACATGTTTCATGATTAGCCAGCAAATTTGAAAGATTGTTGTAAACAGTATCTTATAAGATAGGAAAACAGTTTTAAAAGTCTATTCCGCTTTTTTTTATTACTTTTTAGTAGTGGAAAAGAGATAAAATTAAGAATTAAATTATTATAAATGTAATTATAATTATATTTATATATAATTTAATTACATATTGCTGTGTAATTGCATATGATTGTATAATTATAAATATTATTATAATTATATTACATTAATAATTATATTTATTTGTATATAATTCTATAATATGGTAGATTTAGCATTTTCCCTCTAATCATATGTACATTATACCTCCTATATCTCAGGATCACATAGAGATCCCAAAATAAGATTTTGCCTGCAGTTAGATTATTGTATAAACTTATTTTGAGATTTTGTTCAAAATTTTAAAATTGTCACTTTTTAAGAAATTCAAATCAGGTCCGTACCTCAACTGTTTACTGTTTTACAGCTATTTTAAAACAGCCATATGTGGCAATTTTTCATAAAAAATGTAAACTTTATTAATTAATAACATTTGAACTGATAAAGTGAGACCACTAAAAATTGACTTTTTTTCATATCCTGCAATTGTGCCAAAATTCATCAAAATCTGAGGGGGTCAGTCCAGATCACTGTGTTGATTTGATACGGAATGACCCCTTGGTGTTTTTCTCCCCTGTACTTTATATTTTAGATAAATATAATTTTTTTAAATAATTAAATGTTTTTGAAATTAATTAATAATAAAAATAATTAAGCAAACTACATGAAATTTTACCTGACATCTAATTCACAATTTGACGAATCATGTAAAGGAGACTTGCCAGTAGTCCAAAACCCAGACCACTCCACTTGCCCAGAGGCATGAACAGCAAATTGAGTAGTTGTTGTTGTTGAAACCCAGACCGTTCGACCTACCAGAAAGGTGTAAGGTAACTGTTTGGACGGTCGGGAAGTGCCACCCAATTTAGACCGGAACCCAGTGGGGGAGGCATCCACAGGGACCGTACCCTCCTTCCCCTACCACCAACCTCTCGGAAGGACTTTCGGACCCACATGTTTAACGTGATCGTACTCCGCATGAACACGGCGGCAGTTTTGGCAGTGGCTGGAATCGAACCCGGGCCTACCGAGTGCAACTCCAGCGCGCTAACCAATGGGCTACCGCGCCCCCAGCAAATTGAGTAGTCGAAAGCCCAGAACGACCGACTCATCCGAGGACATGAGCAGCAAGATGGTCGTCCGGAGCAAATTGAGTAGTGAACTTGTTTCTAGTAGTGGATAGCTATTTAGATTCACTAATAAATCTTTTTATATCTCAAATTATATCCTGAAGCTTAATGTTATAGTTTAATATACCAGGCATATACACCAGTTTATAATCAGATGACCAGGACCAGAAAGATTGATTAATTTGTAATGCAGTACCATCTTGTATCCAAATTGGTGAAATATTTATTTATGACACTAAGTCTTTGTTATTTTATTTGTCAGACTGCAACTTGACTGCTATGCATATGTCTAAAATTGCTTGGTGCTATTATTTGGTAAATGCAATTATTTTTATAATTGAATCAGAAAACATGTTCTGTAGATTAAAGTCGAGTTAGGATAAACACTACACTCAGCATCACAGCAAGAGTAGTGCTAGCAGTGCTTTCACACAAGGTGCCTTATCGATATGGAAACACAGTCAAAATTACTTTGCACTAAGTGCCAAATAGAGTTGTTGGGGCACTGACTACACTATTAGAAAAAATTTGTAATGAACACCTTATAAAATTGCTGTTTCAGTAATGAATTTTTTGGTATTTGACAAGATAACTTCTGATTGTTTTATATTATGTTTCGAGTTCTTTTCTTTTTTTGAATTTGTGTAATTAAATTTAGTTGGCTATTCTGATTATTTTTAGATTAGTCTTACTTTTACACTAGATATTTCTGCATCTAAACATATTTAGTGCTTTTCATATTGAAGAAAATCTTTAATTGTTTTAGAGATTTTTATTATGAAAATAAATTGGGGAAAATATTTGTCTTAGGCAAGAGATAGGTGGGGTCATCCTGAGTAGGATTTAAACTGGCAAATAAAAATCTTTAGCTAAAATGTCTGAAATTATTTTGAATCCGTTATAAATGAATGAGTCTATTTTTAAAAGTTATAAATTAATATTGAAACAATATGTTAACGTTTATTGTAAATTTTATCCATCATGCTATTAAAATATGTATAGTCAGCCCTTAAATTCTAGTGTTCACTGCACACATAATAAAGAAATATTGAAAATAATAATAACAAAAATGTTATATTTTTGAATAAAAGAAAAATTAACTAGCAGAATATACATACTACTTGCTGCATTACTTATGCCAAAATAAATTTGTCATAGTTGATTTTTTTGTCATGGATTTCGCTGAACATTTGTCTAATTCTAGGGAGGAAGGATATTTGTAAGTACAAATTTGCTTGTGCAAACTTTTTCTCTGGCCTCGGCACTCATTTTCATGCTAAGATTACAGTCTGTATTCTGGTATCCAGGGATGGCCCGTAAGGATTATTCTTTAAAGCATGAAAATTTAACATTGATTTTAAGGGAATAATTTTGGTTCTATAAGATTTTATGTGTATTAGCAGGGTATTCGATTATCCGTGACCTGAACAAGTGGGTATTTCCTGCAATCTCCTTTACAAATAATTTTTCTACAAAAAGTTATTCTAGTATTAACTTAATCAATGGTAAACAGGCTTTTTAAATTATGAGCATTTTTTTTTATGCCAGCACTGTATTTGATTTATTAATTTTGTTTTGTAAATGTAACATATAAATTCTGTCAGTAATTGATTTTTTCAATTGTGATTTTGATAAAACTGAACATAGTTTGTGTTGTTTTATTCTTGTGCAGGTAAAATGACTTTAAAAATAATTTCAGGATCTTATTTATAACAGTTCATGGAGCAGTTTTTTCCATCAGAAATTGCACGACTTGTTTTAGGTATGTATATAATTTTTTTGTATATATAAAACAGTTAAAACTAATTGCAAAGTTAATTTGAAATTTTATATTTAACTAGAACAAATATTCAGCGTTAAATAGAATTTAGGTTCCAAAGATTAAAATTACACTGGAATGCACAATGAATTCTCAAATACCAAAGAATGCTTTAACGATATGTCAGCTTAGAACAAAAAATAAAAAATCCACTATGTACATTCACAGTCTGCATATGCAACTTGATTATACCTATTGCATGATTGCAGGGCACATTGGATGCATAATAAATGATGTGCCCTGAAACGTGCAAAATCGATAACAAAATGCTTGAGGTCCTTAAAAATCCTAAAAAAGTGCATAATTTCTAACTTTAATTTTTAAGGATCTTTAAACTATTTGAATATTTTCTTACTGATATCATAGTTCAGAATTTACAATAATAGTAGAGAAAATTATCTCCCTTCCAAGAGTGATGGACAGAAGATAATCACTGGGTAGGAGACGGGCTGTTTGCACGGATAATCACCAGGCAGTCCAATGGGAGACAGCTTGCAATTACCTGTCCAAGAGTGATTGCAAACTGCCTGAACAATTTTTCTTATTGCCATATGGTGAAAAGTGCCAAGGTGTTTTATATTTTCTGGTTCTTGTTTCTTCCACTGTTCTGGTTATGGTTAAAATGCAAGCCTAATTCCCTAAGTCCTAATTATAGATCATTGCAGTACCCATAGGTTCTTCTTGAAAGATTGCAGTGTCTTTTTGTTAAACTTTTATTTCATTTTAATTTGCAATGGGGAATGTATAGGATAAGAAATGGATGGGACACTTCCCATATCTCAGCTATTAAACACTTTGTTCAGTTACTTTTTTTACCCATAGGTAGCTTTATTGTAGCTTAAATCACAACAGAAAGAAAAGCACATGGCTGCTGAATTTATGTTTTTGAAGCTTAATAATTGAATATCAAGATCAGAAGTAAAAATCTGCATATTTGCATAAATATCTGCATATTTCTTATTTTTTTAATTTCATAAGTACTGCTAAAAGTCAATAATTGATACTGTGGAGTAACTGCAACCACGATAATAATTACATCGACTGTGACCAAGCTGTGTGACAAGGACATGCTTGGAACGATGTTTAGCGAGTAGCGCGGCATTTGTGTGGGTCCCAATAAAATGTATTTGTCCATAAAATGTCTCCTCATTTTTACACCGAATACAACATGGTGGCAGCAGTAAAAGTTTAAAGAACTTTGTGAGTATTTTTGAATCATTTTGAAAATAAAACACATTCTAACTACTCATCAAAGCGAAACCAAAAACAACATTCGAAATGTCAAATTTTCACATTTCGCCACCGGAAATTTTTTCGTTTTCAACTCCTGTACTGGATAAAATGGAATAATCGTTTTGAAAGGTACATAATTGCTTCTGGTCTGAATAAATAGTCTGAGGATGAGCAAATAAATTCCTTGATTTATGCAATGGGAAAATAAGCTGAAGAAATTTTCCAGTCATTTGAATTAAACGAAGATGAAGTGTACGCGAATGCACTTGAACACTTCGACACACATTTTATTGTGAAAAAGAAAAACGAACACAATTTTTGAGAGGGCACAGTTCAACAGACGCTCACAAATAAAAGGTGAGTCAGTTAATGATTTCATAATTGCACTTTACGCACTAGCGAATAACTGGGAATATAAAACTAGAGATGAACTTATTCGTGATCGTATAGTTGTTGGTATTAGAAATAAAGTATTAAGTGAGAAGCTACAACTAGATCTGGAACTAATGCTAACGAAGGCTATAGAACACGTAAGATTATCGGAATCTGTGAAGAAGCAACAAGATGTTCTGAATTTAAGAAATGACTCTGTGCATGCTGTGACTGATTTTACTCGCAAATTCAACAATTTCAAGATTAATAAAACACACTTGAACAAACAATCTGTTCGACAAGCTGCATATGAAAAACCAAAAATAAACGTTACACACAGTGGACTATGCAAATGGTGTGAAAAAACCCAGACCACACGACTAACCCGAGGATTTGCAGTAGCTATTTGTGTGGCCTGTATGTAAATGATGTGGTAAAGCCTATCATTCCCGAAATTTTTGCCCAGTAAAAAATGAGAAATGTATAAAATACAAGAAATTGGGACATTATGCCCGAGTTTGTCTATCTAAAGAGAAGAAAATGGAAATAGCATTTCTGGGAAGTGGAAAAATGAGTCAAATAATAAAAATTGGAACATTTTGATAGATATACAGAAAAAAAAAAAAAATTCGATTTTAAAATTGATAGTGGTGCAGATCATACAGTGATCCCAACTTCTGTTTTTAAGGAATTGCCGAGAAATGTTGAAATTTTGAAACCCGATAAAATATTATGAGGCCTTGACCATACACCTTTGAAAGTACGGGGGAAAATAATTGGAGAAATTTGTTATTCTAACATGAAATTTAAAGAAGAAATATATGTTATTGATGGATTACAAGCATGTCTTTTGCTCAAACCAGTGATTAGAGCTTTTGGTATCAGTCCTAATTTGAAGCCTTATATTTCACAAGTAAATGCTAGAAATCCAATAAAGCAGTATTCTGAATTATTTAAAGGACTGAGGCTGATAAAAGATACTGTCAATATTAAATTGAGGCCTGACTCTGTTCCTCAAGCAATTACATCACTAAGACGAGTTCCAATTCCACTTTTGAAGAAAACAGAACAGGAAATCAAACGGATGATAACCAAAGGTGTTATAAAGCCAGTTACGGAACCAACAGAGTGGTGCTCTGTCATGGTAGTAGTAAGTTTCAAAAGCATATGGAGCTGTAAGGATTTGTGTTGATCTTACCGAACTGAACAAATGTGTACAGAGGGAATGGCACCCTTTGGCGGCAGTCGAGTATACCTTATTACTTTAAGCAGGGGCAAAAGTGTTTACAAAATTGGATGCTAATTCTGGTTTTTGGCAAATACCTCTAGATTCCCAATCATCATACTTGACAAATTTTATAACACTGTTTGGCAGGTATAGATTTCTTAGATTACCCTTTGAAATATCCTCCGCACCAGAAATATTTCAGAGAAAAATGCCACAAATACTAGAAAATGTATCTGGAACTGTTTGCGATATGGATGACATCTTGATATGGGGTCAGAACCGAGAAGAACATTACAAATGACTACATGAAGTTTTACGAAGACTTAAAGAAACAGGCTTCACACTAAATCAGAGCAGATGTGAAATATCGGTACAGCAAGTCTGATTCCTGGGACATTTCTTATATGAAGATGGAATCCGCCCAGACAAGGAGAAAGTTGCAGCTATTACAAATTTGAAACCGCCTACAAATATCACAAAACTAAAATGTTTGCTTGGTATGACAAATTACTTGGCTAGGTTTGTGCCAAATTATTCCGAAATCCTTGCTCCTTTGACAGCTTGAAGCTCCTTTGACAGCTTTGATACTTGAAGAATGAATTTGTGTGGGATAACATTCAGCAAAAAGCATTCCAGAAACTAAAAGAAATGTTGTCTTCCAAACCAGTTTTGAAGATTTTTAATCCTAACAAAATCTCTACAGTATCTGCAGATGCATTGCATCTTACGGTTTCGGAGCAACTTTGAGACAACAACAGGAAAATGAAGAAATGGCTGTTATTGCTTATGCTTCATAAACAATTACTTCTATTGAGCAAAGATATGCCCAGATAGAGAAAGAGGCCTTACCCTTAGTATGGGGCTGTGAAAAATTTAGAGATTATCTCATAGGAAATCCTTTTAGATTAGAAACTGATCACAAACCTTTGATTCCTATATTGACACACAAGAATCTAAATGACATGTCTACAAGATTGCAAAGACTCAAACTTAGAATGATGCGATATTCTTTTTCTATTTTTCATACTCTTGGAAAAGATCTCCTAGCTGGAGACGCTTTGTCTCGCAGTCTACAGGAAAGAATGAAAGATGAAGATGAACTTGGAGGAGAAATTAGTGTATGTACGTACATATGGTGATTGATAATTTACTTTCAACTCCTCAAAGGCTTCATGAAATACACTGGGACAGCAAAGTGATCCAGTGTGTTAAAAGATGTGCCAATATGCAATGAATGGATGGCCAAATAAGAAAGAAATTGATAGAAAATGCTTACCTTACTGGCAAATCAGATACGAAATCACCCTTCAAGATGGATTACCGATGAGCGAATGCAGAATTGTGATAAAAAGTTCAAAACTGCAACACTTTATAAAGGAAGTAACCAGACATGAACCATTAATTTCTTTAGAGTTTCCAGAAAGACCAGGGGAAAAAGTAGCTCTAGATCTGTTCAGGTTAGCAGGATCGTGGTACCTCTTGATAATGGACTATTCACGTTACCCAGAAATCACAAAATTAGAATGTATAACAGCATCAGAAGTAATCCTTCGCTGTAAATCTATATTTGTAAGACATGGGATACCAGATGTACTTCATTCTGATAATGGACCACAATTTGATCCACTAAAGACAATTAAATTCATTCGATTTACCAAATCATATGGAATTTCGCCACATAACGTCAAGTCCACATTTTCCACAAAGCAATGGCTTTGTAGAAGCCGCAGTGAAAATTGTGAAACTCAGATTGAAGAAATCGGACGATCCACATATAGCTCTTATGGTTTACCAAGCAACACCATTAGAAAATGAACATAGTCCAGCTGAGCTCCTGATGAACAGACATTAAAACCACATTGCCAATGTCAAACTCCCAACTACAACCATAAGTCATAAACAAAAGAGAGGTTGAAAGGAAAGAAGAAGCTAGAATTGATCATCAGAAAAGAAATTACGACTGGCGACATGGAGTATGTGATCTTAAAGAACTGAAACCAAGAGATGGTGTATGGATGGCTGACAAAAGAGTGACCGGAATAGTCGACAGTAAAGACGAATCTCCAAGATCATATTTTGTGAAATCAGGAGATAAATCTTTCCGTAGAAATCGATTCCACATAATACCATCTAAGAACTTTCAGCCAACTTCTGAACCTGACTTAGGTGATCCAGTGACTATAGAACCTGAACTGGTGACATCGGAAGAACACAAAGTAGACACTCCTCCTGTCACTCGAGACAGGTTACCTTCTATCACTATTGGTTACACAACAAGAAGTTGTTGAGCTCTCCCAAAACCTGACCGTCTCAATCTATTAAGAAAGGGAGATGTGGAGTAATTGCAACCATGATAATAACTACAACAACTGTAACCAAACTGTGTGACAAGGACACGCTCGGAACGATGTTTAGCGAGTAGCGCTGCGTTTGTGTGGGTCCCAATAAAATGTGTTTGTCCATAAAATGTCTCCTGATTTTTACACCGAATACAACAGATACTTTGTTTTTAAATCTTATATGTTAGTTATAAAAAGACAGTTTATATTACTGTCTTTTGAACATATGTTTCACAAAATTGTTACAAACCAAGTTACAGCATGGGGATGGATGGTACACTAATATATGGGGTTGATTGGGACTGTCCTATTCATCCCCATAGCATTGCACCAAGGTATGGTTTATTTTTAGAGTGATTTCTTTTAATTGTTATCTTTATTTTTTAGATCTAAAATGTAATTTTTTAAATTCTTACTCTACTAATTTTTAAAAGAATTGAATAAGCACAATGTTTTGTTCTGGAAAAGTATTGAATGCTGAAGTTATACTTGGATATTTATATATTACATATTGTTTGGGTTTATATTTTAAATATTGTTATTTTAGTTATAGGTTGACTGTAATAAGTGGTGTATTCAAGGAGAATTTCCCAATAAATCCCAAAATATTTCTATGTAACTTATTTTACTTTTTTTTTTAGAATTTTTAAATTTGGAAAAATCTGAATCTATTTTTCTATTTTTAAACTCTAAAATAATGTTTAAATTTTAATGTTTAAGTATCAGAATTATTGGGAGTGAAGGCATTCCAGAATCGAGTTTGAAAAGAGTATAGTATGACCTTCCCTTCCCACAAATAGATTTCCAATATAGAGGTCGTTTGCACTTTATGGAAACAATTTTGTATTTATGTTTCTCATTAGCATTTTGAGATAAAGATTTGACATTTTCAATATAATCATCTGCTACTGTTTTATTTTGATTCGAATGTAGAATAAAAGATTTATTTTGAAAATGGCTCCTGAAATTGATAGATGACTCGAAGGTTATGTAAATGCATTTTCCGAGGAAAAATATTCGTATCAACAAATTGTAAAGCTGTTTAAAAATTGAGGTTATTGCATTTCAAAGAAAGGTATTTTTAATATATTAAATTTGAAAGGGAAAAAGCATCTAGCTGAAAGTAAAAATGAAAAAATGGCCGTAAAATCGCAAAGACTATTTAAACGCAGGTAAATACCAAGAAAGTGAAGTCGTGAAGTCTTGGATTCTAAAAGAAAATCTACCGACTCAAAGATCCATTCCATCGAAACTGGGAATGTCTTCTGGCACTGTAAGTGAAATCATTCAGAAAGGTTTGAAGTTAAAAAAGATGTTTAAATCTAAAGTTCATCTGCTTTTGCCAAAGCATATTGCGGAAATAAAAACAAATTGTGGAAAATTATATGAAAAATACCTAGCTGCTGATAAATGGAAATTTGTGGTAACACTCGATGAGGCATGGGTGTATTTAAGTGACTGTGATAAAAAAAGAGCAATTTTCTATTGCTCAACTGACGAAAATGACTTTACGAAATGGCTTTGTCAATGTACAGAAAAATTCCCAAAGGGATTCATGATAGCTACAGGATTTTGTTACAACGGTAAATTAAAACTAAAAAAAGTCTAAAGCTAAAATTAATTCATTCTACTATCAGCAGAATATTTTAGAACCAATTTTTGAAAAAGAAATTTCAGCCTTATATGGAAAGGACATTAATAAAGTTGAGCTTTATACGGACAAAGCCTTTAGTTACACGTCTAAGTCAACTGCCTCATATTTAGCAAAGAAAGAATCTGAAACAATAATAAAATGTATCCCATTTAATGAAATATCTGTAAAATCACCTGATGCTTCTCCTATGGACTTTT
Source organism: Amaurobius ferox (assembly GCA_951213105.1). NCBI lineage: Eukaryota > Metazoa > Arthropoda > Arachnida > Araneae > Amaurobiidae > Amaurobius > Amaurobius ferox. The sequence goes on along the minus strand of OX578143.1, from coordinate 113,144,585 downwards.
GTGCTGTCGGTTTGTTAAAACGAGCCTTAGGAAAACTGCATCCAAGAACACTGAATGGACTTTGGAAAACTACCGAAGAGCAGTGGGATAAAATTGACATGACTGTGCTAACAAAAGTTTTCTTTCATGGAAAATTTGAGCTAGAGCTATAGTCAAGAATCAAGGCTATCAGATAAAAGCAAATCACCACAAGAAATATGCCCTTTATGCATAAAAATTAATTATCAGAATTGTTTCCATAAAGTGCAAACGACCTTCTGTATAATTGTTGGTTAAGTATCATAAAAAAGAAAATGTGTTACAGGGTTTGTTTATGGGGAGGTATTTATTTAAAATGGATTTGTCATGCAGGACAGAGCACCAGGTGCCGCGAAACGCCTTTAATCTCCAATCTCAAGTTCTGGTACTTATCTTCATACTGTGACATTATTTCATTGACCCATTATATGGAAGTTCATTGTTTTCATTTACTAGATTTTATTTTGACTTGGCTCCTAGTGTGGCAGTTTATTTCACATTTGGGTTTAGTCAGTTTGGGGGGTTGATGCAGATCTGGATATTACTTTGCGTTTTTGGCAGTTTAGGGATGGTTTAGAACATTTTTAAAGTTTAAAATATTAAACGCGGGCTTTATTTAGTTTCAGTTGCTAGAAAAGGGGTCTATCTAATTTTCGATTACTCTATGTTTAGTACTGCCCGAGGTCTCTTACGAGATTTGGCTTTATGATGATCATAGTCTTGTAGATTGAATAATAAATAGTTCATTCGGGACGGATGACAATTTGTTGTAGAAATTTAGCGCTAGCTTTTTAATTGAGCTCTCACGGTTTTAACTTTGAAGTCTTTTCTAATCACCAAGTTTCTTAAATATCTAGGGGCTTTCCTGATACACCTTAGGATTTTATGTCTGTTTTCTAGGAAGTCAATGATAGATTTACAGGCATATCCCCATACGGATGACCAATTTATATATTAAAAGTTTGTTTTGATAACTGAGGTTTCCGTTTCCTATCATTGGGTATAAGGCTCCCGTGGCCATATAATCTTTTTTGATTATATTCGTTACATGCAATTTCCAGGTAAGGTGGGAGTCTAACGTCACACCTAGGTATTTGGTTGATTTTTCCGTGTGGAGTGCTTGGTTGTTTATATACAGAGGTGGCGGAGGTTTAAGTTTCCTAGATAAGTTTATCCAATGACATTTATTGGGGTTTAATATTATTCACTATTTCTCCAGCCATATTTGGAGTATGTCAAAGAGTTGTTGTAGCTGTCTGTGCATTACTGAGAAATAAGTGTTTTTTGCAAGTATCACACTGTCGTCTGCATAGAGTGCCTGCTCAGTGTTTTGAGTCCTAGGAATATCAGAATGTCATTCAAATAAATGTTAAAAAGTGTCGGGTCAAGGATGGATCCTTGTGGTACACTGCTTTTTATGAACTTGGGTGTAGATAAATTGTCTTTTACTCTGACTTGAAAGTGTCTGTTATTTATTTATGATATTAAAAGTTAGACTAGTGCATCAGAGACTTTTAGGGTGATCAATTTGTATGCTAATCTGCAGTGCCACACTTTATCAAAGGCTTTTTGGATATCTAGGAAAATGGCAGCTGTGGATGTCTTGTTATTAAGTCCAAAAGATATGTACTCCACCATTCTCAGCAACTGATGGGTGGTGGAGTGCTTTGGCTGAAATCCAAACTGCTCGGGAATGATTGTCATTCTCGCTTAGGTGTGCATTTAGTCTCTTAAGTAGAATTTTCTCAGTAACTTTACTAAGTGTTGGTAGTAAGCTAATTGGTCTGTAGTTGGCTGGAACGGTGGCATCCTCTCCTACTTTACGGACCAGTATTATGATCACGTCCTTCCACTCTTTGGGGAAATAGTTTAATTTTAGTATCTTATTTATTAATATAGTAATAAAGAATATTATGTTTAGGGGTAGGTTTTTAGCCTCTACCTTCTTTATATTGTCGTGCCCTGGGCTCTTAAGATTTTGAGGTTTTTGATTATCTCAACTATTTCTTCCGGGGTGACTCGGTTAATTACACTTAAACTACCATGTTGTCATGGTCACTATAATTTAAAGCATCAAATTTGTGTTTAGTAGAAATCCCCTTAGGGGGAGTTTCCTTTATCCTGGCTCTTTTACTAGATTTAGTTGGGGTTTGGTAATTATCTGTCTTTTCAAGGTATTTATTTATTAACATTGAAGATGTTTTATAGTATGCCACTATATATATAAAGCTTAACACAAGATTATAATAAAATTCTGTTAAAAGTATGACATCTTATGGTTGTTTTTGAACTGGATTCCCGATGTTCAATCAACTTGAAGCTTTGTATACTTAATACAGTGTTCTTTCAAATTTGTTCTATAATTTTTTTATTCTTTATTTAAAATATTTATTTGGTTAACACAATATGGCTGGATAACAACCAATCTGGATAACAACAATCAGCTGCATAGTATGATGAGAATTTGTTATCCCTCTGTAACAGCAAAATAATATACAGTGCAACTTGGATAATTCGAAGCTGAAGAGACTACTAAAAAAATTCGAATTATCCAAAACTTCGATTTAATAAAGTTACAGCTTTTAACTTTAGTTTCAGGTCCACTGAATGCTTGAAAAGATTATTCTGTCAATAAGTAAATATTTATTGAGAAATATCATGGTATGAAGGACTTAAACACTATATGTATGTAACAAAATAAGATTTTCGTAAGCTATATACATGTACGTATTACATTCAATACAGAAAATTATAGTTTTAGAAAAAATTGTGCAATGTCTGATTATTTTGTAGAGTTCAGTCATTTATGGTTAGCAAAATTAACATGTTTAGTGAACGGAAAACAGCTTCACTAACGTTTGTTTGCCCTTCAATGTACCGATGAAATTCGCCTAGATGAAAAAGCTCCTCCGACGATGTAGGGATTGGTGTCTCTTCTTCCTCTTGTATATCATCCTCGATATCATACTCCGTTGCATTCATCTTATTTAACACTTCTGATAAAATGTCTTGATCTGACAGTTCTCCACAAATTTCCACATTTTTACCCAAATTGACGTATTCTTCGAATGTCACGCCCATATTGTTACCCCATGCGTCCGGTGGGAGGACATTTTCTTCTATGAACTCAGCTGGGTCAGTTTTATTGGTAAATCCTGCCTTTCTTTGCTATTATTGTTTCCGTTACTTGAGACCATGCATTGTGACACAATCGTGCTGCATCAAGGACACTTATTACTGTTTTTTAACACTTTCTAACATTATTGAAAAGTGTTTATGACTTTGTTCATTCTGTCTGTCTGTCTGTCCGTTAGCACGATAACTGCCGTAAAAATGACTTTATCAAAATGAAATTTTAGTATGTTTTTCAGACGGTCTGTGGGACCTATGGGAATGTAAATAAATAATATCACCCAATTAGTTTTGGATTGAACCCGGGTTGAAAAAATGAAATACATTGAACCCTATGGGATCTAATTTTTCAAACATTTTTTAAGCAAAGTTAAAATTCACAAATTACTTCAAAATTTTTAGGAAATATTCACATTATCCCAGAAAGTATATATAAAAAAGATTTCAGTAAAATATGTTAAGTAGTTTTTTAATTAAAAATTATTTAATATAGGGAGAAAAACAAATTCAATTAAATTCTGACTTGATATCCTCCAGAAAGAAAAAAGAAATATATTATATAATAAATATCTTTCCAAGAGTTTAACTGTTTTGTATATGAGAGAGGCTTCACATTTTAAATTCCATTTGGTAGATAACAATATTTCATTTTTTTTTTTTAATTTTATATTATTCTTCATGATATACTTATTTGATGGCATTTTTAATACACTCTCCTACGTCCTACAGAGTTAAAGTTTGATACACAGCTTAAATTTGTAGAACATTTTATCCTACAATAATTTGGTGGAATTTGAATATAGATCCTACATTTTTTTCGAAATGGCCTGCGAATAATCCCCGTTCACTTCTATAAATCATTGTTGTAATATTGTTAAAAATTCTGATGTAGACAGCACATGTCTTTCGCTGCAGACTCATATTCACGTTCTCTTTATTTCTTCAATAATAATTTGAGTCTATCTGCACAAAAAATAACAGCCATAAGTATTTTAAATGACATTGAATTTGCACGTTACACTTAAATTTGGTTCTCATTTGATAGCTGGACTTATTGTCAAAGGTGGCGTAGTGAAAACGCGAAAAAACTAAAATATCTCAAGAACGGCTAGTTCTAGAGTAATGGGGTTAGTCTTATTTTTTTGTTGTCAAAAATCACATATAAAATAGGAATGTAATTGTTATAATTGAGCACACTTAGTCTTTTATTTTTATATTTAACGATTTTTGCGGGCCATTTCGCAAAAAAAGCCAGTTCCTTTTTCTTGAATCGTACTAGAATAACCTACAAGTGATTTATATACCAAATTTTGTTAAATTTGGTATATAAATCACTTGTAGGTTATTGAAATATTATACACCATATTTTGTTAAATTTGGTCCATTAGTTTTTAGCTAGAGTGGATAAAGGCAATTTCTGCCGGCCATTTTGCAAAGAAGGCAGATTCTTTTATTACGAATCGTAATAATCTAAAGAACATCAGGGTTTCTCGAAAAAAACATACCTACCAAATTTTATGAAATTCGGTCCATTAGTTTTTCAGTTAGAGTGGATGCAATATCCTCACAGACACACAGAAACGCACACAGATACACCCTTACACACACAGACGTCTTCCTAAAATTAGTTTTTTCGTGTCCTAGAAGTCCCAAAATGTGTAGATCCTTCGAAAATTCGAGTTCCGATCTTCGGCACGTTTCCAATACTTTGAATACACACACACACACATATATTATCTGTGTATTATCTGTGTATCTAAATTTCGTGCCTACGCAATTACAATAGTTGTGATTTTAAATGATCCCTAAACTTGTATTATTTCTTCAACGAAGCCTAATTTTAACTTATGCAGAATGCAAATATCTCAAGCGATTGTAAGGTGGTTATATAAGAATTGCTCAAATTTTTTCACTCAAATTTATTTAGCTCTGGAGTCTGGAATACAAGTTATATGAATGAAATATTCATTGATTTTGCATAGAGAATCAGATGATTTATATTTTGATACAGTTTTAAATATTTAAGTATAATAAATTACTGTAGTACTGTGATAATGTAAAAGATATCACCACTGAATGTATCACATTTTGGAAATTTTTAAATGAAACTGCATTTCAGTTGGAAAGTGTTTCATAATCAATGCTTATGCATGATTGATCTTTCTTGTTTGTTTTTGTCCTTGAAAGAATCTGTCAAAAGGTTTCGAACGAAAAGGCATCTGTAAAAATACTTGAGATTTTTTATGATGAGATTTAAATGCTTGAGATTTCCATCGGTTGCACAACTGAAGTCATATTTGGTGGGAAAAAAGTAACTTTTGCATTGTCCATATGTGGAATAGAGTTATGCGCATTGCAATTGTCAATAAACAAGAGAATTTTTCTGTTCTTTTGTCGATATGTTTTGTCAAGTTTCAGCAGCCAATCTTTAAAAATTTCTGCAGTCATCCAAGCTTTTGTATTTGGTTTTGGTTTGACATTTTGAAACATCTTGGATTAGCAGATTTGCCTATCATGAGCAAAAGCAGCTTTTCACTGCCATCCATGTTAGCCCCAACCAATAAAGTGACCCGTTCTTTACTGTTCTTTCTCCCACTGCAATGCTCTCCCTTGAACACTAATGTCTTGTCTGGAGCACATTTGAAAAACAACTCAGTTTCATCAACGTTGAAAATGTCTTTAGCCAGTGTTCTCTCGAACATCGTATTTGTAAAACATCATCTTTCCAAACAGTTGCTGCTTCTTGATTCACACTTCCACTTTCACCACACATACGCCTAAAGGAGATTCCATTTCTTTCCTTAAATCCATCCAACCTACCAGTGCTAGCCTTGAAATCACTTTTTCCGAAACCGGCAGAAAATTCTTCATTTTTTGCTCGAATAAGGGGGCCACTCAGTGGAATGTTTTTGTCCCGTGTTTGTTTAAACCATTTCAACACACACTCATTGATTTCAGGATTGTCCGGTTCTCTAGCTCTTTTGCGATCCTTTCCATTTCCACGCGTAGCAGTAGCATTACTCAGAATTTTGTCCTTATTTTTCAAAAAAGTAGACTGTATTCGGTGCTATCCCGTACTCGTTGGCGATTTGGCATTTCTTCTTCACACCCTTTTCCACATCGCGAATGACTCCGACCTTTTCAGCAAACTTTAAAGTCTCAAAGACATTGTGAATGCTCAGTGAAACTCTCACATCACTACAGACACACTGAGAGTAGGAAGCTCAAATGACGTATGAAGCCGGTTGAACCAACACCCTTTGTAGGTTGAACACATGAACTGATCGAACAGGTTGCGGGAAGGGGTTTCAGCTGTCACTTGGCGAACAGGTGGGGGTATTTCGGCGATGATTTTTTAACGATGAAAGAGTCGAAAAGTTGTTATGGTTCGAAAGTTTTTATAAAAAACTTCAAATTAAGAAAGTTGAACTTCGAATTATCCACGATTTTTTAACATTGATTTAATACAAAGTTCAAGGGACCAAGAGAAATCTTCGAATTAACGACGATTTCAAATTAGAGATGTTCGTTTTATCCAAGTTGCACTGTATAAGAAAAATAAAATACCAATTTCTACTCTGTAACCTGGTATCCAGAATTTACAGAGCAATTATTATTATTTTAATATAGTTAAGTAGAACTGAGAATATTTTTCAGCAATCTATAGAATCCATAGATTATCCATATATTAATTTTAAATTGAAAATGAATCAATTGCTAACTTTTTTCATTTTTAATTGTTGATGCATTTTTTCTTCTATTTACAGGCTATTTAAAGGAAGTCGAGTGTTTAGAGTCATGGAAGATATTTTTAGAAGAAAGTAAAGACCTCCATGAGTATTGTCGTTTGTACAATGAAGGGAAAAAAAATTATCCTATAAAAGTCTATGGAAAATCTCTTTTAGATATACTTGAAGAGTATTGTATTTTAAAAAGTAAGTATATTATGGTTTTCTATGTGTAACTAAAAAGGAAATAATAGAATAAGTTCAAAAGTAAAAGTACATCTTTTAATTGATTTTCATATGAGGGTCACACTGAAATTTTTGAGACGGGGCAGACGATATGCACAAGAAAAAAATTATTGGTCGGATATTTAAATTTGAACTCATTTATGTCCGCAGACGATAATTTGTGGCTACAATTACAATTTAGCTATCGTAGAATAAATTTTGAAAGAATAGAAAACAGAGTTGACGCGAGAGCATTACCGAGATATAATTTTCTATCATTTTAAAGTGGGGCTAAATCAAGAAGAGTGTCTTCACTTCAACGTCTGCAATTAGCATGCACCATCTCGTGCCTCATCGTATCCACTCTAGCTAAAAAACTAATAGATCAAATTTCATAAAATTTGGTAGATAAGTCACTTGTGGGGTACCCTGGTGCTGATTAGATTTTGGTTTAATTCGGAAAAAAAGAACCTGGTTTTTTATTGCGAAATGGCTCACAAAAAATGTCTGTATCTAGCTAAAAAACTAATCGACCAGAATTTGGTGGATAAGTCATTTGTGTGTTAACTTGATGCTGATTAGATTTTGGTACGATTCAGAATAATAAAGAAACCTGCTTTTTTTGCGAAATAGCCTGCAAAAATCATCAATATCTAAAATAAAGGAATGTATATGCTCAAATATATCAATTAGATGCTTGTTTTATACATAATTTTTAATGATGAAAGAATAAGACATAGGAACAACTCCATTACTCTAGGACTAACCGTTCTCAAGAAATTTAATTTTTTCGCATGTTTGTCATGCCACTTTTGAAAATAAGTTCAGTTACCCAATGACAACAAAAATTGAAGTAAAAATGCAAATTCAATGTAATTAATGTTGGGTGTTATTTTGTGCAATTAAACTTGATTTAATGAATTATTAAAGATATAAAGAGAACTTGAATATGAGTCTACATGAAAAGTCATATGCTGCTCACATCAGATTTTTTTTGTTTGTTTGTTAAATGGAATGTAAACATTTTACTTCTTTCTCATGTGATGTGTTTTCCTATTGGAAATACATATCCTATTTTGTAGTGAGTGCTATGCTGGTTGAAAGGTGTTTATTTTGATAAACAATTTCTGTTTTTTTTTGTTTCTAGAAATAATTTTTAAAGGTAATTTACCAAATAAGGTTGTATAGTAATCAGGCCATTTAGTTAACCAAATGCCTGGTTAATCAGGTATTAGGTGAAAGTAGGTTGATATACAGTTAGTGATGTAATGATGATGTGAAAGTAAATAATTTTAACTAAGCAGTGGTGACCTTGGTTTTCATTACTGCTTAGTTAAAATTATTTGATTCAGGTTTATAATCTGAAAATTTGTAGTCTCAGAGTCCAAATTCAAAGAGAATGGAACTCAATCTAAATCAGTTAACTATGAAGCTCTGTTATTATTTGAAGATGTCACACCTTGACCCCCTAGCCAACGGCCCTACCGTGCTTAAAACACCAGTTCTCGTTAGATCACCAAAGTCAAGCAGCATCGGGGACGGTTAGTACTTGGGTGGGTGACCACCTGGGAACACCGTGTGCTGCTGACACATTTCGGGCGCGGTAGCCCTGTGGTTTGCGTGCTGGATTTGCACGCTGCCACAACTGCCGCCGTGTTCATGTGGAGTACTATCACTTTAAACATGTGGCTCCGTAAGTCCTTCCGAGAGGTTGGTGGTAGGGGAAGGAGGGTACAGTTCCTGTGGATGCCTCCCCCACTGGGTTCCGGTCTAAATTGGGTGGAACTTCCCGGCCGTCCAAACGATTACCTTACACCTTTCTGGTAGGTCGGACGGTCTGGGTCTCAACAACAACACCTTGGCCCCTAACTTCTGATTAGTCATATTATGATGGCATCCATTGGCCATCCTCACTCACTGGTGGCTGATTGGTTTGCATTTGCTCCACCTTAGATGCTCGAGGTCAAGCCTTGGCAAGTAGGCAAGTAGACTGGGGGTTCATCCCCCTGTGTAGGCAATAAATTTAGTGATAAAATTAATTGTTAATATGATTCTATAACATCATTTCTGCAGACTGGCTGTTGCTACAGTTTGTGTTCTTGTCAATTCCTTTATGAAGTTTGTAAGTTCGAAATTTAATGTTGTTTTTGGGGCTTTTTTAAAGCATTTTTTGTAAATAATTAAAAATCTGTTAAACTTTTTAAATTTTCAAATACTTTGTGTATGTTTAATAGTATGGATAGTTTTTTTAAAGATGTGGCTATATAGTCACATCTTGTCCAGATTTTCCTTTTATATCAAGAAAAATTATAATTCAATCAGAATAATTTATTAATTCTTTTCTAGATGAAGCTGCACATAATGACCAAAGCAACTCAAAAAATATTAGCGAAACTTCAGATTCAAGAAATTTTGAAACACCAAATAAGGTAAGATATTTAAGTTAGCTGTCAAGTAATTTTTTCCTTTTGGTTAATTTTTTCTAATCCAATGTCTGTTTTAAATTCAAACATTGAAACATGTTATGTTATATGGTACTAGATTTAGAATGCCTACTAGTAATAACCCTGCTATTATTTTTAAATCAATTACCTTAGCATAGTTGAAGACCCAAGCCTTCCGACTCATCCAAGGACTTGAGCAACCAAAAGGACCGCCGTACCTTAGCATAGTTGTCAACTCTACTGGTTTTCTCGGGAAACTACCGTTTTCCCGATTTTTAACAAAAGTCTCATGGTTTTTGTCAATTTTTTTTAGAATTCCCTGAAGTTGGAGATTTTTCAATAAAATTCGGGAATTTTCATTGAATTTGCGTTCGTCATTTAGCTTCTTCCATGCATGAACCTAGTACCAGTACTAAGTTGCATCATTTTTACTTTATATTGATGGGTACTGCTTCAAATAAGTGCGATTTCATGTATATAGATTACATTGCCATGTAATGTTGAAACATCCTTTTCCATCCATGTTTAATTTCTAATTATGTGAATGAAAAATACACAACATTGATTTCTTTGTAGTAGGTTTCATTATTAATTAATAATTTTGTACAATATTTATTGTTTTTTAAGTGTGATTTTGCGTGCATTGATTTAATACTGTGTAATGTTTAAAGATATTGACTATTCTTTTAAGTGCGATTTTGCGGGTATAGATTATATTCCTGTGCGATGTTGAAATATGTTTTCCATCCATGTTTAATTTTAAATTATATGAATTAAAAAATGCACAACATTAATTTTTTTGCAGTATGTTTTATTATTAATTAATATTTTTGTAAAATATGTATTATTAAGTGTTATTTCGTGTGTATAGATTAAATTCCTATGTAATGTTTAAACATCCTTTCCCTTTTATTTTTGATAAAATCTCAAATTAGTTAAACAGTACTTTCACATCTTTGTAGTTTACATGAAAATTAAGGATTATTTTCTTTAAAATATGCTCAAAATGAATGATTGCACAATGGAATTTATTTCTCTTATTTTCTAGGCAATAGAGTCCCAAAAACACTAAATTACAATGTCAGAGCTGAACATCTTTTGTTTCAGCGAGCCCCTGTAAAACTTCTCTCTGTTTATGCCACTGATGTTTTTTTTTTGTACACTGACTACGTAAAAACATTTTCCTTATGCAGTAGGCATTTTCAATGTTATAGTGAGTTATCATTTTTTTATGAAAGCATACATTTTTTGTGTGATGTAAAGAAACCCTATTTTTCCATAAGTGATATTGAACAAGTTATATGCTGACATGTATAGCACCTTAAAAAATGTTCACCTCACTATCTAATGGATTTTTATTCCCAAATGTTGGCAGGTATGCCTTAGCGTTAGATAAATATATTTATAAACTAGCATGTAAATATGCACAACCATTGGAGGTAATCAATATGTGGAAACATATGATCCTTAAAAATTATGAGAAATATAATGAATAGCATAAAATTGTTTGTCACACTATAACATTAGTAATTTAAAAGAATCACTTATAAATTTAAAAATTATGTGATAGATTATTTAAAAAAAACAAAACAATATTTTTAAACTATAACCACACTCCCTTATTAATATCAAAAACAAAATAATATATATAATGAATTAAACGTAGCATATAAATATTTATAGATCCTTACATAGTCTAAATACCAAACTTTGATAAAAATCCACTTAAATTTAAAATGGTTACAAGTGGTCGGTTAATTATTCAAAATATTTATTATAAATTAACCAAAATATAAAAATTTATTAGTTTAATCTGTTTAATATGTAATATAATAAACTGTCACACTTTTCAGGAGTTATTTACCAGCATGATAATACCAGACCTTACAAGGCAAGACTTTCTCAATATCATGGCAATAAAATACTGCCATAGTAAGAAAACCTTTTCTGTGGGATGCATTTTATAAGATTTTTCTATTCCAAAATATAAATTTTACTATGCAAAAATTTTACCTCATCATAATGAAATATGTACAGAACAATAGGCATTTTAAAAATATCAGGTTATTCACTTGAAATTTTGCTTAATTATTGCAATTAGTAAAATACAAAAACCTTAATGATTATAGTGAGACCTACTTTTTTTTAGTATAAGATTAAACAAAATCTACTGAGTTGCTAAAGAAAAAAAAATTGCTACTATCTAATAGCGGTAAAAATTAATTAAATTTAATTTCTTTTTCAGGTTACTCATAATGCTTTTGCTAAATATCAAGTCAGTCAAAGGATGCAGACTCAATCTGTGTCAGTAAGTTATGGCCAAGGTCGACTCCATTCACCTTCCATAAACAATAATGTATTCGTATCCCCTACCTCAAGACCAGCTCTTAGGACTCCAAGAAGACGTTTAGAATGTCAAGCAAATCCACTGGATTTTGGATCTGCCACAGAAGGTAATTCTATTGTTTTATGTAATGTGCCTATGAAGTTTCAGAGCAGTATGTGCATTACTTTTTTGAGTTATATATAGATATAACACATGAACATCTTTCCGGAAGTATTCAAAATGTGTTCAGGTCTTGAAACGTGCTTATCCTTCAGAATCTTATAAGTTGTGCAATTCATTATGCGCCCAATTTACTTACTTATTCATTTATTTGACTTGGAAATAAAATAGTATTTTATAATTCGAAAAATACAAAATAAAATTTTATATTTTTCGATAAAATGAGATATTTTAAAATCAATTATTTAAAGGAGAGAAATGATTATTGAAGAATGAAATATTTGAATTCTGAAATAAATTTAAAACACATTTCACAACTAGATATATACTTGAAATTTTGTTCATGAACAAACCTAAATTTAAATAACAGTTAAAGTCATACTTTTCAAAGTTTTACCATTTTAGGAGTGCTACAAACCCAAAACATTGAAATCAAAGACTGAATGCATATATATTGCTAACAGAATAAACAAGAAAACAAATAATTACATATTTGCATTTTAAGTTGTGCTGCAGAGAAAAATGTTCAAATTCTTGAATTCATAATATTTGTACTTCCAAACATAATAAGTTTAAAATTTGACACACTGGATAACTACTTGATAATACCAATGGGAAAAATTATATTTCAATTACTTATATTTTTGAACTGTCAAAACTCAATAATATATGAATCTTTGGTTACACTTTGTGTATTTTACATATTAAGATTTATAAGGCTTCTTTTGGTGATGAGGTTGGGAAAACACTCATTCGCCATTTAAGACTTCACAACATTTAATAATACATAAAAATTACACATATTTTATAAATCATAGTTAGGATTAGCTACATATTACAAACACGTTGGCTACGTGCTTTCTATTGCCATCTCGAACTCCACTTCGAATGTTTTTTTTGTAAACAAAAATGAATGCTCTTTAGTCAGGTTGAGTGCTGCCATCTACTGTCCTTTTGGGAAAACAGAATGTCTCTAACAATCTCCCCCTCTGGTTCTGACGTCTAGGCAACCATCTCGATGAGGAACCAGCACTTGTCCTGTGCACACTGTCTTCTTGGGAATAGGCTTTCAAGGCAAATGAGTGATAAACTCCAACTGGTACTTGAGGGTTTTCTAAGTTAGCTACTTCGTATGAGGATGAGAATCGCTGTGCAAGTGTAACATATAGTCCATCCCGTCGCGGCATAAACTTTGAACTTCTTCCTTTGGCTGCATTACTAACAGGGTGTAAAGTTACGTACACTCGATCTCCTGGCGTAAATTGTTGAGCAGGTTGTCGTCTTTGATCAGCATAATGTTTCCTCTTATCTTACTGCTGCTCCACAACTTTTTTGATCTGTACGGTGAATTTGGCGAACTTTTTAAGATAAAGAGTAATTTCCGGAACGAAGTTATCGTTTTCAATTACACTATGAATATCATTGGACACATCATCTGTAGTGCGAGGTTCTCTGCCAAAATTTACGAAAGCTGCTGTTTGTCCAGTGGTCTGGCACTTTGCAGTATTTAAAGCAAAACGGATTGCCGATAGCTTTTCAGACCAAGAATTATGTTTATCTTGAACCAAAATTGCAAGTCATGGCTTTAGATCACAGTTCTTTCTCTCTACTGGGTTTGCTTGTGGGTGATAAACAGAAATTAATGACTGTTTAATGTTCAACAGGCAACAAAGTTGTTGCATCATAGCTGAAATGAATATCATTGGACACATTATCTGTAGTGCGAGGTTCTCTGCCAAAATTTATGAAAGCTGCTGTTTGTCCAGTGGTCTGGCACTTTGCGGTATTTAAAGCAAAACGGATTGCCGATAGCTTTTCAGACCAAGAATTATGTTTATCTTGAACCAAAATTGCAAGTCGTGGCTTTAGATCACAGTTCTTTCTCTCTACTGGGTTTGCTTGTGGGTGATAAACAGGAATTAATGACTGTTTAATGTTCAACAGGCAACAAAGTTGTTGCATCATAGCTGAAATGAACTGAGTACTATTGTCACTGATGATCCGACGAGGAATGCCATACCTCATCAAGACTTCGTCTAGCAGCATTATTGCACATTCTTTCGCAGTGGCATTGGGCAATGGGAACAATGCCACCCATTTAGTAGCGATATCTTCTATTATCAAAATCCACTTTTTCCCATCTTTACTCTCTGGTAAGGCTCCAAAAAGGTCTATTAAGAGGGTCTCAAAACATGAGAAGGAACTGGAGTCTGTAACAATCCTACAGGTTTCTGATTAGAAGGTTTATATCTGTTGCAATCTATTCAGTTTTTCACATAGTCACAGACGAATTTTCTCATCCCTGTCCAATAATACTGTTTCGCCATACGGTCAAAAGTTCCTTCAGCTCCATAGTGTCCAGCAGTAGGAGCATCATGATGTTCTTTCAAAATCAAGTGTTTTTCATGGGCTGGAACTACTAATTGAGCTTCTTCACTTTTGGAATCTGGAGCATAACGGTAGAGGACACCCTGATTCATGAGGTAGCCTCGTTCTGTCCAATTTTCTAGTTTACATCTTTTTCAACAGCGAATGATCTTTCCTACTTCCTCTTCTTTCAATTGCTCTTCACGTATCTCGTTAGGTGTTCTGGAGGAAACATCAAAAGATACAGTACTGACTTCACATGAAGGGATATCATGTTCACAAACAGGTCTTCACAACATATCAGCAACAACGTTGCACTTTCCAGGAATGTATTCCATGTTCAAATTGAAAGACTGCAATTGCAATGCCCACCGGGCTAATCTTCCGTATTCAGACTTAAGTTTCATGAGCCATTTAAGAGGTTGGTGGTCGGATGCCATTGTAATACTAAATCCCTCTATGTATACTTGAAACTTGTTTAATGCCCATATAACAGCCAGTGCTTCACTTTCCGTGGGGGAATAATTTCTCTCAGCAGAACTAAATAGTCTACATGCATATTCAACCGGATGTTCATCCGATCCTTGACCTTGAAGAAGGACAGCTCCCAAAGCATAACTACTTGCATCTGTTCTAATCACAAAAGGTTGGGAGAAATCAGTTTGCTTCAGAATAGGTAATGACATCAAGCATTGCTTTAGAGAGTCGAAAGCTCTCTGTTCCGTTTCAGACCAACTTCATGGAGTTTTCTTTTTTGTTAGATTGCTCAGAGGTTGAGAAATCTCAGAAAAGTTCGGTATGAACTTTCTATACCAGGAACATGTCTGCAAGAAGGATAATAGTTGCTTTAAATTTTTAGGGGAAGGAATTTCCAAGATGGAAGATACCTTTTCAGGATCCACCTCTATTCCACGAGGGGTAATTCAGAGTCCAATATATTTAACTCGAGAACAAGAAAAGTTGCATTTCTCTCGGTTTGCATGAAGTTTGTATTTGATTAGTCTGTTGAAAACCATTTCAATATCTTTAAGCTGTTGTTCAAAAGATGGTGACAAGACTATGAGGTCATCTAGATAGACAAGAGCTGGCAAGCCTCTACGAAACTTAGGGGCGCGGTAGCCTACTGGTTATCGCGCGGGAATTGCACTCGGTAGACCGGGGTCCGATTCCCTCCGCTGTCAAAAAACTGTCGCCATGTTCACGCGGAGTACGATCATGTTAAACATGTGGGTCCGTAAGTCCTCAGGGTTGCGGAACTAAACCTGTCAACCGAGAGGTAGGCCAGGTCCGCACTGCCGTCTCCAAGTCTCCAAGCCTCTACGAAACATGTCCATTAGTTTCTTAAACGTAGTAGGGGCAGTTTAAAGACCAAAAGGCATTCTTAAGAATCTATAGGTCCCAAACGGGCAAACGAATGCAGCTTTATCTTGATCAGCTGGATTGACATTTACTTGGTGGTAACCAGATTTCAGATCAATGGTTGACATAAAAGAGGTATGTTTAGCATCTTGCATTAAATCGTGCATCCTTGGAAGTGGGTAAGTTTCAGGGACAGTCACTTCATTAAGTTGCCGATAGTCTATGCACAGTTGAACTTTACCATCTGGTTTTAGGATCAAAACTACAGGTGCTCCATAGGGCTATTCACATTCTTCAATAATGTTCTTTTTGAGAAGATCATCAATTTCTCTTTCGAGCAGCTCCTTCCGAGCTGATGACATTCTGTACGGAGGTAGAGAAGTGGGTGCGTGATTACTTGTAGTAATATGATGCTCGATGATCGAGGTAGCTTCTTCCCCTGGTTGATATATACCATCATATTTTTCTAGTAGACTGTTGAGCTGATTTCTCTGAGTAGCTGTCAGATTCTCTCCTTCACTTTCTTGCAACTGACAAACGTTAATCAGAACTTGTCCATCCTCGTGGGATTCTGCATTTCATCGGGTGCCCAATTCTTCTCCGAATGGATATGTGTGATTTGGATTATCACGAAAATACCAGCAGTTGTTCTTTACATCAAGAACAATACCTGCAGATTTCAGAAAATCTGTTCCAAGAAGAGTTTGATTTCCAGTAGCATTTGGAAGGACGATGAAATCCTTCAACACTTTCTTTCCTTCAATTTCTATCATCACTTGGGTAGTGTGGCAATCAACAAGAGACTGCTGACCATCTGCCAGACTTATTGTCAACTTTGTCTTTTGAAATGATAGTCCATGCTCTTTGAATACTTTAAACATCGTTTCTGCCGCAATGGAATGTGAAGATTCTGTATCAGCACACACTCTACCTCTTCTTCCACAAAATGTTATGTCTACCAGGGTAACTTGAGGACCCTTAGTGAATGCTGAAATGCTTCTATGCTATTTGAGGAAACTTTCCTTTTGATTGGGGAACAATTAGGACATTTAGCTTTAATGAATCCATGTCTTCCGCATCCATAACATCTTAACGAAGGTCTTTCTTCTTGAATATACTTAAATTTTTCTCCTCTGTTGAAAGGTACAGTTCTCTTAACGGGATCAAAATTTCCGGTTGTGTGCATTTCTTTTAATTTGGCTATCTTTCTCTGTCCATTAGGCAAGGAATTTCTGAAGTTTTCATATGCATCCAATTTATCAGCTAAATCTGAGGGAGAAATTATCTGTTCCCACTCATCCAAGTAATGTTCTTTGCATTCCGGAGTGCAGCGTTTTTTTATTTAATCAGAGATTATCAAATTCTGCAACTGCTCAAAAGTGGAAATGTTCAATTCTGATATCCATCCTTCAAAAAAACTTCTGATTTCGAAATAGAAATCTTTCCATGTGCAATCAGTGCTTTTTCTATGTTGAGAAAATAACTTTCGAAACCTTTTTGCCGTCAATTAAAATTGTTGTAAACGGATGCCACGGATGTGAGAATAATCCTTAAATTTTTCTTCGGGCTCTCTAGCAATAAGTTTTGAAACATCGTTGGGCAGTACTCCTATGAGATGAGTCACCCACAGGTCTTCCGGAATTTTTAGGATCTTCATTTGCCTTTCAAATAAGACTAAAAACAAGCTCATATCATCTATTTCAGGGTTGAAACTTGGCAAAATTTTCTTTAGGTTCACTTTCATATGAGAATTTTTCTGTTGAATAACCGCGGATGCAGTTTCTTTCTGACTGGCCAACTGTAGCCTTAACTTTTCTATCTCAAATTCTCTATTTTGCTTTTCCACTCTTTCCTTTTCTAGTTGTTCCCCTTTTCTTTGTTCGTTTTCTCTTACTCTTTGTTCGTTCTCTCTTACCCTTTGTTCTTTCTGTCTTACCCTCTGTTCGTCTTCCAGTCTTTCCGAAATAATACTCTCAAAAAGATTTCTTACAAAGTCTTCATCCTCCTTTTATGCCTTGCTCTTTTGAATAATATCCCTAAGTTCAATGACGTTCAGGTCACCATTTCCATTTTCTCCTAACTCAGTCGCTAGCTGTTTCAGATCAGCTTTTTTTCCTTTCGCTAAGAATGCCGTCGTGATATTTGCTATTTTTTTTTTACAAATATGAATGTTCAATTCTATTAAGTTCAAAAATTGTTCCAAATGATTTTAAATTATATTGTTCTAAAAGTTCTAAATGAAGAGGCAGAAATCACTTTCACTTTAATAATTTAAAGAAATAGAATTTTCGTCTTTGAATGGCTCAAGAACAACATTAATATCAAATTCATATTTATTTCCAATATTTCATAATTGCCACTTTAATGTACTTAAAATCACTAGTATTAATTTGATCCATTTAAGTTTCAAAACTTCAACTTATTATTCCATCATTATGACTTACACGCAACAGTACATTCAAAATAACATTAAAACGAAAGTACGGATGATTTCAAAATTTTTATATATATGTCAGAAATCAATTTATTTCATTTAAGCCAGGATGACTTTTAATTTTAAATTCACAAAAGCATGGTTATGCTAATTAAAAGGGTACTTATTTAACTTTCACTTGCTTGAGATGAAGACAGAACGTTCTAAACTTTACCGAGGATTCGGGGTGGGGGGTAGTTGGTCGCCACTTTCTTATAAGGCTTCTTTTGGTGATGAGGTTGGGAAAACACTCTACTCGCCATTTAAGACTTCACAGCATTTAATAATATATAAAAATTACACATATTTTACAAATCATAGCTAGGATTAGCTACATATTACAAACACGTTGGCTATGTGTTTTCTATCACCATCTTGAACTCCACTTCGAATGTTTTTTTTTTGTAAACAAAAATGAATGTTCTTTAGTTAGGTTGAGTGCTGCCATCTACTGTCCTTTTGGGGAAACAGAATGTCTCTTACAGATTTAAATTATCTTTTTTCAAAATAAATTATATTTATTTAAAGGGGGCATTTTAAGTTGTACTGCAGGAGAAATGTTCAAATTCTTGAATTCATAATATTTGTACTTCCAAACATAATAAGTTTAAAATTTGACATACTGGATAACTGCTTGATAATACAAATGGAAGAAATATTATGTTTCAATTGTTGATATTTTTGTTGCCAAAACTCAATAATATATGAATCTTTTGTTACACTTTGTAAATTTTACAACAAAAGAAAAGATTTAAATTATCTTTTTTTAAAATAAACTATATTTATTTTTAGGGGGTTTCTGTGGAGTAAAAAAAACATTTGAATTTTGAAATGGGATTCAGTTTTTTAAAATTATGTATTATTATCACAGTTTTAAATGGTAAAATTTTAACCAAAATATTTAAAAATATTTCTCCTAAATTCATTCTAATTCTTGTATATAAATGTGTAATATATTTCTATTAGGAATAAAACATGAAATTTGAGTCTCAATTAATTTGGGGCACTGATATTTTAAGACTAGATTTTTTCAATTTTTCAATTCTTCAAAATATAGACTTTGGCACGAAATTATCTGTATTCAGAATTGTATAAAATGAATCACTATTTTAAAACTCAGGCAATGTGAGGTATATTTATAGTTATGAAATATATTTGCATGTTTTTGATTAATATATTACTTTCCCTGCAATACATGGTAATTAATGTATAGGGAAGGTATGACTATGAATGTTAGAATCATACCGGAAATTGCAACTCTAATTTTCGATAGATCTACACGTTTTGGAACCTCTAGAATATGAAAAAACTATTTTTAGCATGACGTCTGTGTGTGTGTCTGTCTGTGTCTGCTTGCCTGACTGTGCAATGTATGTATTCACTGTTACTCAAAAACTAATGGAACAAATTTCATAAAATTTGGCAGGTAAGTCACTTGCGTGTGACCCTGGTGCTGATTAGTTTTTGCGTAGCTGTCAACTTGTACGATTTGACCATACAATGTACAGATTTTATCTAAATTGTAAGATGTACGGATTGAAGATGAGATTGTATGATTTTGCTCAAAATTTACAATTTTTTTTTCTTTCCCCCTCAAAAGAAGAAAAAAAGTTTAAAAAAAAAAAATCTGATGTGTGTAACTTTTACACATTGCATTGTCTTGCCGTCGCACTGCCATTGATGTGATTTTCTAATGCTAGTCTGGTACTACCCGTTGCGACGACTACGCAGTTCCTTTCGTGCGATTGGCTGACGCCGGAAAATGGAGCATTTTCTTTCCTAGGATTGAAGCATCATCAACAAAAAAACATCAATGTTTTTAATATCGAATGTGAATGAAATTGATGTTGCCGTTACTGTTGAAGGAAAATATCGATGTTAGAGAAAAATCTAACAGTTTTTTTTTAGTAAGTGTTGTTAAAACATTGATGATTTGGAGCTAAACATTGATGCTACATATGCTATCGAAGAATAAACATTGATGTTTTCAAAACATCGATTTTCTATTTTCTTTGCTCCTTTGGCTTGTGTTGGAGAGTTGCATGTGGAGAGTTGCATGTGGCGAGAGAGTATCGTTTATTGAAATAAGTAGTTTAAGCAAATATTTTTGTTTAAATTTTTGGCAGTGTTGTTAGTGTTATTATTAGGAGATGGAAAATGCTAAACTCAAACAATATAAGTTTTTCTGGATTCTTATAAAAAAATTCCATGCATCGCAAAATTTCGTAAAGGGCCCAATTTTGCTTGCTGCTCCTTTTGCAGTATTGACATAAAGATTGCTCATGGTGTTATGAATGACATTCAAAATCTCGTAAAGTCAATATCTTTAAGATGACATGGTGACTTTGTAAAGAGCTAAGGAAAAACTTTGAAAATTAGGACTTTTTTTTAATTCTGTAGATAATGAAAATGAAGTCATTAAAGCTGAGTGTCTGTTTATTTTTTTCATTTTGGAACATAACTTGCCGTTAGCATTGGCTGACCATGTTGGACCACTCTTCAGAAAAATGTTTTCGAAATGTGACATTGCAAAAAGGTATAGTTCTGGCAGAACAAAAACGGCTGCAATAATTGGTAAAATGATGTCTGAAGAAAAGAATTCATTGGTGAGTCTGTTGCAGAATACAATATTTTCTATTTCTACTGATGGCAGCAATGATTCGGATTCCCAGTTATATCCAGTTGTAATTTATTGCGATGCTCAGGAGGGAAAAATAGAGGCTCTACTGGCTAGAAAGCAGGAAATTTCCTGCTAGAAATTTCCTTCGAGAGTTGAATTTCCTGCTCTATAAAAAAAATGAATTTGAGTCTGCAGGTAAGGTCATGTGCTGCCCACATCAGATTTTTTTTTATTACTGCCTGATATCTATTCATCGAACGTAACACTTTAAGAGCAGATACATCATGTATATCTACTTAAAATCGCTAATGCAGTAAGAGTTTGTATTTATTCAGAGGTTTTCTCTTGCGAGTAAATTTTGAAAATAATTTTGTTTAGAAAATAATTAATAGCAATTAAAATGTTCCTTACTTTAACCTTTTATTTTTGCTGTTAAAAGTGTTTTTGCTATTACATATTATGTTATTACATTTTATATATATTTTTTATTATTACTCATCAAACTTAGCACTTTAAGAGCAGAAACATCATGCATATCTATTTAAAATCGCTAATGCCGTAAGAGTTTTCATTTATCCAGAGGTTTTCTCCTCTTGTGAGTAAATTTTAAAAATAATTTTGTTCAAAAAACAATTAATGATAGTTTGTTATAACATTTAAAATATTCCCTAAATTATCTTTTTTTTTGTTGTTGTTATTACATCATAGTCAGTGGACTCCTAGAAGTATCTGGCTTGACTTTGTTTTGGGGATTGAAAGAAATCATTTTTCATCACTATACCTAATTAAAAGAATTTCTGTGGATGTCTTTGTTAAAGTATTGCTGCAAATGCCAGTGAATCTGTCCAAAGGGCAGATATAGTGGATGTGAGGGTAGCTTACCCCCTCCCCCCACCTTCTTGGCATTTTGATCACAGAGAGAAAGTGAGAAGTGTTTGAGAGGGATCCCCTAAGGGTGGTTCTCTGAAGAGCTAAGTGTATAATTTGCGTAATTCTTGCCATTCTGTCATGTCGGAAAATGCTTATGTATTTTTATAATTTTATTTATTTATTTATTCAAATTGATTAAATTTATCATTATATTTAGATTTGGCCTGATCGTATAGCTTTTACCTAATAAAGTTACTTTTACCAAATTAATATTGTTTCTTTTATTCTAATTCCTACTGTTTGTTTGGCCTGTGCTCCATACTTCATTGTTTATCTTTAATACACGCTCAAACAACTTATCCTCTAAAATTTCCACTTACCTTTGGTACCTATATTAAAAATTGCACAACCTTTAAACCTAATTAAATTATTGCACGACCATAAAGGGAACACAACTCAATTATGTTAAATTAAACTAACTTTTATTATGTAACAATTCAAAACTCCAAAACATCTTCCAAATCATTAGTATAGTGGTTAAATTAAAAGTACATTGCATTTAAAGAAAGGGGAAATTAAAACCCCAATTAAACAATTAAAATAAACCCAGTTATCAGTTTAAAATAAACCCAGTTAACACTTTAAATACCCAGTCAACAATTTAAAATACCCAGGTTCAGAATCCACTCTGGTCTGAAGACCAGAGTGGATTTGTCTGGCGAACTGTCCACACACAAAAAAAAAAAACCACAATGTAAAATTTCAAATATAATAACTTTTATGTATATAAATATGAGTGTGTAAATTATGTATGTAAGTAAGAGTGTTAATTAAAATTCATATTAATTATTAACATTCAAAATGCCAATCTAATTAAATACACAACCAAGGCTTTTATCATTTTGGAAAAGTTCCCATTTGGTCTGGGATGTTTCTAGAGAGGTTGAATATAGATGGCAGCACCACAAAAACCTTTAGATGAAGGGGATGCCTGAAAGCTCAAATATAGACACAAAACTTAACGAATCACCACTGCACAATTTATGCACTGGCAGGAACTAATGCCGATGAAGGAGATGATAACTCATACCTGAAGAGAACACTGGCTGGAACTAATGCCGATGAAGGAGATGATAACTCCTCATCGACATTAGTCATAACTGAAGAGATTACTGGCTGGAACTAATGCCGATGAAGGAGATGGTAACTCATAGCTGAAGAGATTACAACTTGAATGGAACACACATTCTAGGCGTCTTGGGGTATAAGGCTTGAAGTACACTGTTGGTACATGTAAAGATGAATTGCATAAAGGTCCACCGGCGACTGCGGAAATTCATTTCAGAATTACACCTGTAGCAGGCATATTGGCGGCTGCGAAAATTCACTTTAGAACAACACAATTTTGAGCCTCAGCACAAAATCACCAACATAAACATTTATTCATCAACAAAAAGATTTCCTCACAGATGTCCGCGGGTCACAGGCACCCTGGCACGGGGCCCGGACCGCAGTTTTACAAAAACCGAATTCAGACTTCTTTCTCTGACCGTGGCTTGGAATTGAATGCCCCTAACAGAATCCTCGGTTCCCAAGAGCCGCTAAACTTGGCAAGTGAAAACTTGCACCTCCCACAGAGCACCTACGCACACACCATGGACTAAAATATCAAGCTTCACCAAGAAAAATTGAAATTGTTGCCAAGCTGGTTACCACGAACCCACGCCGTGACGCTTCCCCACGGAATGCTGTGAGGCAACCTCCTTGCAGGTGTCAGGAGATAAGCTGGTAAAGGGATCCACTTTTCTCTTAAAATGTGTGCTATTTTCTCAAACTCGTGAATGAAGTGAAGTTAAATGAACTTAAGGGAAAAACGAGGCCGTGGATTCGCAAAAGATTTGAAAGATATTTAGCGTTTGTAGGCGCGCGCATAATTTTGAATAATAGAAAGCATGAAAGGGATAAAATATTAACATTAAAAGGGGATAAATCGCCGAAATATACAATAGCAACAAATTGATTTAGAATTTTGAAGGGAAAGTGGAAAATCAAGAATTTTGAACTATTAATTAATTTGGAAAAGTAGCATCATTAAAAACTGGCATAACAATTCTGTAAATACATGTATCAAAAGTTGTGGATGTGTAATAAAAATGGGTTTAATTTGTTTATTAACTCATTATGTGAGATGTTTGGCATTGTAGAAATATTACATTAATTAGACAGTGCACATACTCCATCTCTAAGAGAAGTTTGTTCTTTATATTTCGAGATGAAATTCTCATGAAAAATAGGTGCACAAAACCGACAAATTTCCAAATCAAGGTTTATTATCGAGTATAGTGTGCCATGGTCTTTCTGACTCTGTGCGTAGCCCCTTTACTATATGCCCTCCGAATTTCGCCGTTTCCTTTGTTTAAACAGCAACATAGCAACGAGGGAGGCTACCTCTAGAGGTCAGGGATAACGGGCCACTCTTCCACGAAAAAGGGTAAATAAAGCAGAGCGCCAGTGTATGTATTCGTACGATTCAAGCTGCCGCTACTTTTCTCATTAAATATTTTGGATGTTTCTTGCTTTTTCATTGACGTATTTTGATTCATTTATTGCTATTTTTTCGCCTGTTTTCTTTTTACCTAATAATTATTTAACTTAAAGAACGATATGTACACCATACACTTTCTTGCACTGTGTGAGTTTTCCGAACATGCATTTTGAATTTCCGATTGTTCATAAAAAAAAAAATCACCATAAATTATGTACATGTATGTAAGGTTATTATTATTGTTTTATTTATAATAGTTATTTGTTACCTACTCATATAATTATACTATGACAATGAATGGAATATTTTTATTTGCGTTCTTAAAAAGGGAGGGGGAGATGGTACTTACTGGAAAGTAATAAAATTACCTTAGACTGTTGACTTCAAGGGCCTAGGTAAGGGGGGATCATACAGTAGTGTGGCAATTAATTGAGAAATGTCATTTTTTTCGTTTTATCACACGTAAGCTTAGGAAGAAGCACTCCAAATTAGCTCAGAGTTCTTATTGCAGTTATTATTAAAGTAGCAGGTGTTCGTATGCACCTGGTAAGTAGCAGGTGTTCAAATTCCTCCGCCAGGTGGCAGGTGTTCCGCAGTGGTAGTTTCTCAGTTGTTACGGGGCTCATTAGCGTCATGGATATCAGCGCGGAAACACGTGCTAAAGTGATTGCGCTTAGAGAACACACTTCTAAGATGTTCGAGGAAATAGGTAAAATATGTGGAGTGAGTACAGCAAGTGTCGGGAGGATCTGGAAGCGGTTTCAGGAAACAGGAAATGCTGGAACCAACCGCTCTGGAAGATGCGGCTGAAAAAGATCAACTTCGACTCGTGACGACAAAACTTTACATCGAATGAGTGTTAAAAATCCTCGATTAACCAGTTTTGACCTGTCTAAGTCCATGGTGGCAGCTGGTGTTGATATTGCACCTTCAACAGTGCGATACAGGATGTTAGAACACGGACGGAGAGCACGTCAACCGTACAAGAAGCAGCTTCTGACGCTTCGTATGAAGAAAAAAAGGTTGGAATGGGCACGGAAATATAAAACATGGACTGAGAAGGACTGGGAGAAAGTTATCTTTTCTGACGAAACACATTTTGTGGTTCAGGGATTTAGATCTATGTTCGTGAGAAGGAGCCAAGGAGAACCTCTTAATCAGCACCACATCAATCAAGCACCCAAGCATCCGCCCAAAAATATGTTTTGGGGTTGTTTCAGCGTTTTGGGGACAGAATCTCTTGTTCCCGTAGAGGGAATGATGAACAGTGCCAGTTACGAAGTCATATTGACCCGAAAAGTGCTTCCAACCATGGCTAAACTGTGGCCGAACGGATATTGCGTTTTCCAACAAGACAGCGCGCCATGTCACACTTCGAAGCGAATCAAAAATTTCTGCTCAAAAAAAAATATTACCGTACTGGATTGGCCCGGGAATTCACCAGACTTGAATCCCATAGAAAATTTGTGGGCAATTGTCAAAAAACAACTTCACAAATTTGACTGTACGACGATGGACAAGCTAATTTCGGCCGTTATTGACATATGGTTCAGAGACGTTGAAATTAAAACTACATGTGCTAGTCTAGTACATTACATGCCGAAACGCGTCTGTGATGTTATAAAGTCTCGGGGAGGTCATATCACTTATTAGTTTTAAATGCATCCATAGAAAACTTGAATAAATCTGAATTTTACAAAAAAAACTGCATTTCTCAATTAATTGCCACAATACTGTAGGAAGTGGTCCGTAGTTCACTCCAATCAATATACCGATTTTAAATGTAAATTTTAGTTTCCAGTAAATCGATCAAAGGAAGGAAATGGCTTTCACTCTTTTTCAGAAAAAAAATCAGGTTTTTTAAAAGGACTTTTCGTAAAAAAAAATTAAGGGCTGCTTACGTGAACATATATATATATATATATAACAAATTTTTTACGACCCAAAGTATTTGGTGGAGTATATAAATTCGTCCTGACCCCCCCTCCCCCCTCTGATACTAAGTCTATGGGTAATATTATTCCATTGGACAATGTTAAGTCTATGGGTAAATTTTTATATGCAATTAATATAATTTTCATAAATACAGTACAGGATCTATTATCCGGAATGCTTGGGACTTCAGGCATTCTGGATAAGGGTTTTTTCCATAATTCGGAACACTTTTTCTAAAACTTACTGGAATGGTCTCAAATGTCGTTATAGAAAATTATAATTCATTTTAAAAACATAAATGTATTAAAAAAAAATCTTTTTTACAATCTATATGGGTTAACTAAAATGCAAATTACATGTAATTGTAGTATCAAATTTAGTGATTAAGAAAAATTTTGAAAGAAAAAATGTCTGAAAAAAGTTGATTATTCAGGGTAGTTATTAGAAGTCTTTTTTTTTTAACATTTCAACTAAAGTAACCATATTCATCTAATATATTCACAGAAGCACCTTTGTTCATATGTTTCAAAATATTTTAAAGTATTTTTAATAAAATTAAGATGAGAAGGATGTTCATTTTTAATTGAAATGAGATATTCAACTATGGGTGCAAATATATCAAATTCTAATTTATGCTCTTCAAATGTATTTCTAATAAGCCTTATAATTCTAAATGCCTGAATAAATAAAAACATTTTTAATTTCGTTATCCTAAACATATATCATCTCATTTTCAGCAACAATATGTTTAAAAGATAATATCCCAGCATAAAAAGCACAAAAAATATAAAAATATTAGTGGATGGAAGCAGATTGAAAAAATGGAAAATATTTAAAAATAAAACGAAATATACCGGCGATCGTGTTTAAATAAAAAAATTTCGCGATATTGCTAAACTGTCTTCTATAAATTACTAATTAATAAATGTAACACGTTAAAACCCCATAAATATACTGCAATGGAACTTTTTGCTAGGGTCAATTTTCGGTCCAAAATAGCCATTTTCATCCAAATAATAAGATTTAATTGAAAATGATTTTGATCTTGGAATTCCATCAACATTTTTTAAAATATTGAAGATGTGTATATTTCCACGGAGATGAAAAAAAAAAAGGATTTTCCCGAGAAAATGACAAGTTTATTGCTTAGGTTAAGTATTTAAAGAGATCAATCAGAAGGCCCTGAATGGCATTTTATAGCTGCTATACTTTTCTCTGCATTTCGGCAAAAGTTAACTCTCATTAATTTCGGGAATTCCTTACTTAAATGTACTTTCTTTCTATCATCCGTAAATGCGCTGATGACTCTCTTTTTTTTAATCTTTTCCAATAAATGTTTATTAAATTGTGCAAAATAGTGTGAATTCTGTGCGGCACATCGTGTTTGAAGAGCGTAGGATTTCTTTAGCGATATCGGGATATTTCTAGCGAAAAAGTTGGAATACTTTTACCGAAAATCAAAGTCCCGGAACAAAGCGCAGAAAAGAAAATGTAACGCATTCGGAAAAATCGAAACCTTTGTGCCTAGTGTGCTCTGCCCTATACACCCAGAAAAAAATGAAACGCCATTAAAAAAGCATCTTGCCGCGACTTGTCCGTAACTAACTCCTGTATTATACTATACAGGAGTTAGTTACGGCTCCTATATACTATACAGGAGACTTATCCGAAACTAGTGAAGAATAGAATGGCGCGTCTGTCTCGCCGTCAATGTGACGGTCTCGCCCGTGCCGGATCGTCACCTCCGAGAGCTACTATTGGGGGTGATGGCCGGATGCAGCCGCTTAGGAAATTTTTGGGGAAAACGGTGCTACTTCGGATATTTTCCGGAAAAGAGGAATTGTGGAACTTCTCAGAAAAAGCATGATCTACAGAATATTTTCATTCGCTATCGCGAGAATTCCTTGCGTTCGTTTTCGAAATTTAAGAAGAATCAGCGTCGGCGAGTGCGTGCGGCATTTTTTTCTGCAGGGGAATTTTGAATTTCGTGCACGGTTTGCGCGTCCTATTTCAAACCCTCTAAAATAGTAGGTATCAATGCATTTTTTTTTATTGATATTGCTAATTAAAGCAAAAAAGCATTTAGCGGGATTTTAAACAAAAAATCGCTATTTAGCGCAATATTTAGCAAATAATCGCTTGTTGGCGCGGAATTTGGCATTATTTTGCCGTATTCCGGTTTTGGGAGAGTCCGGATATTGGAATGCCGGATAAGAGGTCACGTACTGTAATAGATGGGACAAGGAAAGTATATCATATATAATAATAATTATTAAAAAATTAAAATAAAAATGTATCAAATTTTGTTTTAATTCTTCCCCCCATCCCCTTTTCAGCTTGGCATCCGGAGCACATACCCCGGCTGCCCCCCCCCCCCCCTGTTACAGTCCTGTATATACAAATACATACACTTTTTCTTCAATCTTTAACTATGTTAATCTTCTATTAAATGATCATAAAAATAATTAATTCTATTACACTTTTGAAGTTTTAATGTAGAGGTGTTTCAGCTGCATTGCATAAATTTGTTAGTAAAATCAATCAGCCATGGTTAAACAACCCTACGAAAAATACTTTCATAATAGGAAAATACTTAATATTTTTATTGCACTTCATGGGAAACACTGCCACAGAGTAAAATATATATACAACTGGTAACATTTTCCCCATTATATTGTGTGAGCAGACTATCTGCTGGGGAGGGGAGGGGGCAGATTTCAAAGTTTTTTGAAGTAAGTTTTAAATCACAATTTCAGTTTTTCAGTTCATGATAAACTGCCTTTATTAATAATCTCCTTCTCCTCATCTTACCGTTATATTTCCTATACTATAATAAAAATTTTAAAAGTGGCCAAGATATTAACTAAAAATGCACGCTCTCCAACTCTTTCTCTTATAATTACCGTTGCTGTGCTAGTAATTGTGGCCAGCTTGGGTTGCCCCCTAGCGAGGGAACTAAGCAGCAAGTGTTGCCTGGTAACCACAGAATACGGAGGGCATATAGTGATGGGGGCTACGCTCTGTGCTTGTCATTTTTTGGATCTGACTTAAGGTTGGGTTAGTGATTCCTGCATGGCTTAAATTATGATTTTGAAGTTTAGTAGCTACTGGCTAGTAGACTGTCTATTTTTTTAGCTAATCTTGTCTTATTACTAGCCACTTTTAGCACAAGTTACTTATATCAGTAAAACACAATAATAAGCTGTAAAAGTTATATACTCTGAAGAGAAAAAGTAGAATAATTAATGAATTTTATATTTTTAAATGATTTTTTAAATAAAAAAAATGCTCAAACTGTTTAAAAAATGTCTAAAATGCCTTCATTACAGCAGAGCATAAAACAAAATAGTAACTAAATACCTACATACTTTTGTTAGCATAGTTGCTCTGTCTTTGTACCCTGAAGAAAGCTGTTTTTATCCTTCCAAACTAATTGATACTGTTACTATTTTGTTTTATGATGTGTTTTAATAAAGTTTTTACCTTTTAATCTTTTTACATGTTATATTTCATACATAACTAACAAAGATTAATTTAAATATATTTAAAACATGAATAAACTACCAGATGTTCACTTTTGTTCTATTTTTCAAAAGATTGAACTTGATTGGCTTGGTTCGTCTTTTTTGCCTGCTTTTTGACATCATTAGGATTATTGAGAGAATTTAATCAATACATCAGCTACCAGCCATAGTGACTACTAACACAAAATTTACTAACTAAATTTAAAAGTTATTAGTCAGCTTGTTAGTGGCTACCGTATAATTTAAGCTATAGATTCTTGATTAGCTTGTGGGAAAAAAAGTACAACTTGCTACCTTTTCTTTTTGCAATTGTGAAAAAAAAAAGTTTTATTTATTGTTAAGTACAGTATTTGTTTATTGTTAAGTGTGTTATTTTTTTAATGTGGTCTTTATCAATGTCATTATATTGAAACAATATCAATAGAGCCTTATAAATTTATTAATTGCTGTTTCATAATATGTTTGAAAGTCGCTGCTGAATGATATGTTTGAAAATCACTGCTAATTTATTGTTTATAACTTTTTTTATAAATTCTTTTAGCAAGTTACAGAACCAATGAAGGAGAAGTTTCAACTAGTCATACTAGTACCTCTTTACACATCCCTCACTCTAAAGACGATGCTATTCATAATGATAAAACATGTTACACATTTTCTACTACCTCATCTCAGCCTAGTTTTCAAGACAGAGTTGTACAGGTAGATTTAATTTCAAACGGAAACCATCTTGATGTAGGCCATAGAAGCATTCAGACTGACTCCCTTACACCATCTTCATCTAGTTTGCTTAAAAGTTCAGAGCAAAGTACTGTTCAACTGCCAAGTGTTCCTGCATCTGCTCATCTTAACGATAGTGCTGCTGCTTTTCAAGCCACTTCCAATGTTGTGTCCCAAAACAGATATACTGATTCCGATAGTCCAAAACAACAGCTTGCTAGATCGAATTCATTGCATGAAAAATTAAATTTGCAGGATGTAGATGCTGCTGCGGAAGTACAAACTTCCATTTTGAATAAAAGTGTAGTGTATCTATCATCAGAAATCACTGCTAGTGATGGAAATATAACTGTTACTACAATGGAAAGTTCTGTTACTCCTCAATACCTCATGGATCCACCTCCTTATAATAGGGCTCCTGATACAAATTCTCCTCGAATAGTTTTATCGTTAGACAGATCTCAAATTTCATCGCTTACAACACCAATGAAAGATAAGAAGTACTGGACTGAAGAGTTTTTATCACCCAAAAGAAAAAGGTATGCTTATGTACTTTCTTGCTTGTCGTATAGCATTTAATTTCTTATTCTTATTGTTCTATTTATCACATGTCTTTGTATGTTTAAGATCTAAAATATTCATGAATATAGGTCAAATAATTAAGATGTTCGGTACCTAAAATGCCTGATAAAATTGAGTCTGGATGGATAATGTTGTTAAATCTGTTAAGCTCTAATAGATATCATTATTAAAATAATTTTACATGTATTTGTTTTCAAAATTTAACCAAGCAGTTGGAAATGTGTATTTTCTGGAAAATTTTCCAGAAAATTTTGAAACTATTCTCAATATTACATTTCAGCTGGAACAATATGTACAGTGACTAATATTATAAGAAAAATTAAAAGCTGCTTATAATTGAAAAATAAATCATTAAATGTTATATTAAAATTAAAAGAAAAATACCTATTGATAATTGAAATGGAAACCTGTCTACCACTTTCTTAACGTAAATAAATAAATAATAGTAAAAGGTCAAAAATAAATTACTCTTTATTATATGTATAAAAAATAAATTTTGATCTTTATAATTAAACTCTTTTAAAAAAATAAATTATATATAATATTAAAAATTGTTTAAGAAATACTTGTTTGTAATTGAATGAGTGAGTATCATGAGATAGAAGGAACAATTTGCTGGAAGTTGAGTTCAAAGCATATATTTAGTGCTATTAAGGATTTTCCTTCAGAAAAATAAACTTGCGAGAATATTCTATGTTTTTAATATTTTTATAAATTTTACAGAACTTAAGGCCCCGCTAACCGTTCAATCGAACTCAAATCCGCAACAATCTGCTCCCTAGATGTCGCTTGTAAAAATGGTATGGTTGCAAGAATTCAGCTTTTAGCTCTGTTTTCACAGTCCCTTTTCCTAATTGAGCTGCCCATCATCGAAATGACTTTCCCACCAAAAAGTAAGCCTCCCTTTGTATCCTATTTCAGGACGCACTAAAGCCATAAATTCCTTTAAAACCCTTATCCAAGGTGAGGGAGTGTCACGATACAAAGCCTGTGGGCACAGGACATTGCATTGAATAAACCAGTTCAGTTTCAGCCCTCCGAGCAGAAAGAAAGAGTTTTGAACAGTTCTTGTCTGATGCCATATCGTACTGATGATTAGATTATTTTATTGGAAATTTACGTAAATTTTCAAGTTTAGTTGAAAGTTGGAGCCAGCAGCAGAATTACGTTAACATTTATGATTAACACCAAATTGGGTTGAAATTGGGAAATTTGATGTGAAAGACAATGTAAGATTCCTGTTTATTAAATTGTGATTGCATACATCGTTCTATAAGAAAAAAGAAATCTTTCACTTCAAAAATTAACGAAAATCTCGCCAAATGGATAAAAGTGACGCTAAATCAATGAAAATGACTACTAATTGATGAAAATTCAATATCTTGGAAAGAATATAAGTATCTACTATACAGATAAGCTATTTTTTTTTCTGTAAAAGTCGTAAATTTATTGCATTATATAAGGAAAGTCATGTGTTGCCCACATCAGATTTTTTTACTGAATTGTGATTGCATACCTCATCTTATAAGAAAGAAGAAATCTTCCTCTTCAAAATACTAGAGAAATATTTTACCTCCATCGACTTTAACATCTTTGGCAATTAGTGTTTATTTAAAACAGCAGTAATTGCAATAGATATCGAGATTGTCAATGATGGCGTATTTCAAAAACTGTAGGGTGTTTATTCACAGTTTAAGCCACTGGGGGGGGGGGGGGCGGAGCAGTCTACCAGACTTACTGATCTACATTGACAGTGCAAAGTTCTACCATATGCAATGCTCAAATCTCGTCCTGAACTAGTTCGGAGTCGCTGGCAGAAACTCATGACAGAAACACCGAACTGCAATCAAGTTTAGAAATTTATTAATCCAAACTAAGTGACTCATTCACACCCACGTGCAATATCATCATCAAAATGCAATTGGCATTTAATTAATATTCCGTGAAATAAAATATTATTGGCGAATTCTACGGGATTTAGTTACAACGGTATTATAAAAAGTATCTTTCCCCGTAAATGACATAAACTAAGTCCATCAGAAAGATTTTAAGAGATTTGTTTAATGATATTGCATACGGAAAGTGAAGCTATTGGATGATATTTACTCCTTTTTATTTTTATGCAATTTGCTTATAAATATATCTGAAAAGCGTACACTATCTCAAGAACGGTTTACTCTTGAATTCTAAAGTTTATGTCATTCGCTTTCTATTAATAGCGTATGGAATGATTAGTTATTCAAGGTCCTAATATTTTAAATATAGTTTTTCAAAAAGTCATTCAAAGATCGTCCATTATCTCGATAACTGTTCGTGCTAGCTTTTCTAAAACTTGCATCGTTCGATTTCTAATGAAAGATTACATAAGAAATGATTATGTGTTTGTAATTACTGAAGGTCCTGGGTTTTTTTTTAATTCATACAAAAATCCGGGGGGGGGGGGGGTCTTCCTAACTGCGATGAAAATGAATGGGGGTTCAACTAATCACCGAGTGTGGTAATCGTCCAAAATTATTTCCAAAACGCTTCATTCGTTCATGAGATATCGAGTCCACAGGCTCACGGATACACAAATATACACACACACTAAATCAAAAACATTCGATTCGAGTTCGGGTATGCTTGAAACGTGCTCTTCCGTCGGAAACTCGCATTCGAATTTTAGACCATGTCACAGTACTTTCCCTATGCATTATGCACTATGTATGTAGGAAAAGTAAACGTGATTGCGATGAAGTAAATGGGAATGTTTTTATCAATGATTATAAGAACATATCAATAATTTATTCAATATTACAAGATATTTTTGTCACTATAATACTCTAATAATATTCGAACCTTCAGTTTGACAATCAAAACGTCAAAAAACGTAATGTTATTTTCTAAGTAGCAGATAATAGCTGCTAATATTTAGGAATCATATGTAACTAAAAATAAACAAGAAAGATCAATCATGCATGAAGCATTGATTATGAAACACTTTCCAACTTCAATGAAATTTTATTTAAACATCTCTAAAATGAGATACATTCCTCGGTAATATTTTTAAAATTATCACAATACTACATTAATTTATTATATTTGAAAACTTAAAACTTCATCGAAAGAAATGAACTTCATTCAAATCACGGCATTGAAATATAAATTGCCTGGTTTAAACATCTCTAAAATGCGAAAGCACTATAAAATATCTGAAAGCACTAAATTCTTCAAAATTCACAAACATCGCGAATTGGGAATGGTTTCATGTGTAACAAGCGATAGTAAGATGACATATTTGTGGAAAATTTTCTAAAGCAAAAATTTAAAATAAACAAGAAAAATCAATCATGCATAAATCATTGATTATTAAGCACTTTCAAACTGAAATGCCACTTTATTATATAGTATCCACTCTAACTGGAAAACTAATTGAGTGAATTTCATAAAATTTGATAGATAAGTCCCTTGCGGGTGACCCTGGTGCTGATTAGATTTTGGTACGATTCGGGATATACAGATCCTGCCCTTTTTACTTTCCCTGCAATACATGGTAATGTATAGGGAAAGTATTGGAATCATACTGAAAATCGCAACTCGAGATTTCGACGGATCTACACGCTTCGACACCTATACAATACGATAAAACCATTTTTAGCGTGACGTCTGTGTGTGTGTCTGTTCAATGTATGTATCCACTCTAACTGAAATACGAATTGTCAGAATTTCGTAAAATTTGGTAAGTCACTTGGGTATGACCCTGGTGCTGATTTGTTTTTAGTACAATACGGGATGAAGGAATCCGCCTTTTTTTGCGAAATGGCCCGCAAAAATGGCCCACTCTAGCTGAAAACTTATGGACCGAATTTTACAAAATTCGGTAGATAAGTCGCTTGTGGGTTACCCTAGTGCTAATCAGATTTTGGTAAGATTCGGAAAAAAAGTAACCTGCCTGTTTTTGCGAAAAGGCCCGCAAAAATCGTCAAAATCTAATATAAAAACTACGTACATTAAATGCTTGTTTTATACGTCATTATTAACGAAGAAAAGAATAAGACCAACCCCATTATACACTAGGACTAGCCGTTTTCGAGATATTTCAGTTTTTTCATATTTTCTCTACGCCATCTTTGAAAATAAGTCCAGTTACCAAATGAGAACGAAAATTGAATTAAAAATGCATTAAATTTAATTTAAAAAAACATAACGTGGATATAAGTCGGCAGGGAAAGTCATGTGCTACAAACATCAGTTTTTTTTGTGTGTGTGTGTGTGAAATGGCCCGCAAAAATTGCCTGTATCCACTCTAGTTAAAAACCTAATAGACCAAATTTCACAAAACTTGGTAGATAAATTACTTATAGGTTACCCTGGTGCTAATTAGATTTTGGTACAATTCGGTAAAAAAGAACCGGCCTTTAATGCAAAAATCGTTAAATTTAAAAATAAAAGACTACGTATATATCAAGTAAATGTTTAATTTATGCGTAATTTTTGACGACGAAAACAATAAGGTGAACTCCATTGCTCTAGAACTAGCCGTTCGTGAGATATTTTAGTCTTATCACATTTTTACTAGGCCACCTTTGAAAATAAATCCAGTTACCAAATGAAAATGAAAATTGAATTCAAAGTGCGAATTCGGTGTCATTTAAAATGATTATGGTTGTTATTTTGTGCAAATAAACTCTATTTATTGAAGATATAAACATATGTGAATATGAGGCTGCAGAGAAAATCATGTGCTGCCCACATCAAAATTTTTTACTCTCCTTTTTTTAATCAATGCGAGGATGCCTATGTCTTTATTGGGTTGGAATTATTCCTGGAAGCAGAAATATTTTTCAAATAAAGAACATTTTTTGTTGTCCCCTTCTCTTTTTCCTAGTGAATACAAAAGAAAATTGGTATTTTTCTGTTTATGCGTAGGATTTTTTAACACTTCAATTGTATATTACTTCCCCTGCAATACATGGTAATGTATAGGGAAAGTATTGGAATCGTGTCGAAAATCGCAACTTGAATTTTCGGATTTACACGTTTCGGGACCTCTAGAAGACAAAAAAGCTATTTTTAGCGTAACGTCTGTGTATGTGTCTGCGTGTTTATCTGTGCAATGTATGTGTCCACTCTAACTCAAAAACCAATGGATCAATTTCATAAAATTTTATAGGTAAGTCACTTGTGGTGGGTGACCCTGGTGCTGATTAGATTTTGGTACAATTAAGAAATTAAGAACTTGCCATCTTTTACGAAATGGTCCGCAGTAATCGCCAAAATCAAAAATAAAGGACTATGTATGCTCCAATGTATCAATTAAATGCTTGTTTCATACGTAATTTTTGACGAGGAAAGGAATAAGACCAACCCTATTACTCTAGGACCAACCATTATCTAGATATTTTAGTTTTTTCGTATTTTTGTTACAAAATATGTCCAGTTACCCAATAGAAACAAAAATTGATTTAATAAATATTTGTACTAATAAATATTTGTAATAAATACGCTATAAATATTTGTTTCGTGTTCCAGAGGTCCAAAACGGGTATCATAGCTGCCAACTCTCCCGGTTTTTTGCTATATCTCCCGGTCTCCCGGGTAAGTCGCTCAATCTCCCGGTTTTCATCCAGCTGCCCTTATTTTCCCCCTTTCTAGGCAGAAATCACGCGAATGCAAATCGTGATTTTCAATTGTTTTCCGCGGTGCAGTTTTCTGCTACCGCGGTGTAGGAATGGATCGCAATTGACGTTTGTATTTTTGTATTTGTATCTACAGGGTACAAAAGTAAAAGAATCGGAAATAGGTCACGAATATTCTCAAAATATCACGAAATGAGAAACGAAGTCACAAATTTTGAAATCGAAGTTTTCCCGTTCTTTCATCTAAAAATCCGTTTCCCAGCTATCGCGTAATCGGCGCTCGCAAACGACGATTATTCCCACAGCGTCACGAGAGAGATGACCAATGATTATCTAATTAATGTGGGAAAAACGCATTTGCATCGACTAAAATGTTATTAAATTATTTTGTTTTACATACAAAACTATTGTTTAAACATAATATTAATGAAATGAAAGGCTATTTTGCAGCAGTATTGCGAAAAACGGCATTTGTGCGCGATCCTCCTAATACTTTGTTTAATCGTGAAAATAATTTCCCCTTTTGCAATCTGTCAACATCGTCAAATTTTTTTTATAATTATTTCGTATTTCATGCAGAAAACTATTGTTTAAACGTATTATTAATGAAATGAAAGGCTATTTTGCAGCAGTATCGCGAGAAACGACATTTGTGCGCGATCCTCCTTATTTTTCGTTTAATTGTGAAAATAATTTACACATTTGCAATCTGTCTGCATCGTCTAAAATTGGGCTGATCAAAATCTCCCGTTTTTTTCATATTTTCATGCGAAAATCTCCCGGTTTTTCATATTTGGAGGTTGGCAGCTATGGGGTATAGATCCGTTGAAACCACGATTCCAATACTTTACCTATACATTATATACCATATATTGCAGGGAAAATAAAAAATCTAATGTGAGCAGCACATGACTTTGCCTACAAATTAAAATTCATTTTCTTCTTACTTTCCCTGCAATACATGAAAAATATTGGAATCATATCAAAAATCGCAATTCGAATTTTCAACGGATCTACACGTTTCGAGACCCATAGAACACAAAAAAACCATTTTTAGCGTGACGTCTGTGTGTATGTCTGTCTGTGTAATGTATGTATCTACTCTCACTGTAAAAGTAATTGACCAAATTTCAAAAATTATTCAAGGTAAGTTACTTGTGGGGATCTTGGTGCTAATTAGATTTTGGTATGATTCGGGGAAACAGAACCTGCCTCCTTTAGCGAAATTTTGCGAAATGGCCACAAAAATCGCATGTATACACTGTAGCTAAAAATACTAATTTCTCAAATTTCACAAAATTTGGTAGATAAATCACTTGTAGGTTACCCTGGTAAGATTTGGGAAAACAGTACCTGTTTTTTTTTTTTTTTTGCAAAATGGCAAGCAAAATTCATTAAAATATAAGTCCACGCATTCTCAGATATATCCATTAAATGTTTGTTTTGAAAGTAATTTTTGACGATAAAAAGAATAAGACCAATCCCATTATTCTAGCACGAACTCACTACTTTAGCCGTTTTCCAGATATTTTAGTTTTTTCGCTTGTTT
Organism: Amaurobius ferox; assembly: GCA_951213105.1. Classification (NCBI taxonomy): domain Eukaryota; kingdom Metazoa; phylum Arthropoda; class Arachnida; order Araneae; family Amaurobiidae; genus Amaurobius; species Amaurobius ferox. The sequence continues at coordinate 113,106,373 of OX578143.1, read as the reverse complement.
GCTACGCCGCATTTGAAAATATGTCCAGGTAACACACACACACACAAAAAAAAAAAAACGAAAATTGGTATTGTTTTGTATAATTCAATTCAATTTAATGAATTATTAAATAAATAAAGAGAAGATGAATTAAAGTTTATAGGGAAAGTCATGTGCTGCCCACATCCAATATTTTTAACTTTCTCTACAATACATCGTAATATATAGGAAAGTATCGGAATCATGTCGAAAATCCCAACTCGAGTTTTCAACGGATCTACACGTTTTGAGATCTCTAGAACAAGTAAACACTATTTTTAGCGTGACGTCTGTGTGTGCAGATTTTGTAATCACTCTAACTCAGAATTTAATTGACCGAATTTCATTCTATTTTATAGGTAAATGACTTGTAGGTGACACTGGTGCTGATTAGATTTTGGTACAATTCGGGACAAACGAACCTGTTTTTTTTTTGCCAAATTTCCAGCAAAAAAATGCCTGTCAATGTGTACTGTAATTATTGAAAGTCCTTATTTTTTTTTTTTTTTAATTTCATACAAAAATGGGAGAAGTTCTTCCTAACCGAGTTTTAAATCATCACTAATCATCGAGTGCGATAGTTGTATTAAATGATTTCCAAAACGCTTCATTCGTTTATGAGATATCGCGGCCAAAGGATCACTCAGATTTCTTCAAATACGTTCTATTCGAGTTCAGGGATGCCTGAAACGTACTCTTCCGTCAAAAACTCGTATCTGAATTTTAGGCCATGTCACAGTACTTCGGAAATAATTTGGTACGATTATCACACTCGATGATTAGTGGAAACCTATTGATTTAGCTGTTAGGAAGACCCCCCCCCCCTCAATATGATTCCCTGTGTATTATATATTATGTATATAGAGAAAGTAAAAATATAGTGTGATGAACTAAAAAGGAAAATAATGCACACTTGCTACGGCTACGGTGGGCTGAAAGTCTCAAACCTGCTTTTGTAGACAGTCTATATATTCTATAGACTAATTATGTAATGCTTTCAACAAGAAATACTGCAATATTGATAGAAAAAAAGGAAAGGGAAAGACAAATATTTCTCTCAAAATTGAAAACAGTTTTGCATCAGCAGCAGAAGCGCATGAACGGAAATAAGCTAGAATCCTGTCCAAAACTAGTTTGGAATCTTTTACCAATTCTTGGAAAAACTGTATTCGTTCTGGAACGTCACCCCCGAAAACCCCAAAAGCAAAGAGCTGTTGCTCCTCGAAGTGGGGAACTATAGAGGGCTGTGCCTTTCTTGATAAATAGCTGTCAAACAATCACTTTCTCCCCCTAGTTGTTGACTGCATATAAAGATCTATTGCTGACCGACAGAGATTGTATGACCCACAAGCACGCGACTTACAGGGTTGCCGTAAACTTAACTTCATTCTGTTTCACATATTTGTATTTAAAATAGTTTATAGATTATTATAAATCGATCTTATAATGATAAAATTATAATATTTGCTGATATCGATAGAGAAATGTATTACTATTTTATTTACGTATGCAAAATATTCAAAAATTTTTTTTAATTTGTTACAGAAGCCCTTAATGGAAACTTCCGTTGGGATGTTAACTTTTAAATTCATTTTTGAAACACTTTAAATTTAAATATTTAAAAAAATCGTATGATAGATTAAATATATGTGTTTATCCTTTAATATCGCGAAGACAGTTAACATTTACGGGCAAAATTCACGGAGGAATTTTCTAAACAAATTTTCCCATTGGTTAACATGGAAGCAGCTCATAAGGGCTAGTGAGGTATGAGTCCCCTTAATAGTGAAAGAATAGTCTTCTTAAAATTGTACTTGCTTTTTCTGAGAATGAGTAAAATGTCACTTGTACCCTTTTGGTTCTTGTCTTTTTCTTCAAAATAGAGCACACCTATCCCATTTTCTCCTCAAAATTAGAAAACTTAATGAGATTTCTTTCTTGTAAAGCTACTTGCATAAAAAAAGTAAAGAAATAAATAGTTTGGAAAGAGTACTACATTCCATTTTTAAATTAATTAAAAATAGAAAAAGAGAGTTGGTCTTAACTTTCTATTAGATATTGTGTGGTTAAAATTCTTTCAATTGTTATCAAAATATGTGATGTAAACCAGCTCTGAATTTGTATACCAAGCACCATGAACTCATATTAAAATTCTTATTAGTCCTCTTTAATATGGAATAAAAAGGCAAAATGCATATGAATAAATATAAAATAGCAAGTTGACTCTTTTCAAACATTGAAATTTCTACATGTGTATGGGGAATTACTCTAGTGTTGTAGGATTCATACAAAATAAAAATTTCTCTCCCTTGTAAAAATGTTTAAAGAAATTTAAATTTACTGAGACAGAATCACTTAAAAATTTGTGATTTTCAGTGTATTAAAGAGTATAAAGCTTTAAAAAATATTATAAATTTAATATATTAAAAGAAATTGTCTGTTTGTCTGTTCATTTGTTGGTTGCGCAGTTGAAAATCGAGTAACCCAGTTCTGTACAGTGATAGTTCATGTCAGGTCTCAAGACACCTCAGAGCAATTTTTTAAAAATTAAATATATTATAGTTATTTTAATATTAAAACACACTTTTGAGCGATTTTTATGCAAATCAGTTACTTTGATATCAAAAATAATACAACAGAGTTGTTTACATCTTAACACAATCGGAAAGGTAGAAAAATGCTCTTTCTAACAAACTCTGAACCAAATCCATAATACAATTTTTTCACCAATTTTTTTAAACATCAAAATATTGATATTTTAAACTATTTCATTTTCACTTTCTTGTATCTTGGAATTAAAGATTTACATGATTCTAATTTTTGGCATGAATATGGAGGAGTAATATCTTTGTATTCTAATTTAATTTCTAATTTCTGTATTTTCTATCAATTTTTAAGTGGGTCTATAAAAGTTATTTTAAAATTAACTGTAAGCGAGGATATGGATGGGAAACAAGTTCTCCTAAGACTGTTTTTTGACCTTCGGTTTTTTGATGCTACAACTGAGGGGGTGGGGAGGGCATTGCTATGGGTTTCATTTACAGTTTTCCTATAGGTGATGCATGTGACGGGGAATATGTTTTTAAAAGTCATGACATCATATTGTGTTTTTATTTTTTTGTTCTAAATGGGTAAAGTGTTCTTTAGTTTTTAAGAATCTTCTCTGAGTTCCAGTGTAATTTTAATCAGAGGTTTGCATCTTTAATCCTGGACATTGCTTGGTATTCATTCTAGTATAATATTATATTCTGTAAACGGTAGTTCTGCTTGAACTTGGAACAAAAAAAAATATTTTATTACTAATTTGTCACAAAAACAAGTTGGTCTTAACCAGATCTGTAATGGTAGATTAATTTACAGTGCATTTATCAACATTAAAACAAGCTTATAGTTGCACAATTAACTGAAATCAAAATCTAATTTCCAGTTAATCCTGAAGTAATTTTTAATTGCCGGAACTATAAATCATAGAGCCTGTCTTCATCTTATGCAAAAAGTATCTAATATTTACAGATTTTGACACGGAATAGGGTTATCGCTTATCTACAAATAAGCATATAGGATAGATGCTTTTATTTTGGTATAAATGTATTACCATATTCAAGTGCTTGTTATATTTTACATTATTTGGGGCATATTTTATCTAATTTAACTTTTTTTTTCTGTAATTTCATTTTTTCACTTTATTTTATTTTTTTTAATTTTTATTATCATTATTATCATTTTTTGTATTTTGGATATTTTGTAGTTTTTCCTTATTTAAAAAAAAATTGAATATTTGCAACATTTTTACTTTTTCTGCTATTTAATTTTTCACACTTTCTTAATTTATTCCCTATTATTTCAGTATTTTTTTTTATATACCTTTAATAGCTGATTTAAGCTATTTTTAGATGAAAATTCTAATTATTTATATTTTCAGGAATAATAATGAAGTTCAAATTCTGTAAGAAATTATATCGTAAATAATTTTCTAAAAATTTTGTAGCAAACTCAATGGCACACAATACTTTATGAAATTAATTGAAATTTTGAAATTCATACTAGATACTTTGGTTGACAATACAGTTTAAATAAACCAAATCAAAGTGAATAAAGACATTTTTAAAAAGTTCATACAACCATTTTTATTTAGATCTTAAACTGATGAAAAACAGATTTATAATTTGGAAAGATTAAATTTAGAAATTTTTAAATTCCAAACTATAAATGAAATCCAAATATTTTTTTTGTTTGTTTAAAATGTTATAATTATAATAAATATGACCTGTTATTGTGTGAAAATGGTGTATTTGAATATTTTTAATTTTTAGTGATTATGTGCTCTATTATGCAATTCACCACTACAACATTTATTTTATTTGTAGTTTTATCCCAAGGCGGAGATTATTGAATGAATCTCCCAAACCAAAGATACAGTATCCCGAAACTGTACCTACATTTTCTTTACTGCATGATGATGATGTGGTAAGTTTTATATTTGCAATTGATTAATTTAAAATTCTACTGTTTTGTTAAGAGGCTATTTGATATTGTTCGTGAAGCAAGCTTATTGCATTATATATTTTTCTCATACATTTTCCTATGTATTTTATTAATGGAGAAATTTAATGAGAAATGTTTATTAACAGTAATTTTTACTTTTGTCACAATAGCATATATTTATAAAGAAAATATTGTATAGGGTTTTGAAAATTTGAAGGCCTAGGTTTCAATGGATTTACATGTTTGGGGTTTCCTAAAACATAAGCTAAATATTTTCAGCATGTTGTTTTAGTATATCTGTTCGGTTGTGCATTGTATGTATGGATACACTAACTCAAAACTATTCATCCAATTTTCATGCATCTTGGAAATCAGATGATTTAGACATTATCTAATCACCTTTGTGCTGATTAGATTTCGGTACAAAAGTAATCGAATATATGGTCTTTTGATTTAAAATCATCAAACATTGCAATACAAAAATAAAAATAAATGTTTGTCTTCTAAAGTGAAAACTTTATTAATACTACCATATAACAAGTAATGGTGTCAATTGATTTGAGATATAAACATCCTCTTTCTTTCAGGACAAAAAGACGGAGCAATCTCACCAGCAAAAGCAAGAAATGGCATGTATCAGTAAAATGCTGTATCACATGACCCAGGAAGGAAAGTATTATCTAACAGAAACTAGAAAAGATGTAAGGAAAACTTGGGAAGAATGAAAAGAAACGGAAGGATTTAAAACACTATGTCAGTGAATAAGAGTACAAGATTAAGTGCCCTATAACAAAAAGTAGAAAACAACCAGTTTCTGAAACAACATGAGCAATATGTCAACTATCTTCAAAAATAGTCACATGGCACTTAAATTCAGTCTTGTTCACTGAGAAAGTGTTTTGAATCTATTTCTTGTTTGATTTTATCTGTTCTAAGTTATTTCTTTTCATTTTTTATAAGTTTCCATTTGGCAATGCTTTTCTTCCTGTGTCATATGGTACAACTTTCTATTGACAGATGTTTTCTTGTTTTTGTTAGTGTGGTTGCCCTGTATCTTTGTCTTGAAGCAGGAGACTGTTTTTGCCTTCAAAACTGGTTGATACTGTAAATTATTTGCTATATGCTGTATTATTAAAATGGAATGTTTATAGTTTTTTTTGCAGCAGTTTGAGCAATTTAATGTAAATGCTTGTGAAAATGCTTAAATGCTATGCTTAAATGCTTGCTAAGTAAATTGTTCATTATGTAATTTTTTTACCAAAATTCATCCATAAGTGTATGCACTATTGTACCATGTCTATCATTATTACGATCATTACAAATGTCCTGTGCTGTGCAATTTTTGAAGTAACATTTACATTTGTTTTGCCTTAGGAATCTAGTTTTCACAATTTATAACTCCTGAAAGTGTATGTTGCCAACAATATAGGACATGATAATCCTAATTAAAGTATTTTTGTTCAGAACGTTTATCAGACTTATTTAATGTGAAATTCAATCAAATTTAGTAAGAATGGAATGCACTTTAAAATGTGCGAAATTAATGTCCATGAAAATAAAATTCCTTTTAATTTTTTGTCAGAGGCCAGTTTAGCACTGTGAGTTTTAAAAATGAGTAAAATTTGTAAACTACTCTATGAATTTTTAGATTTATTAGTCTATTATTCATGCTTATAGGAAAACACAACTCAAACATTTCTGAAAGTGCTTTGTTAAAGTAGCTGTTCAATAAATACAACTGCAGTTATGTTGCTGTGCTTAGGAAATTAACTGTGAAATTAGTGCAGGGTGTGTTCAGTTCTCTTAAAATTCCTAATTTATTTACCTTTTTCTTTAAATTCCTTAAATACTTCTTGAAACTTTTAAATTCCTAAAATTTTCCACAAACTGAACATTAGGGATATTTTTTGTTCTGAATTGGAAAATACACTCTCATTGATGTTCTTGTAACATAATTCCTTGCCAGTGATTCACAAGGAATAAAAAGTACTAGGCCCAGTGCTCTGGACCATAAATGGTGATATTGTATTTTTATTCTAGTTTCAGAGGAGCAAGAAAGAAAACAAAAGGCATTAATTGTTGATGCCTACTATTCAAATCAGAAGCGGTGACATGATATTATAGTGTGTGATCACTTGCATTAACTTGCTATCTTTCGTTTAATTTCCATCTGTCATTTATTTTTGTTCTTTTTTTTTTTAAGTGATTTGCAAAATCTTTCGTTAAAAAGTGTGAATAATTTTGTTTTTAGAACTAAAGCTAGAATGAATTACCCAGCATTACCTGGGCCCTAAATAAGTGTTCGCTGCTTAAATAATACAGATACGGATAACACCACTGATAGTGTCAACAAGGAATTATTTTATTTCATATTCATTTTATCTTTTTAACCTTGCACTAGCAGCACTCAGTGAGTCATGTGATGTGTTCAACGCTTGATGCCCGCATTCAATGTTATTTTTTGATTTATTACAATGCGATGTAACTAATAAATTTTTGTTTAATTTATGCTAGAATTTATTATTCATTAAAAATTTTCTGTATGATACATCCCTTACAATTCAAAGGTGGGATTGGCATTAATATTGATTTAGGATATTCAATAACTTGTATTGAACTGGTATATCGTTTTTCGCTTGTATTTAATGGACATATGAACAATCTTTGAAGTTTTGTTTTCTATCAACATTCATGCTTATAAAAACAAACCTATGAGACAAGCAGACGGCTAGTCTGCTGCTATGATAATAACAGTCTTCGCAAGGTAAATGAAAGCTTTTGAATAAGTTTGATTTGGATGTAAATTATTACAATGTTGATGTAGTATATAATGCAGTGCTCAGTTTTGATTAGAAGATAATTATTTGATACTATATTGTATATATACTAGCCGAATACCCATTGAAAATCAACAGTCTCGCAATAAGCAACCCCTGAATAATGTAAATTTTTGAATAATTCGCATTTCACATTTATTCAGCAAATCGAATATTTTGGTGTGTAGAACCCCCTAAAGAAGATAATATTAGGAAACTTAAGTTGTGCAATTCCTCCTTTCGAACTATCTACCCGTACACTACATTAAAATCTATCTCATCTCAAAGCATGCTATTTTATCATTTCCCCTTTCGAATGTTTTTCTGTGAAGCACACCCATAAATGAACATTTTTGAAAAACTCTGTTTATCTTGGGTTTTTTATCAGATGATTGGCCCATATACCAATTATCAAGCCTGTATCACATTTAAAAGGAAGCGTGCCTCACTTATTCAGAAAATCGAACATATTAGTGTGCGGTACCTCTTAAAGTAGCAAATATTGGAAATCTGAAATTTCACACTTTCTTCCTTTCAAACTATCTACTCGTACACCAAATTTGAAGTCTCTAACCTATCGCGAAGCATGCTTTTTCTATCACTTCACCTTTCGAACGTTTTCCTGTGTAGTACCCCCTTAATGAACATTTTTTGTCAAACTGTATTCATCTTTGGTTTTATTATCAAATGGTTAGCCCATATACTAAATTTCAAGCCTCTATCACACTGTAGAGGAGGCATTTTTCATTTGTTTGGCAAATCAAATATGTTAGTGAGGGACACCCCCCTACAATAGCAAATGTTGGAAAACTAAAATTGTACACCTTCTTCCTTTCCAACTTTTTGCCCTTACACCAAATTTGAAATCTATCTCATCGCGAAGCATGCTTTTTTTTTTATAATTTCATCTTTCGAATGTTTTTGTGTGGAATACCCACACCCTTAAATATACATTTTTGAAAAACTCTATTCTTGTGTTTTCTATCAGATGATTCGCCCATATACCAAATACCAAGCCTCTATCTCGTTTTAAAAGGGGCATTTCTCCTTTATTCAGAAAATCGAACATTTTGGTGTGCAGCACCCCCTAAAGTAGAAAATATTGGTAAACTGAAATTGTACACTTTCTTCCTTTCAAACTATCTACCCGTACACCAAATTTGATATCTCTATCTCACCCCGAAACATTTTTTTTTATCAATTCACCTTTCAAATGCTTTTCTCTGGAGCACCCCCTTAAACGAACATTTTTGAAAAACTATATTCGTCTTGGGTGTTTTCGTCAAATGATTAGCCCATATACGAAATTTCAAGCCTCTATCAAATTTTAAAGGAGCCGTTTCTCATTTATTCGGTAAATTGAACATTTTGGTGTGCGGCACCAAATATTGGTAGCAAATATTGGAAATCTGAAATTGCACACTTTCTTCCTTTCGAATGATTTACTCATACACCGAATTTGAAATCTCTATCTTATCGCAAAGCATGCTTTCCTATTGCTTCACTTTTTGAACGTTTTGGTGTGGAGCACCCCCTCCAGAGAACGTTTTCGAAAAATTCGATTTTTCCAGGGGTTTTATCGAACGACCGAGCCGCATACCATGTTGCAAGTCTATCTATTCGGGAAGTGCCTAAAAAAGCGTGAGAGACAGACGGACACACAGACGGACACTTGGCAATTAGTATATATAGATTGATGTAATAAGAAATAGAAAAACATGTCTCATTTAGCTAGAGGAAGGAAATGTGATTTGATATTGTTAGCACCACCGAAGTTGGGGGAACTATTCTCCCAGAAGATGCAATTGTAGAGTTAAAGACAAAAATATTAAATAGTAAAGATTACAATGAAGAATTTTTAAAATAAATGTTAGAAACAATAATTTTTGATAGAAAAGAAAAAGAAAAATTAGAGCAAGATAAGGAATTGGAAAAGGAAAAATTAAAATATGAATTTGAGCTGGAAAAATTAAAGATTGAGACTTCGAACAAAATAAACATTGATGATTAGAATTTAAATCCACGTAATGTTGAAAACCCTGAAAATAAAGACAGGTGTTGTATTTTACAATTTTTAATGCAGAAATTTGAAATTAAAAGAAGGTGATATTAGGTTTTATTTAACATTATTTGAAAGACTTCGTAGATCAAATATACATGAAGAGGATTTAGCAGCTAATTTATTATTACTATTACATTGCGAAATATCACAATTAATTGCACTTGAACCCTGTGAAATAACAAATAACAATGATCATGCCAAGAATTTATTATTAAAGAGGTTTAGGTTAAGCCCGGAGAAATTTCAACAAAAGTTTGTATATCATAAAAAATCACCTAAAGACACATTTGGCGCTTTTACTTTCAAATTGAAAAACTATTTCGAGAATTGATCACAGTATTAAATGTAAACAGTTTCAAACTTAATGAATTGATTATTTCAGATCAATGAAAGAGAAAAATGAACTTGCAGACAAATTGGATGAGTGTGAAAACTTTTTTTTTGGGGGGGGGGGGGGGGTTGAAGACTCAGAACGTCCGACTCGTCCTAGGACATGAGCAGCTGTTTGGATGGACAGCCCGGAGGGGGGGGGGTGTTAAAAGAATATCATGGTCAGTTGAATACCATCAGTATTTTGAAAATTCGAGGAAAAACAACCAAACATATAAATTCAATGTACCAAAAGAAGTAAAAGAAGAAGTTCAAGCAGTAAAAGAATGGGATAGGAGAAAACTTGCTGGTCTTGATACTTGTTATAACTTTTATGAAAAAGGATATTTTTTGCATGACTGTATAAAACCTACACATAAAAGATATTGCACAAAGTGTAAAAAGGAAGGTCATGATACTAAAGATTGTACTGAAACCAAACATTCATGTTAATGTTTTGAATGTTATACCTCTGCATCAGTCATTTAAATTCATAAGTGTTGATGAGTTAAGTTCAATTTAATCTATTATCAACACAGGTTCGAATGTAAGTTTAATGAAACTTAAATTAGCAATCTTATTAAAACTATTGAGAAAGGAGTACCAGAAAATTTAAAGGATATTGGAGGTAATTTATCACATTATAGTGCAGGTTATTGCAATATTGTTATTGATGAAATAGAGTTAAAATCAATTTGATTTCTTGTTCTCGATGATAGTTTCAGAAGACTGGATGTACTTATAGGGACAAATGTTATTGATCTTCAAAATTTATTATTAATACGAAAACAGGGAAATTCTAAATGAAAACAATTCTGATTAGAAAATTTTATCTTGGAAATGATTCAAATTACAAAGTAGTACTTAAAAGTAAAAAAACTGTGATCTTGGAACCTCATAATATACAGTTAGTTAATTCTGTAAATGATGATATAAATTTAAATTCCTTTATTATTGACGAGCACAACACTCAGGGTAATTAAATATATGTTCAAAATGGTGTAGCATGTGCTCCAGTCATACAAATTTTCCAATATAGTAAAATTCACATGAAAGAAAATCAAGTTGTTCTTAGAGGGGATGTGATTCCAATTACAGTAGTAGAGAACAATGTAAAAGAAAATTTTGATGAATATCAAGTAAAAACTGCAAAAGTTAATTGTAAGCAAAATGAAACCTTTGATAATTCTTTTAAATATGGTGAAAGTTTACTTATTCAACTAGAAGATCAGGAACCATCATTTCGTGAACCGTTAATATTAGGTCAAATTAAAATCTGATCTCAGCTCACGGAATCAGAAGCACAAAAGTTGTGTGATCTTCTAAATGAATTCAGGGACTGTATTGCAGTGAAAACCAACGAGTTGCGATGCATCAGAACCATAACTATGAAAATAGTGGAAGTTCCTAGAAGCAAGTCGATTTCACATGCTCCATACCGTGTATCATATCACGGGCGTGAAATTTTACAAAAGATTAATATATCTGAAGTACTGTTTTGAAAGAACAAGGTGTTATTCAAAACAGTACTTCGGATTATAGTAGTCGTGTATTGTTAGTAAAGAAGAAAACAGGAGATTACCAAATGGTTATAGATTATAGGCGTTTAAATTCACAAACAATAAAAGATAAATTTCCTTTGCTGCACATTGATGATTTAATTGATAGATTAATTGGATACAATCTTTTCTGTATTCTTGATGCTGCATAGGTTTTCAACCAGATTGCTCTACATCCAGAGTTAAAACACAAGGCATCATTTGTTACACTCTATGGTTATTATGAGCCAACAAGATTAGTTTTGGGATTGATAAATGGACCTGTTGTTTTTCAAAGAGCTATGACAATGGCACTAGGCCATCTTTTGTGGAATATCATAACTTGCTTTGTTGATGATATACTCATAGGAGCTAAAACATTCGAAGATTTAATGACTCGATTACATAAAGTTCTGATGAAACTTTGAAGCAAGAGTGACACTCAAACTATCAAAATGTGAATTTGCGATGGAAGAAATAGAATACTTCGATTTCTCAATATCAAAGGAAGGAATAAAACTTGGGTCTCGAAAACTTGCTGCATCTCAGAAATTCCACTACCACGAAATGTAAGAGAATTGAGAAGATTTCTAGGACTTTCTAGTTTCTTTTGCAGATTTATAGAACACTATGTTTTATTAGCATTTCTATTAACCCAATTGTTGAAGAAAAATTCTGCATTTGAATCGACTGTGGATCACCAAAAAGTATTCGAGGAATTAAAGTTACCCCTAACTTCTAAACCAGTACTAAAACTTTTTGACGATTGTGATGAAACTGAACTCTATACAGATGCAAGTTCAGTTGAGTTATCTGGAATGTTCCTGCAGTATGAGAGGGATAAAAGCTTACATGTAGTATACTGTGTAAGCCTTCGAACGTGTCCCGATGAATCAGTGTACAACTCCAGCCATTTAGAATTAATTGCTGCTGTTTGGTTAGTGACGTACTTGTGACCATTTCTTATTAGTGAACATTTTACTCTAGTAACGGATTGTTGAGCGATTACATTTCTTGCTACTCAAAGGAATATCAAGCCTCAGATTGCCCTGTGGGCAGAACTCTTAAGCGAGTTCTACTATGAAGTAAAACATTGTGCAGGGGATAAAATGTGTCATGTCGAGGCCCTTAGTAGAGCACCAGTAGAACGAAAATTTACACTAAATGATGAATTCGATGTAACAAGTCCTGTTGAACTAACAGATTCACCTACAGTATTTTACATTGAAACTGAAAATAATCAGGAAGCCTTACTTGAATTTCAAGATAAGGAAGTACAAAATGGTTTGCAAGCAATAATTAAACCCTCAATTAACCGAAACCCAGCGGAATGCCAACATACCAATAGTCTAGAAAACGTAATTCTTTATAGAGTAATAACAGATAGTGTTGTAACCAAGAAAATGTTTGTTATGTCTTGACTCATGCGAAAATATTTAGTTGTCCGCTGTCATGATTTTGCTGGGCATTTTGGAGTCGATAAAGTTAGACAGCTAATTCAAGAAAAATTTTGATTTTCAAATATGACGAATTACATAAAGCAGCATATGCGGCAATATGTTAGCTGCACTTTTAACGAAGTTCTTGCTGGAAAAATTCAAGGGAAATTAAACCCTATTCCCCCTGGAAGACGACCATTTGAAATTATACATATTGACTTTCTTGGACCCCTTACAGATAGTTCTCACAGAAACACGAAATTTTTTATCATCATAGGTAACTTAATGTAATTCATATGTTTACATGCTTGTTTCAGATGCACAATGGCTAATGTGATAAAATACTTAGATGAATTTATCAAAGACATTTTATATCCGGTGCAGATAATCTCTTATCGAGGAACGTGCTTTACTTCAAAGGCATTCAAGGAATACTGCAGTGAAAGAAAAATTAAACACACATTAATTTGCAGTCAACGACTCCAAGCAAATAAATGGTCAAGTTGAATGAATAAATTGAATTTTGATCCCTGCCATTTCTGCCAGTTGTAAGAAAGATAACCAAAAGGTTGGGACAAATTCATGACAGAAGTCCAACTTCGGATAAACTGGACACCAAACAAATCCATTGGCAAATCTGCATTCAAGTTTCTGTATGGTTAGTTATGTACTAGAAAGAACTAATGATTTTCTCATTGATCTGTTACTGGAAGAAGAAAGATATTGTAAACCAAAAATCCTGCAGACAAAAGCAAAAGACACTATTTCTGAGTCTCAAGCTAAAATGAAAAGAGAATTATGATAAACGTCAGTGCCCTGCTTTTAAATATGAAGTCACAATGTTGTCCTTATGAAGTGCTTGCCAGAGCACACTAGTAGTAGTACAAAACAAGTACGATACTCTTGACCCTTGGTGGTAGAAACTGTTTTACCCTCGACACATATAGGATGTCTGATCTGCTGAACATTGAACAAGAACGAAGACAACGTCCAAGTTATGAAACTACTGCACACACCTCGCAATTGAAGTTGTTCAAATTAGTGAATGATGAGGAACATTATATATGACCTAGAGGATGTAGATGGCAAGGCTACCATTGATGCACGATAGACAAGGACACCTATTTTGCAGGATGGCCGATTGTAAGCATCAATTGGGAACTATTTTCTTTCATATTTATTTTGTCTTTAAAACCTTGCACTAGCAGCACTCAGTGAGTCACATGGTGTTGTGTTCGACATTTGATGTCCGCATTCAATGTTACAATATATTTTTGCTTTATTATGATGCAACTAATAAATCTCTGTTAATTTATGCTAGAATTTATTCATTAAAATTCTTCTGCCTGATACTTCCCTTACACTACTCAATTTTCCAATTACCTGTTTTGAACTAAAATTATTCTCACAACACAAATAAATGAAAATACTCAAACTCCGAAGAAAATTAAAAACAATTATCGCCATCTCATCGAATTTTCATTCAATTTAAGTCAAATTTTAGCACAATTACTGAATTAAAAGAATTAGGATGACATCTTTAAAATTTTCAAAGTTAGAAAACTCATAAATTAAATGCACTCAGCTGATTTTCAGTGGAGGTAAAATATTTCCAATTTAATCAAAGCACCCGCCCTTGAATTATCTTCTGTGGTGGCAAAAAAAGAATAGCCTTAAGTTGACAAAATGGTGAAAAATGGGATTTGCGACTTTAAAAATTCAGTTACTTTTAAACTAATTTGAATTAAAAAAAAATCTCAATGAGGTGCATAAAAGCACCTATGTAGAAAATTTCGTTGCTATTCGACATTTTGATTTTCCACTATTGAGGATGCAGACACACAAACAACTTTTTTTGTTTGTGTGTCTGCATAACAACTTTTTTTGTTATATAAGATTTGCTTAAAAAAGTTTTTTATTATTTTAAGGGATTTTTTTAAATATGATATTTATAAAGGTTGTCCATTCAACATAGATGCTGGATGGATGCTAGAAATTTCAAACTTCTCAGCTGATCAAAGAATTAAGATAGCATTTTAAATGGTGTACAGAAGCAGAATTGTCACCCAAAATTCTGAGTTGGCTCTTTTAAGCTGTGTAATGACTCTTAAGATTTTTAATAGGATTTTCCAAGTGAAAAGTCACGACAATGGGAAAGTATACAAGGAAAAATTTCATACTTGATTTTCTGAAAGTTCAATTACAAAGCTTATTTGCAATGATTACGTTAGATCAAATATGCTTCTATTTGATTTGCAAGTAGCAAAAGTGGAAAATTTGGGAGCACTAAATGCTTACCACAGAATAATTTTTCATTTAAATTGTTCAACATAAACACAGACATTATCAAAACCATGTTGAAGATTCTAAAATAAGCGCTTATATGCAGATGAAAGACAAACATTATTTATATTATTAATTGTGGTAAAGCCATTCATTTTGATAATGAATTTAAACGGGACATCAAAGAGAGCAAAAATCCTTATACATTGCATTTGACAAAAGAACCATAACTACCTGAAAAAGAAACAATTAGATATTTGTGCCAGGTACTGGTAAAAATTTAATATCATGTCGTAGACCTGGAAATATAGGCACTCGCCACCCACCCTTTGTCGATTAAACAATATAGCTTGGTGATTAAATAAAACAACTAATCGGTCATCAGCGGAGGGATCGGTGTGCAGGAGCGTTGCCATGCAAAAGCACCCATGACTGCTCAGCCCACAGTTTTGGTCTCTTCTTCCGGATCGACTCGCTCAAATGGCGCAGGATGTCTACTTAGAGTTCCTTGTTCATGTTGGAATTTATCCTTCAGCTGGTGAAAAATTTGTAAAAAAAACCAGATAGTAGCAGAGCGTCACAATGGTGTGAAGTGAAAGTAGTCAACATGAAAAATAACAAAGTTTTATTTCTTCACGAACTTAAAAACATCAAAGTTAGCACAAAGGAAACATATCCATTTTCGTAATTTCGAGAAATGGTAACATTGTAGAGTTGAATATAACAAACTAAGTCTTGTCAATTTTATCAAGAGACTTGAAATGGGATATTTAAACTTTGAGAATTTGTCACAAATTTTTGCGATGTATTGATTTTGATGGATGAAATGTTTATCATGCTTTTCCTCAAATTCAATACCCAGTAACATTTTTGTTTTTCCTAACATTTTAATGTCAAATTTAGTTTTTAGTAATGAAGTTACAGAATTTGGATCCATTTGATTTTTGGCAAATAATATTATGTCATCAACGTAAACAATCAATAAAGCCTTATTATTAAAATTATATGCACAATTGCACCACTTAAACTTTATGAAGTTAAGTTTTCTGAAAACCTGGTCTAACTCAAGATGCCATTCTCTACCGCTTTGGTGCAAGCCATAAATCGCTTTGTTTAACTGACATACATATCCACTTTTGTTTTTGTTAAAAAATCCTGGGGGCTGTTTCATGAATATTTTTTCATTGAGATTGGCATATAAATATGCACATTTGATATCAAGCTGAGAATGGAACCACTCTAATAAACATACAAAGATAGTAAAAAACATCCTAACGAGTGTAAAGTTAATTACCGGGTTAAATACTTCTTCGTAAGTTTGCCCCTTTTTCTGGTTAAATCCCTGAACTACAAGTCTGGCTTTATACCTGCTAACTTCACCCCTTTCGTCTCTTTTGACTGTATACACCCAACGGCAACCGATTACTTTGTCGGAAACAGGTGCAGGCACTAAGTCCCAAACACCTCTTTCCTTCATGACACCTAATTTGTCTGCCATGACTGTATTCCATTCTTTGGATTGGGGTGAATTAGCCGCTTCCTTGTAGTTCCTAGGAATTGGGATTTCTACAATGTTGGCTTCTGGTCAATCCCATGATCTCCCTTGATCCCCCTTAAAATTGAAAAACTTTTTATCAAATTTTATTTTATTTTTCTCACAAAAATTTTCTATTTCTTTTAGTGTTCTCAACCTAGGTCCCTTTCCTTTGTAATAGTAATACATATCCTTTCTTGTTCCCGTTATTCTCGGAATGACTTTTCTGAGCCAAGTAGTATCTGGATCGGGAACTTGACGATCATCGTCAGAGGACCCCATTTCCTCATCACTAACTGTAATGTCTTGATCTTCCTCTGATGAATCGTCTTTTTCCCTTTCCACATACTCCTTGTCAGACGAGTCTGGATGGGTGGATTCGTGAGATGTGAGAGTAAATTTTTCTT
Source organism: Amaurobius ferox (assembly GCA_951213105.1). Classification (NCBI taxonomy): domain Eukaryota; kingdom Metazoa; phylum Arthropoda; class Arachnida; order Araneae; family Amaurobiidae; genus Amaurobius; species Amaurobius ferox. The sequence goes on along the minus strand of OX578143.1, from coordinate 113,089,422 downwards.
TTGGTTTATCATTTACATTGGGTCCCAGACCGTCTTCCTCTGCGTTGCACTCTTCATTAAATTTAACATTTTTAGTTTCGATTATTTTCTCCTCATCTAAGAGCCATATCCTATACCCCCGAGTTTTTAATGCATATCCCACCATAATGCCCTCTTGTGTCCTCATATCAAATTTCCCCCTAAGTTGTTTCGGCTTGCCTACAAAGGCTTGACATCCAAATGCTCTGAGGTGGGCAAGTGATGGCTTCCTGCTGCTGTATAACTCGTTCGGAGTCAGACTCTTGAACTTGTGGCAAATTCGATTTTTGATGTATGCAAAACAAAGTAAGGCTTCTGATTAAAAATCATCTTTTAAGTTGCTATCATTTAACATAGCTCTAACGCAATCCAAAGCAGTTAAGTTAAATCTTTCAGAAAACCCATTTTGCTCAGGTGTGTACATGTTTGTCCTTTCCGCTTTGATGCCTTGGGTTATTAAAAATTTCTCAAATTCAGTTCTGCAGAATTCCATACCATTGTCTGTTCTTACATTTAAAATTTTGGTATTTAAAAATTTTTCTGCCCTTTGTTGAAACTGGTTAAATATGTTAAAAACTTCAGATTTGTTTTTCATTGGATATACAGTTACTTTGCGTGAAAAATCATCGGTTATGCTAAGAAAATACTTAGCTCCTCCACGCGATGGTTTTGGCATTGGCCCACAAACATCCATATAGATTAGTTCCAATGGTTTTTCTGATCGGATTCTTCCTATGGGTTTGAAAGAAATCCTTTTTGTTTTTGCCAACCTACAACATTTACAGTTTACTTTTCTTACACTGATATTTGGTAATCTCCTGATAGCTGATACTTTACTAGTATGATGTAAATAATCAAAGTTGATGTGACAAAATCTTTTATGCCACAACCTTGTATTTCCCCCGACTTCAATGGGTGATTTTTCATTACTTGAACTTTTAGATACATCAAACTTACAAGTTTTTCTAGGTTTAAAAGCACTAACATTTGAACTAATAATTTTACTTTTAAAAACCTTGCTGGCATTTACATTTTGACTTTTTACATTATTACAAATTTTCTTACTTTTCACCATTTCGCAGGTCTTAAAATTACTTTGTTTATTAGAATTTTTAAAAGAAGTGTAAGGGATTTTAAAAACATTATTACCATTTTTAACACTTTACGACAAAGTTGAAAAGTGTTTATGACTTTGTTCAGTCTGTCTGTCCGTTAGCACAATAACTGCCGTAAAAATGACTTAATCAAAATGAAATTTTAGTATGTTGTTCAGACGGTCTGTAGGACCTATGGGAATATAAATGAATAATATCATCTAATTAGTTTTGGATTGAACCTGGTTTGAAAAAATGAAATACATTGAGCCCTATGGGGCCTAATTTTTCAAACATTTTTTAAGCGGATTTAAAATCCACAAATTGCTTCGAAAATTTTACATAATATTCAAATTGTTCCATAAAATATATAAAAAAAAATTCAGCGAAATGTATTCAGTAGTTTTTTAAATAAAAATTAATATAATAATAACACCTCTTATATGAAGCGATCACCTGACCATGATATGAAAAGATCACGTGACCCACTTCAAAATGATATATGGCATCCATCTTGTCTCAAAATCGTGATTTTAAAGTTCTTTTTAATTCAAATTGAGTGTTGTATCCGTCCTAAAACCACTTTATTTTTGTCTAAATTCTGTGCATCTACATAATGAAACAACGCAATGACAATATATTTGAGTTTAAATGCTCATCCAAATTTGATTATTTCTACAACGAAGCCTATTTTTCACCTATGTAAAATGTAAACAGCAAAATATGTAGAATGAGTTGTATTAGAATTGCTGTATTTCTTTAACACAAAAGTATTTAGTTCATGGAGTCTGCATATTTGATATGAATGAAATATTCATTGATTTTACAAAGAGTAGGACGATTTTTTTCGATGAAGTTTTACGCATAGAGTTTAATTACTTGTAGCTCCATGGTCTTAATTTTTAAATAAAATAAATTATTATAGTATTGTGATGAATAACATGAATGGGAAATTTTTTATGAATGAAATGCTGCTTTTATAGAGAGAGCCAGGCATGTTATTTTTTCTATGACATCATTTGAATGAATTTCTGTTGTTTTCGATGAAGTTTTCAAATATAATAAATTATTGTAGTATTATGATAATTCTAAAATTATTACCGAGGAATGTATCACATTTTAGAGATGTTTAAATCAGGCAATTTATATTTCAATGCCGTCATTTGAATGAAGTTCATTTTTTTCAATGAAAGTTTAAGTTTTCAAATACAATAAATTAATGTGGTATTTTGATAAGTTTTAAAATATTACCGAGGAATGCATTGCATTTTAGACATGTTTAAATAAAATTGCATTGAAGTTGGAAAGTGTTTCATAATCAATGCTTTAAGCATGATTGATCTCTCTTGTTAGTTTTACAATAATTAGAATCATTTTTACATTTACTTTTAAAAACACTAGAGTCTTTAGATTTTGCGTTTTCAGTTTTAGGCTTAGTATTTTCTTTTCCAGTGGACTTCTCAACATTAAAATTTTTAACTTTAGTATCATATTGAGGTCGAAGGAAATACAAGCCATTGTTTCTTTTAGCATAGAACCCTTTGCTACCGTCTGGTTTGAAAAAAGTAAGAAAGCCATTTCTGCCTATAAAATTGCAATTTTGCTCTTCTAAAAGTGAAGCAGCAATCAAATTTCTTCTTAATTTAGTCGAATACATTTCATCTTTTAAAATAATTGAATTTTTAATATTTTTCATTTTTACATACATGTTGATCGATCTGACACCTTCGATTGGGTTTTCTTGATCTCCGGCAGCTAAGGACATTGTTGTTCCTTTTAGCTCTTTAAATTTGTCAAATAATTCTAAATTATTACAAAAATGCTTAGTTGCTGCCGTGTCAACAACCCAATCGAATTTGTCGGTCGATTCAACATTACAATTCTCAATACTATTTTGAATTTCACTCAATTTGGCATGGTAAGATTTGCAATTTGCCTTTAAATGGCCATACACCTTGCATACATGGTAAGGGCCTACACGTTTACTTGAATTTACACTTTTAGAAACAGAATATTTAGGTTTACACATTTTTGCACTTTTAGATTTCAAAACATTAAAAGCCAAAGTCTTACTTCCATTTTGTTACTCATCATGTTTTTGTTGAGCTATTCGGTCTTCTTCGGCAAGCAGTTCGGTTTCAATGTGCTTTAGCGTGAAGTTATCATCAGGCAATCTGTAGGGAGTTTGAACAATCCCTCGGTAGTCCTCATCAAGGTGTCTTATCGTTTGAAATGCGACTAGGACCTCAGCTATTGAGTGGCCTGCAACTTTCAGCTTGGATACCCACTTTTTGATTCTAGCTATGAATAGTCAGATTGGTTCTCCCGGCACTGGTTTCTCGTTAAAAATGTTGTCAAAAAGTCTCATTAGACCAGCCCTTGATTTCGGTTCGAACTGTTCTTTTAGTATTGTCCATGCTGTCATCGGTTCTTCAACTGAAGAAATCAGGTCACGATACTCTGTCTCTAGGCTGTAGTAGAGTGTTGATAGAGCTTTTTCCTTACGCTTTTCGTAATCCAACTTTTCTTTTTTGGTTGCTTCTGTATCAGGCTTTTCCTCCGTACCCGTAACGAAACCATAAAGTCCTTCATTCATTAACATAAGCTTTATGTCCGTGCTCTACGTGGAGAAATTATCTTTACATAGCTTCTCCATGTCCGGTGTCGCCATTTTAACACTACTGCTGCGGCCTCCGTCTCGGGGTTTGTTCGTTTTTCCTTGATGTTTCCAAAACTTCTCTGTTGACTAGTACGCTGCTAGGGCTCCATAACCCCGTTTGTTGGAATTTATTCTTTAGCTGGTGAAAAATTCGTAAAAAAAAAAAAATAGATAGTAGCAGAGCGTCACAATGGTGTGAAGTGAAAGTAGTCAATGTGAAAAATAACGAAGTTTTATTTCTTCACGAACTTAAAAACATCAAAGTTAACACAAAGAAAACATATCCATTTTCGTAATTTCGAGAAATGGTAACATTGTAGAGTTGAACATAACAAACTAAGTCTTGTCAATTTTATCAAGAGACTTAACAGCAGTTAGGCCTAACAGTATCAGCCTTTTAAATCGCCATTTAACCGGCGTACAGACAAGGATCTATCATAAAGATAACGATCTTGCTTGAACATAAGAATGCATCACGAAGATACTCCACTGATACAAGCACTAGCTTAAATAGCCCGGTATCATTGAAGTTGAAGTTAATGTTTTTCTTCCGGAGTATGCTAATCTCTAATAGGTTGAAGTAGAATTTAGCATAATCCGGAAGTTGACGTCTCAGTTTGCAGGATCACTGACCATGGGGATAAAACTTCTTAACAAGCAATCCGAAAGTGATTAATCAATCAGAACGAAGTTACTTTAGGATTTAGACTGTACATCTACCTATTTACGTATGTGCTTGTTTACAACCGAAGTTTTTCTAACAGTTCACAGTATGTCCTTCAGGGATAAATTCCAGATGCACAATGCCATGGATATCGAAGAACACTTCTAGCATGACCTTCCCTTTAGAGCGATCTTGGTGGAATTTCTGCTTGCGTGGAGATTGTGATGTTTTCCACGTTGTTGATGCTCTCTTGGATTGCAGGCCGTATAAAAAACACCATTTTTCGTCTCCAGTAACAATTCTGCTAAGTAGGGAAGGATCTTTGTCAACAGCCGAAATTAAGGCTGCTGCCATTTCCATTCGAATTGCCTTTTGGTCTTCGGTTAACATGTGGGGAATGATGTGTTGACACACCCTATGCATGTCCGGCCGTCCAATTAGTTGCTCATGTCCACTGGATGAGTCGTACGGTCTGGGTTTTCAACACCCTATGCATGTTAAGATCCTTTGTCAGTATCCTTTGACATGTGGCCTCGGATATCCCAACTGATTCTGCTATTTTTGCTATTATTTGCTGCCTGTTCCCACGTACCGTCTCAGAAACCTTTTCGATGTTTTCCGCGGTGCGAGAAGTCTGCGGAAAGCCAATGCATTCGACGTCTTCGGCACTTTCCCTGCTTTCTCTGAAATGTCAATGCCACTCAAAAGCTTGCATTCACGATAATGTATCACTGCCTTACACATGCTTCAACATTTCGTAAACCTCCGTAGTACTCTTTCCCAAGTGAACACAAAATTTGATATTAATTCTCTGCTCAACAAATGCTATTTCTTTCAATCACTGGTTACTAAGTGCACCCGTCTACAAAGTATGATGCCGTGGCGAGCCACCGACCACGTGATTTGGGTCAAACCACTTTAGAAGAGGGGGAGAACGTAGTAGCACAGAAACGTTATCGTAGTCGCTCTACTGCAAATATTTTTTAAGTTATAGTCTCAGTCCGGGAACTTTTGAATCCTACCTCATACAGATATATTAACAGATATTCATACTAAAGTTTTTTTACTTTCAGGTAATAGATACATACCTCTATATTAGACTTTTAATAGGGATACTTTGATTATGATCGTTCTGTGTTTATAAATGAGCTCTGTATTTATAAGTATTCTATAAAAGAGTTCCTTTACATGTTGTTCTGTTAAAGAGATGGCTGAAATTTGTTAAAAATAATTATAGCAGATTTTAAAAAACAGTTATGCAATATTTGTTGAATATTGGTTTGTTTTTGCATAGCATTTCAGAAATTTTAGATTTTCGATATCCTTTCTAATATCAATCATAAAGAAATATGATACAAAAATAATATCCCTGAGTATATCACTTTCATTCAAGTTTTCACTTTTGTGAATGAAGTTGTTCAGTCTTAATTGCATTTTACAGACAGCATTTTGTCAAAAGATTACTGGAATTTTTGGTATCTATTTAAACAGCATTTGTTTTCCCTTGTAGCAGAATTTTAGTGATTAGTTTAGTGAATAGTGAGTAGCCTTATGGCTGGTGCATTTGTATTAGAAGAAATGAATTACAAGCCTCTCTTAAATAGCATTTTTATAGCTGATAGTTCTTTCCTGGCATTTTGATAATGAAAACCTTTGATAAATTTTTCAAAGATTGCTAAAAAATGAAAATCATGTTCAGTAATGAGCTTTTGATGGACCAAATTTTTCATCACACAATAGTGGATATAGCATTTTTGCTTCATCTGACATAAATTTTGCATAAATTATGCACCATAACATGCGAACATAAATCCTGTTCTAATGCACAACAAAAGAAGTTTCACTAACTTGAAAGAGAAAGGCTGTAAGCATGTTAGTTAATTGATGTGCGGCACAATGGATTACTGAAGGATGGCAACTTAGAATACATTTTTTAATAGTCGCTCCCATCTAATTAGTTCCATTGTGGCTAGTGGCAGCCATGAATTTTTACTTTTACTTACCTCAAAAGCACAACTTTAAAAATTGCATTGAAAATAAAGTGAAACAAATTTCAAAATCTATATATTGTAAATGATAAAATGAGTATATATAGTATGCTAAAATGTAATGTGATGCTCTTCAAATTGAACCCTGAATATATCATTCTAAAAATACATTAAAGATCTGAAAATCAGATTTTTTTTCTTCTCAAACCAGTATAGGATTCACGAATCAATGGTTTAAACCAGTGGTACTTAACAGGAGCTGTATGGCCCCTTCAGTGGATTACAGCATATTTCTTGGATGCCACAAATGAAAAAAATGCCTTTTGGGGGGGGGGGGGGGCAGAAATTCACTTCTGCAATATTTTACTGAAATATTAAAAAGAATGCAATGTTAATATAATTTCGTTCCTTAAAGAAATTATATAACGCAACGTCATTCTCAAATTTGACAAGTTTCTGTTGAAGTGAATTAGCACTGTATTATGCATTTCATATCTAATTATTAATAATATACATATAATTACGTAAGTGTGTAAAAAATTAATTTAAAACTGTCCAACTTTTGAGTTTATATTATAGTCATTATTTTAAGCTAAGGTTTATGTTCTTTATTTTTTATTATAATTATATTGTTCATGCTCAACCAGGTAATCAAAACTTATGCATACCTCTGCATACAGCAGTGACTTAATTTTAGTGATTGTATTGGACTTTTCCAATAGTTCAACCAATCGAAAGTGAGATCGCTTCATTCCTATCTAATTCTGCGCTATAGTCTAAACTGAAACAGAGTTTAAGGTATAGAGGGGGGGGGGGGCGACAGTGGTAAATAAAATTTTAAAGTTGGCCATGAGTAAAGAGATATTGAGAAACACTGGTTTCAACCACTGATTTAGAGTGTTCTTCAGCTGGCATTTCCTTTGAAATTATGGTTATATCTTATCTTTGAAAACTCTTCCTGTACTTTTTGCCCAAAATTTATGTTATGCTTCAGTTATTTACAAATAATTCTGCATAATAAAAAAATATAATCTTAACTTCATTTAAATTTTAGCCCACACTTGCAGAACTTTTTAGTTATCCACTAATAGCTGAAAAAATTGCTGAAAATATCAACGAACAACTGAAAGAGACTGGTGGCATTAATTCTTACCCAGCTTTGCAGGTAATATCTGCATAACATTTTCTATGCATCTGCATGATATTTTGTATATGTTATTACTTTACTAAAGTTATTGACCTTACATTTTGTTTATATAATCTGTCACATGCCATTGACCTGTGTGGTCTGCTCAACCTTCTATGTCAGTCACAGAGATAGCTGCTCCTGTATTTCAATTGTTCTAATATAGTAGCCAACTTTATCTAGGAATCCTAAATAATAGATTGGACAACTATAAAGAAGATTTAAGGACTTAATGAGAGAGAATGGTTCTGACTTTCTTTGTTGTAGAATATCGAGTTAGCTGTTGATCAGGTTCAATGTTCGATTCTTGTACGAGGTGCCATCTAAAATGTCCCAGGTTGGCACTGTATAATCGAAGCGTTAAGTAGATTCAAAGCATGCCGATAGATGACAGTAGGTACTTGTTTTGTGAGCTAGTGTGAGAAATTTCATCGTGAATGAAGCAGTTCTTGCTAGTATAGACGCTATTTTGTTTCAAGTTGTTTACACTGTATTGTGATTTTTATGATAGATGCAAAAAAAAAGAACAGTGTGTTTGCATTAAATTTTGTGCGAATCTTGCTAAAAGTGCAACAGAAACTGCGGAAGTGATTCAACAAGTGTTTGGTGAACAATCACTGAGTCGAACCGAAATTTTCGAATGGCATAAGCGTTTTAAAGCTGGTCGAACATCAGTTGATGATGATGAACACACAAGAAGACCTTCAACGAGTACAACACTGGAAAACGTCAACAAAATTCGACAGTTCATTCAAGAAGATCGATGTCAGACCATTTCAGATCTCTGTGATAAAGTTAGAATTGGATATGGAACATTTTAGCGAATTCTCACTGAAGAATTGGGAATGCATTGCATCGCCGCCAAATTTGTTCCCAGGATGTTGACAACGGATCAAAAGCAACACTGAATTGATGTTTGCTCGGAGCTTCTGCAGTTCATTTTGGATGATGAAACCTTCATGTCCAAAGTAATTACTGGCGATGAGAGTTGGATTTATGGGTATGATCCCGAAACTAAGCAACAATCTTCACAATGGAAAAGCCCAAGTTCACCAAGGCCAAAAAAATGTAGACAAGTGAGAAGCAATGTGAAGAGCATGTTGATTGGGTTTTTTGACATTAAGGGAATTGTGCATAAAGAATTCATGCCGGTGGTTCACACTGTCAATTCACAGTTCTATTGTGATGTTCTCAGACGCCTTCTTGCAGATGTCAGAATGAAACGGCCGGAATTGTGGCAAGCAAAACACTGGGTTTTTTATCACTATAACGTGCCCGCCCACCGTTCATTCAACACACAACTGTTTTTGACCAAATCGATGACCATCATCCCCGACCCACCTTACTCACCAGACTTAGCCCCCTATGACTTCTTTTTATTCCCAAAAATGAAATTTAAGCTAAAAGGCCGAAGTTTTGATACCATTGAAGAAATTAAAACAGAATCGCTGACGGTGTTTGATATGCTTACCAAAAAAGACTTCCAGAAAGCCTTCCAGCAATGGCAAAAGCTCTGGGACCAATGTTTAGCTGCAGGAGGAAGCTATTTTTAAGGTGGCAGTGAACATTAACTGATATGGTTAGTTTTCAAATTTTCACAGTGCCAAACCGGGAAATTTTGGATGGCACCTCGTGTTCTATACTTCCATTCTGAAGGTATCTGCGAGTCAACCAATACAAATTCCTTGATAGAATGAGCTTAGTATACTTAAAATGAACTCTGTATAGCTTTTTAACCTTTAATCAGAGTTAAGTTATCTAAGAGACACTCAAACACATAAATGGTTGCTGATTCTCTTCACTACTACCATCAACAGTAAATAGATGCCTTAAACAGAAAATGTTATAAAGCAGTAGCTCTCTAGATACAGATAATCAAAGCAATATAAATTTAATGTAAAATCCCTGTAAAATTTTTTAACATATAAGGAAGAATAAATTTGCTGAGATTATCGTACATATTGCTTATATTCTGAGTTTTTTAGAAACTTTTTAAAATTTCTCAAATTCATTGTAAAATTTGGGGCTCAAGGCTACAGCCTTATAGCCCATGCATAATTCAGACTCTGAATCTAGAAGTCTTAAATTAACTGTCCCTAAATTAACTGATTCAAAATATTAATATTTTCTTCACCATCTATTGGCGATCTGTACAATTAAAATGCAATTTCTAGTCTTGTGCTTTCTATAAACTTCCATGCAAAAATAAATAAATAAAATGATAAAATGTTGAGTTTTCGTTTAAAAATAAATAATTGTGAAGCTACCATTTTGGTAGAAGCCAAAGGCTAAATGCTTTATTAAGTAGAGACCAAAACATGAATAAAAAAGTCATTTCCAAGGTTGATTCAATTATTAGATAGAAATTGAAGAAAAATAAAAAATAAAAGACAAGTATAAAATAAAATTATTAAAAATTTCAAACACAGACTGTAAAATTAAGAGAAGTTTGAATAATTTTTTTCAATATAAAAATATTTTTTCAAAATAAATTTTAGCAAAATTTGCATCCAATATGGGTTGAACTTCAAAACATTTATGTTATGTAATAATGTGTTACTAACCAAGTTATTGAGTCAATGTCTGAATTTAGTAGTATAACCATTATATAATTTATTAAATTTTCAAATTATCCCTTTTGTTAAAATTTAGCATTTGAGGCAAATTTTGATACTCTTTGTACATCTAGAATAGTGGTCTCTAAGCGTTTTCAATCGCATACCTGTAAGACCTACTTACATACCCCTATAGTAAATACAAATTCAGAATTTTTATTTTTTTGGGTCTAAATGAGTATGAGTTCTAATATGGAAGCTTAATGATCATATTAAAATAGCATAAGGATGTTTTTATTCTAAACTGGCATTTTTGTAAACTAATATTTATGTAATCATATGAAAGCAATATTCAAATAATATAAAAGTAATATTCATATAGTCATTTAAAAGTAACATTCATATAATTATTATTGTGTTCTGGATTATGTAATTTAAAAATAGAAGTTAATATTTGTTATTCTTTAATTAATTTTCTTATTTTTTTATATCAAAAATCTTGTCTTAGGGGCAAAAAAAAAAAAATTTTTTTTTCTTGATGTATTCTCATGTATCAACTATCGTACTCCCCTGTGAAAATCATTTATCTAGAAAATATCAGCTTCCAAATTAAAAAAAAGATATTTACTATTGTTTAAGATATCTATTTTTGTTTTAAATATAAAGAAGCCTATATATATATAATTAAACCTGAAAAATTACCAATGAACAAGAAGAGGTATTATAAAGCAAATTAAAAATGTTGTATTAATAAACAATGGAAAGCAAGCTATTAAGAAAATTAATATTTTTTGGGGGGAAGGGGGTGAATAGAACTGGGATCTTGGTTCAACGTAAGAGTTTAACAAGTGCTATTTCACGTTTGGGCAAAAACTTTCACCTCAACATTGAGGGAGTGGGGGAAGGATGTGAATTGTTATGGCAATATACTTTATGGGCAGAGTGTAGGCCTTTTCTATATTGTGTTCTAGGTAGTGTTTTGTTAAAGCAGGGGTATTTTTATTTTCAGTGTGTGTGTATATATATATATATCTTCTTTCTTCTTTAAGAGCGTAACAACCTGTTACAGGTCTTAGCTGCCTCAACAGCACGCCTCTTCCAACACCATCGGTCCAAAGCGACTCTTTGCCAGTTTTTAATTTTAAAAATGTTGATGTCATTCGCAATGTCGTCTAACCATCTAGTCGGAGGTCTGCCCCGGATGCGGGTACCCCCAGGGTTCTTAAAAGTGTACAATCTAGTCTGGTTGTTTTCAGGGGTTCTCCAGACATGTCCGAGTCATCTCAATCTGTTACTTCGAATGATTTGTGTAACTTGAGGCTCTTTGTTGAGTCTATAAAGTTCGAAATTATATCTGGTTCTCCAGCATCCTTGTTCTTGTACAGGCCCGAATATAGTTCTTAACACTTTTCTTTCAAAAGTCTCCAGGGCACGCTGGACGTCTAAATTTAAAGTCCAAGTTTCGCTAGCATACAGCAGCACAGGTAGTATAAGTGTCTTGTATAGTCTCATTTTAGTTCTTCGGTTAACAAGCCTGGATCTTAATGTAGTTAATTTCGGCTTTCAGCAAGTTTTGGTCATTGATAGTAGCTCCAAGGTATTTGAATTCACTAACCCTTTCAAATATATGACCATTTATGCACAAAGGGTTGTAGTTCCCAGACGCGGACGGGACTTCCATAAACTTTGTCTTGTCCTCATTGATAGTGAGGCCCATGTCTGTAGCAGAGATTTTAAGGGCACGAAAGGCCTCTTTCACTGCCCTTTTAGATCTTCCAATAATGTCAATGTCGTCTGTGTAGGCCAATATATACTATGACCTATTCCAGAGAGTGCCTCTTCGGTCTAATCCGCTATCTCGTATGCATTTCTCCAATGCGACATTGAAGAGCAGGTAGGCAAGCGAGTCTCCCTGATGCAGTCCTCTTTCAGTAGCAAAAGGCTCAGAAAGGTGGTTTTGAATTTTTACCCTGCAACGAACGTTGCTAAGCGTGGCTTTAGTAAGGTTAACAAGTTTAGTAGGAATGTTAAACTCAATCATAGCTTTAAGCAACTTATCTCTTTTTATGCTGTCATAAGCAGCTTTAAAATCAGTAAATAGATGGAAGGTTTTGATGTTATACTCTTTAGTTTTTTCCAAAATTTGTCTCAGTGTATGAATTTGATCCACAGTAGATCTTTGGGGCCTAAATCCACACTGGTAGTTTCCAATAACTTTCTCAGTATGGGGTTGAAGTCTTGCAAAAAGTAAGTTGGAGAAGATTTTATATGCCGTATTGAAGAGTGTGATGCCCCTATAGTTACGACATTCAAGTTGGTCTCTTTTTTTAAAAATAGGGCAGATGGAACCCACTTCCCACTCAGTGGGCAATTTCTCCGATTCCCAAATTTTAACCAAAATATGGTGCAAAGCATTAATAAGCACTGGTTCATCGACCTTTAAAAATTCAGATGGAATGTTATCGGGACCAGCCGATCTGTTATCTTTAAGTTTTTTGATAGTAAGGATCACTTCGTGAATGGAAGGCGGGGGATAATCCCCGTCTACGATGATGTCCTGTTCCACAGGGTCCTCCTGGGGAGCGTCAGTTTCGTCTCTCTCCTCGAGCAGATCCTGAAAATAGTCCTTCCATATCTCAGGAACAGCATGAGGTTCGCTAACGAGCTCTCCCCTCCTATTTCTACATGTGATAGATCTTGGCTTGAACTATATATATATAAAATCCAAATAGAATGAATGAGCGAACAGTACCACAAATTGGTTGTGGGGGGGTTGTGACCCCCACTCCCCGGTTGAAGCATGCTTTGAGAGCCTCGGCAAACACTCCCGGAAGACCGGTACCGCTCACCGAATGTCCTCCAACAAAAACAATCTCCGAAAAAATGAGACACAAGATAGACAAAAATGAAACCAAAATTAGCCATCAGAATTAAAGTATGAAAGAAATATCTGTGTGTGAAATAAAAAATATAACCATACACTCCTGCATAACGATCCACTCAACAATACTTATATCTCAACGACCTCTTTCACTGTCTCGCAAGAATAATCTCGAAAGTTGGAGAATCATTGATTTTATACACCAGGTGCTGTTGTCACAGATTCAGCCCATTATGATAATCTTAAATTGCAATCCTGCGTATCGATATGATAAAAGTTAGATGCGATTCCATTAAAGAATCGTCTCGGATATCCAACTTTACATGCTTCTTTGAAGTATTGTCTTACACACGTATACTGGTCCTCTTCCACTGTGTTTAATCTACTACTTCTTATCAAATAATTCCTTATTACGTTTCTGAACACGCGTTTGTGGATATTAGACTTCCATGGAATAAGATAATTTATTTCAAATTTAAAATCATTTCGTTTATCATATATACGAAAAATTGTTTTGTGTTTTTTGCCGTCTCTTTTACTATTTGCTATATACTAAGGTCCAAAAAATTAACAACTCCGTCATAATTTTTCATGTTTTCTATTAGGTTTAAACCACTAGGGTAAAAACTGAAATCCACACTGTAATCTTCTTTTTCGCAAGCTGTCAAAACATTTTCGACGTATCTTATGAATATAATTTCATTCAAGATATGTATTCCAGATTCGTAACTATTCAGATAAATATCTGCCAAGATTGAGGAGCAACTACCCCCCATAGGTATTCCAAATTGCTGTTTGTAAAAATCCATACCATTAAACAAAACTGTTTCAAAAAGCACCATCTGTACCAGTGTTTTATATTTATTGAAATTCATGTAAGCCTGTAGGTCATATTTCTCGAATGCTATTATTAAAATGTCATAAAGGTCATTTATATTAATATTATTAAAGAGATCTGAAAAATCATAACTTTTATAATAAACCTCATCTGATACCCCCTACAGTATTGTTTTTACTTCAAATCTGTTAGATACAATACAAGCTCCTTGTTTTTTTATTATGAGAATGACAGATTTTAAAATTTCAAGTAGTTTGCCATTAGCCTGTTTTAAATATGTTTTGTAACCAACAGTTACTGGCCGGAATCTTATAGGGTTCTTGTGAAGGTATGTTTTGGAGCTTATTTAGATCATATTATATACACTCACATAGTAGTGGCCAATGGCCCTACCGTGCTGAAAACACCGGTTCTCGTTAGATCACCGAAGTCAAGCAGCATCGGGCGCGGTTAGTACTTGGGTGGGTGACCACCTGGGAACACTGCGTGCTGTTGGCACATTTCGGGCGTGGTAGCAAGGTGGTTTGCACGCTGGATTTGCACGCTGCCACAACTGCCGTCGTGTTCATGCTGAGTATGATCACGTTAAACATGTGGGTCTGTAAGTCCTTCCGAGAGGTTGGTGGTAGGGGAAGGAGGATGCGGTCCCTGTGGATGCCTCCCTCACTGGGTTCCGGTCTAAATTGGGTGGCACTTTCCGGCTGTCCAAACGGTTACCTTACACCTTTCTGGTAGGTCGGATGGTCTGGGTCTCAACAACAACAACTAACATAGTAGTTTTTTTGTTCTAACTGAGCATATCATTAAAGTGTTGATTAATTTTTGAGAATTTGCTCTGATTTCTAGTTTAATTTTAATCAGGTTTGCATCTTAAATCTTGATTAATGCTGGTATTTGTTGTAGTAAATAAATAAAATTAAGAATTAATTGACTTTGCTGTGATTTTTATTATTGCCTTTGAAAATTATTATTTTCAGATTACTTTTATCTATCTTTATATTTTGTAGGATATAAGTGGTTCAGACAAAATCGTCAAGAATGCTGTAGCTCGCATTGATCCTCTTATTGAAGAGTGCGTTGCAATGTATCTAGGCAGTAAGTTGAAAATAGTAAAAAGTTATTGAAAGTTAAATATTTGCATTCAAAATATTTATATATTGATCGTCTAAAATGCACTATAGGGGAATTAAGTTGAAAAATATTAAATAGGAAAGAGAATTTCTGTTATAACACATATTGTTCCTTTTTTTTTCTCCAAAGTACAGGCACTTGATATCAATTATTCACATATATAGCGACTGAAGTGTGAACTATTTTGTCGTCAAACAGCATTGCCCTTGGGCTCCACATGGATGGAACACATTATATTCTTTCTGACTACTACAACATCTATGCCTGCAGGTGGGATTCGAACTCATGACCCTATCAGTCGAGAGAGCATGAGGAAATACTTGCCTTAGACCTCATGACTACCAAGGCGACACATAGCAATCCTCAGATATGATGTACAGTCACTTTTAATGAAATTATAAGGACATTTGAAAATTTGCTTAAAAAGCCATAAATTTATTTTAAAAAGTATTAAAAGCTTAACCTTTTTATTAAATTTTATTTTTTTGTTACTTCCATAAATTTGCTATTTCTGACATCAATATAAACACTACATAAGTTCACATCAATATAAACACTATATAGTTTCACTATATAAGTTTTGTAGATATTTTTTTGGTAATGTCACTTTGTATTAAACTTTAAATTTTCTCAATTAGCTATTTCTTAGCTATTGTATCTGAATTTCATCATTAAATGATTCAAACAATTAATTTTAATTCTAAATTCACCAAATCAGTCATTCACACACACACACACACCATTATTAATAATTTTGTTATATTTTGTTTTATGTCACTATCATCCTCGCCTTTCCATTTTTCCCTCAATTATTTTTATTTTTCCAATGTGTCAGATCTTTTTATAATGTTTCAACCATGTGTGTTGCTTTATAATACAAAACATATTTAGTACTTCTCAGGGGCATAGCTTTCATTGAGTCTCAAAAGCTGAGCCTCTCCTATTTAAAATCTTAATTTAAAGATACTTTTATTAACACTTTACAACAAAGTTGAAAAGTGTTTATGACTTTGTTCATTCTGTCTGTCTGTCCGTTAGCATGATAACTGCTGTAAAAATGACTTGATCAAAATGAAATTTCAGTATGTTGTTCAGACGGTCTGTGGGACCTATGGGAATATAAATGAATAATATCACCCAATTAGTTTTGGATTGAACCCGGGTTGAAAAAATGAAATACATTGAACCCTATGGGACCTTATTTTTCAAACACTTTTTAAGCGGATTTAAAATTCAACAATTGCTTCGAAAGTTTCAGGTAATACTCAAATTATCCCATAAAATATATAAAAAGAATTTCAGCAAAATATATTCAGTAGTTTTTTAAATAAAAATTAAAATAATTATTACACCTCTTATATGAAGAGATCACATGACCCACTTCAAAATGATATATGGCATCCATCTTGTCTCAAAATCGTGATTTTTAAAGTTCTTTTTAATTCATATTGAGTGTTGTATCCATCCTAAAACCACTTTATTTTTGCCTAAATTCTGTGCATCTACATACTGAAACAACACAATTACAATATATTTGAGTTTAAATGATCATCCAAATTTGATTATTTCTACAACGAAGCCTATTTTTCACTTATGTTAAATGTAAACAGCAAAGTATGTAGACTGAGTTGTATAAGAATTCCTGCATTTCTTTAACGCAAAATTATTTAGCTCATGGAGTCTGCATAGCTGATATGAATGAAATATTCGTTGATTTTACAGAGAGAAGGACGATTTTTTTCGATGAAGTTTTAAGCATAGAGTTTAATTACTTGTACCTCCATGGTCTTAAGTTTTTAAATAAAATAAATTATTATAGTATTGTGATGAATGAAATGCTGCTTTTATAGAGAGAGCCAGGCGTGTTATATTTTGATGGCGTCATTTGAATAAATTTCAGTTGTTTTTGATGAAGTTTTCAAATATAATAAATTATTGTAGTATTATGATAATGTTAAAAACATTACCGAGGAGCCAGGCGATTTATATTTAATTGACGTCATTTGAATGAAGTTCATTTTTTTCGATGAACTTTAAAGTTTTCAAATATAATAAATTAATGTAGTATTGTGATAATTTTAAAAATATTACCGAGGAATGTATTGTATTTTAGAGATGTTTAAATGAAATTGCATTGAAGTTGGAATGTGTTTCATAATCAATGCTTTATGCATGATTGATCTTTCTTGTTTATTATAATTTTAAAAGTAAATTTGTGAATATATATGTTTTTTTTTAAGAAAATTGTTAACACTTTACTTACTTAAAATGAGACGTTTCAAAGTATTTTTCCCATTAAAATGCATATCTAGAAGCTGAAATCATCTAGCTTTTACAGTGTTCTGAAAGAAGCATAGCATTAGAAACTCCCAATTGTTAAACTCCGTCCTCACTGATAAGTTAGAATTAAAAGCTAGCTTCTAGAAAGGTGTGGCTATTGTTTCCCCCATTTTCAACCCTTTCTAAACAGTGTAACTTAAACTAATGATTGGATATGGGACGTGAAATTTTTTGGGCAAGGTTAATGGATCCTCCATTTTGGACCAAACATGGTTCTATTAATTAATCTTCACAGAAAATGTGTTATGTAATACTAAACAATATGAGACATTTTCCACAAATAACTTGACATTCACCTAAATTTAAACAATATCAAGACATGTGAAGTAGACTTGTGAAGTAGTCTTAGTATGTGAAGTATGTGAGGATCAAGTATGTGAAGTAAACTTAGTCACAGCAACAATATGGCGAAGCATCTGTTTGCGTATTTGGAAATTTTAGAAAGAATAAATCCGATTTCTCTTTAAAAATCGTGTTAACACAAGAATTTTAGTTAAACCAAAGCCATTGATAATTTTCTAGTGGATTTTTAGCATATTGTTGTTAAGATATTTTTAAGTTTTCAAAGTATAGTATTTATAAGTAATTAATATACAAAATTGTTTAAGGACATTGTTGACTATAGTGATTTTCAACTAAGCTTATATTCCAGATATATTTCTCACCCATTTTCAGTGCACTCCTTTGAATTGTTTTATTTCGTTATTTCTAGCTGTTTATATTTGCAAAACTGATATATTTTTCTATCACTTGCTAATAATATTCTAATATATTTCTACTTTATACATAGGCTCCTGTAAAACTTTTTCCAAGGGTTGGGGGTGGGGGTATACTTAAGCCCATGATGTACAACATCGACTGCCTTGATGCTCGCCTTTGTTATATTAAATGTCCAAGGCGGAGTGTGACCCCCTTTAACCTCCCTTATAGGTGACCATGACTTCATATTTAATAAAATGATTGTAAAAGTTCATCTAATTTAGAAATAAGAAAACATTTAAAATGTTATATCCTGTATGTATTCATCTTACCTAGGTAACATTTTAAAATTTCGTGCATTTCATCTACGCTTCACATTTTTATACAAAATTATTTTATTTTATTCACCAATAAATAAAACTCATTGAAACAAAACGTATGAAAATGCGAATTCTAATATTAATTTCACTTGCAATATCAAATATTTTGCCAAATTTTCAGCCTCTCCAGTCAAAAATCTCACGTTATGCTACTAGTTCTTTTATGGATGTAAAGATCCTTGAAAAGGAGCATCTATAAAAGTTCTATCCAGTTCCATCTATTGAAATTTTCATCCTTTCTGCATTAACATTTTGTCATTTTCATATTTTTGTCCTCTAGCATATTCCATTTCTTCTGACGCACGTCCTTAGAATGTTTGTATCATATATGTAGAAACTGATAATTTAATTCCCATCTTTTATTCTAATGTTTTATTAATTATTTCATATTTTTAGTATTAAATTAAAATCATGTTTAATTCTCAGGCATCAATATTTTCCTTTTGTTAGATGTTATATTTTCAATTCCTCATTATCGAGAATCATATAACCTCTTAACCCTTTCGGGACGGTTGACGCGCCCACGTGTCGACTGCGAACTTGCATTCAAGGACGACTGTCACGTATCCGCGTCGAGGAAAAACTTACCCTAAAGGACGAAGATCATGTCAGCGCATTTTCATATGGAACGTTTTTATTTGAATTTATTTGTCTACTAGATGACCTTAAATGTCCATGGGAACAGCTCCAATGTATTTTGCAGATATTTGACCTTGGCATAAGCAGAATACAATGAATTATTTCTCCATTTGGAGCGGTGAAACATGATTTTGTAATATAAACAGACAGAACACTTCTCACAGCATCAACAATTTTATAATTGAGTTTCGCGTCACGTTTTGATTTTAGTTTAATGAATTTGTTGGTGAATTATAGAAATATGAGAGAGTATTTTTTTTTTTAGGGGGGGGGGGGGTTAAAGGAATGTGCGACAGTGGAATGATTAGTTTATTTCAGATAAAAGAATGGCTGGGCTGAGACTTTTTCTTTCTGTGAAAGAATATACTCGTATGGTAAACGAACCAGACAGTAATGAAAGTGATGCAGATAGTGAAGATTCGTGGGCTACAAATGGAAAAAGAAAGTGCATAGACAGTTATTATGAATGCCAAGATTGCAATGTTCGTCTGTGCATGGATTCTTGCTTTAAAATATACCATATGCAAAAGGTGTATTAATTAATGAAAATAGCTACGCTATTTTCTTGTATATATATGTACATAATTTCTATTAGCTATATAAATATTTCATTAGAATCATTTCAATATTTTTTCTGATTAACTGATAACTAATATTTTTTAATACACTAAAATTTTTAATATTTTGATAAAAGAAAATTTGTATGAAAAATATACATCAAATAGAAAATGAGTATTTCCTCTATTCCTGAAAAAAGTTAAATGCTGTATTGAACGGGTGATTTTTTGTTAATTTTTTTCAAGAGTTAGGCTTAGCGCAAAATATTAGCTGTCCTTTGGGAACAGTTTGGAAACGAAGTGCTCCATCTTTTGGGCTACGGCAGTTTCGGAATGCTGCCGTCCCGAAAGGATTAAATGATATTGAACTATTTTATGTCATTTATTTCATGTATAATCTATTAGCTTCCTCATCTCTCTCTCTCTCTCTCTCTCTCTCTCTCTCTCTCTATATATATATATATATATATATATATATATATATATATATATATTATATATACAGGGTGAATTGCACCTAATCTGTCAAACGAAAGGGGGTGATAGAAAAGCCCATGTGCAGTATAAAACACCATAGCAACCTTGTCCTATCTCTAACTGTTTCCGAGTTATGGTGGATAGAAGGAAAGGTCGTAAAGTCTAAAAAAACCCAATTTTGTGAGGTTTCTGAAAGGTATACATGCAAAATAAGCACATAATTGGAAAGAGCAGAAAAAATCCTATAAGATGACACCATTTCCATCAGGATATCTGGATTTAACACTCTCGAGGTGCCCATGCTCGACCTCATTTCAATTTCCTGTCCGCTTTCAGCCTGCTGTTTTGTGAGGTACAAGAACAAAAGTTCGTCGAATGTCTACTTTGACGAACACCGATTTCAGTGATGTATTTATTGCAAACAAAAAGCAAAATTTCTCCTGAACTAAGACACTGATATGGTTTATTGTAGGCTTATTCAAAGGCTGGTGGAATGGAAAAGTGTTTGGTAAATTTGACCAATTGTAGCTAGAAGGGTTTTTGTGATATAACCGGTTACAGATTTTTACAACATTTCGATTTTGCACTTCGCCAATGTTTCAGTGCTTATAGCTCGTCGTTAAATCCAGATTATCCTGATGGAAATGGTGTCATCTTATAGGATTTTCTCTGCTCTTTCCAATTATGTGCTTATTTTGCATGTAGACTTTTCAGAAACTTCACAAATTTGGATTTTTTCAGACTTGACACACTTTCCTTCTATCCACCATAACTCTGAAACGGTTAGAAATAGGACAGGGTTGCTATGGTTTTTTATACTGCACATGGGCTCTTCTATCACCCCCTTTCATTTGGCAGATTAGGTGCAATTCACCCTGTATATATATATATATATATATATATATATATAAACATACAGGGTGTCCAGTGCTATCGGTGACTAATGGCTATTTCCTCAACCGTTAGTCACAGAGATATACTTCCAATTATAAAAATGTTTTAAATTTTAAAATCTATTATCTTAGAAAAACAATTTAAATCAATAAATGCATTTCTCAAAGAAATATGAAATATAAATTTTTATACGGGCCCCGATCCTATACCAGTTATATTTAGGAAAATCTTCCTCATACAATTTTATGCAAAATTTAAAAAAATCATCCTTTCCCGACCAAAATTCACCGACTTATAGCTGCTTAAAGTTGGAGCACTTTTTGTGCTGAGAAGGGGGGGTTATACATAAAATAATTGAAGAGACAAATATTTCACAGCAATTTCATTATTTTTTGCAGCAATATACATTACGCTAAACAATATTAAAGTTATAAGTTATAATTATTTGCAACACATAAAAAAATATCAAAAATACAGCTTGTACTGACAATAGAAGTAAAAAAAAAAGTATAACTTGTGTTAAATGACATAAGGAAATTTCAATATTTTTACTGTCCCTTAAATGTTACCTGAAATGGGACATTTTTATGCACGGATAAGCGACTTAAGTCATAAAGTTTGTGCTTCATAACTTGGTGAATTTTGGTCGTAAAAAGATGATTTTTTTTTTTTTTTAATTTTGCATGAAATTGTATGAGGATGATTTTCCTAAATGTAACTGGTAGGACCGGGGGACCATATAAAAATTTATATTTCGTATTTCTTTCAGAAATGCATTTATTGATTTAACCTGTATCTAAGATATTAGATTTTAAAATTTAAAACATTTTTGCAATTGAAAATATATCTCTGTGACTAACAGTTGAGAAAATAGCCATTGGTCGCCAATAGCAATGGACACCCTGTATGTATATATATATATATATATATAATATATATATATATATGTGTGCGTGTGTTCCTAATGTAGTTTAAATGTTTATGCCTATTTTCCGTTTCAAAGATATTTCATAATTTATAACTTTATATATTAATGGGTTTTTTCTTTTTCTTTTCTTAGATAACAGAGATTTCTCTGATGAAAATCTCTCTCAAGATTCCAATATATCAAACGTGGGTGCTGTTTGCAATAGTAGTGAACATCCTTCTGTGCCACAAGGGTTGCCTCTCGCTGACAATGAAACAAAGAAAGACAGCCTTTTTGACAAAAGCAGTAATGATGCTGTAGCGAAAAGTACGTTAGAAGAGAATATGAGTACTGATGTGACAGATTTTAGTCAGCATACAGGGGATATCAATATTGGTTCTATTAGTGAAATAACTTCTACTCAAGTTAATTTAAATAGCGATGGTATGAATTCTACTCATATGGAATCAAATTCTAACTGTGAAATCTCTTCAAATAGGCAGGAAACAACAAATTTGGAAAGCAGCCAATCTGTTGAAAAGACAACAGCAAATAATACAATTTTAGAAACTAGCATAATTGTGTCTGATAATAAAGACAGTAGTGGATTGACCAGTAGTTTCGTGCCTCAAGAAACTGTAAACTCCTCTGAATATAATTCAAATGCTGTCATTGATAGTGAGGCTGCTGTAGATTCTATTAATTCAGATGTTGGCAATGTTGAAATAGCTTCGGAATTAATTACAGCAAAGGATGACTGTGAAATTGGTGATGCTGAAATGGTGACAGTAAATGGACATGCATCCAATATGGTCTTGACTGAATTTAATTCAATTGTACACAATCATCCTGTAAGCACAAGTACTGTTATTAAAGAAAATAACATTATAACTTCTAGCATTCAAACAGGCTGTACACTGTCTGCTACCCAGTTACCTAATCAGCCAGCTCCGGTGTTTGAAATGCCTTGTCCCACAGTTCCCACATTATTAGTGCCACAATATGATCACAATAATTTTCCTGCTCAAAATCTCCAGTATCAGATTATTATTAATCCAGGTGTTGGTATTTATGGTACACCTACTAGTGCAATATATGTGCCTACAATTCCTGTTATTGAGAATGTTGCTGCAAATTCAATGGTTGTAACATCTCCAAAAGCAGTTACAGTGCCAAATGGTGAAAACTTTGACATCAATGTCCATTCACTTCCAGAAAATGTTGGAAATTTTGTATCTGTGCCTAAGAGTAAGTACTACTTTATAGATATTATAGTTCTTCAAATTTGTGTGGTCGTTTTGCATTTTTATATTGTATTTAATAGAGATTTTTCATAATTTTGTGTTATACCTCCAGTATTCATACTTGATGCTACAATGTTGTTAACAGACCAAATGTAGTTTATCTCAAAAATCATGAAATAATACAAGCATTAGTTCACATTGTACACATATAACACAAAAGTACTGATTTATTATTGTTCAGCAAAACTGGATGTTAATGTAGAACATTATAAATAAGATTACAATGCATGTTGTAAAATTGACTTATATATTTAACAGTTTGACTGATGCAAGGTATTATTTTATCTTGCATTGGCATAGCTGGTAACTGCATTGTTGTTTTTGGGTGATTCCTAATTTTTAATGAGAATTGTCTGGATTTTGACAATTGTTTCAGAATTCCTTAAAGTTTTTCAATAAAAATTTTCTGTCAAAAGGAATGGCAATTGAATTTGGTTGTGCCATTTATTTTGTTTCATACATGAACCCTCCTGTATGGATGCAGGGTACTTCAACTGCTATGTGGCCATTTTTTATGTTTTGGCTAAGCAGTCTTTGCCATGTCTAGGCCACATTTGATCTTTTATAAAATTAGGGTTCTCTGCCCATTATTTGGTATGCTCACAAACTTCTATTTTGTTGTACGCATCAAGATTTAAAAATCAAACTTATTTGGTTGAAGTTGCTTGGTTGGTATTTATAATTAAAATTATAATGCTTTGCGTCAAGCAGAAAGATATGTTTGCCATCATATTTTGAAACATTTAATATTTTAAATTTCAATTAGGTTGAAATGTATTGTGGTATATGCGGTGTGACCTATTTTTCTATTTTTCTCACTAAATGTATAATTTGTTTATTTTATGTAATTTAAATATTATATTTTATATGAAAAGTATCAGATTTTTAATAAAATTAAGATGAGAAGGTTGTTAATTTTTAATTGAAATTAAAGATACAACTTTGGGTGGTGCAAATATATTAAATTCTAATTTATAGTCTTTAAATGTATTTCTAATGATCCTTATATTTCTAAATGCCTGTATAAGTAAAATTGTTTTCATTTCATTATCCTAAACAAATATCTCAATTTTATTAGCAATGTGTTTGAAAGATAATATCTTAGCATAAAAAGTACAATAAATATAAAAAATATCAGTGGATACAAACAGATTGAAATAGATGGAAAATGTTTAAACATTAAACGAGATATATTATGATCTTGAGATATATTATGATCTTATGATCGTGTTTAAATAAAAAATTCCCCTATATTGCTTAACTGTCTTATATAAATTACTAACTAATAAATAAAACACATTAAAAACTCATAAATATACTGCAAGGGAATTTTTTGTGTGGCCAATTTTCGGATTAAAATAACCAATTTTATCCAAGTATAGAATTTTGTTGAAAAATGTTTTTGATGCAGGAATATTATCAAAGTTCTTTAAAAAACTCAAGATTTGTATATTTTCCCTGAGATGGAAAAATCGGATTTTCTCTAGAAATTGAAAAGGTGATTGCTTAGGTTAAGTATTTTAAGAGGTCAATCAGAAGGTCTAAAATAATGTTTTATAGTTGCTTTGCTATAATATTTTTCTTCGCATTTCGCCTAAAGTTGACTTGCATTAATTTTGAATTTCGTTAAAAAACACACTTTCTATATATAACAAAATTTTAGTAGACCAAATTTTCATCCCACAGATGTGTTGATGATGTCCTTTTTTTCATCTTTTCCAATAAATGTTTATTAATTGTTCACAACAGTGTAAAGCATATGTGACACATTGCGTTTGAAGTGCGTGGTCAGAGCCATTCGTTTTCTTTGGAGATATCTGAATATTTTTAGCAAAAAAACTAGAATATCTTTTATTGAAAATCAAAGTCCCTGAACAAAGTGCAGAAGAAAATCTGTAGCGAATTAAAAAAACCCCAGAAAGTTTGTGTCAAGTGGGTTCTATCCTATACACTCAGAAAAAATAAAACGTCGTTGAAACGTCATTGTTCGTTCCCCTTTAAAGTTAAATAAAACCTTTTCAAATTTGATTTTGTTTTTATGAGAGTATTTTTCTATATCATGAAAATACTTCTTGTGGTATAGATCTTCTGCTCAATTTATTTCTGTACATGGTGTTAAATTTTCACTCACGAATATTAACTGTACCCTCAAAATTATATGTATTGCCAAAATTTTCTGTTACTTCCCCTTTATTTTCATTTACATATTACTCTTTTAAATATGTAACATGTTTTTCGGAATCTATATGTATCAGCTGACAATTGCGAAAATTAAAAAAATAGTGTTATTTTTCCCTTTAAAGGGATCCAGTGCCTTCCACAAATTTTTATTGTTCACCAAATTTTACATTACAAGTTTCAATTATTTTTTTATCAGTTATAAGCAAAATTCTATGTCCCTAAGTTTTAAATGCAGAACTTTACGTTATATCTCTTTTGCCTTTATTTCGAGCTAATTTCTTAAACTATCCCCATATAGACCAGGATACCAAAAATTTTTAAATGATTATCTAAGGTTTTTTTTCTCCACAGTAAAGCTCAAATGGAGATTTATTTTTAAATGGGTGACAAATTCCGATTTATGTACCAAATAGACAACCATACACTTTTGTACATTTCAGATAAAATGAAACAATGTTTACTTGATGTTGCATCGGTAAAAGAGAATTTGAAACAACTGAAATGAAATGATGTTTGTACATGCTATTTTCTTAAAATATTTTGAATTTTATACACTATGTTTTTAATTAATAAAATTTCAGTTTTAGAGTAAACATTCCCTTTTATTTTGTTATTAACTGTTTCTAAATTGTTTTTTTTTTCCCTTCCAGAAACTGAAAGTCCTATTGCTTCATTTAATTGTTTGTCAGTAAATCAAGCAATTGTTGACAAGACAACCCCAACAGGATCCTGTAAGTTATATGATTGTAATACTTAGGTTGATTTAATACATCATTATACATTATTGTTAAATTTATTACTTTTTGATGTAAATAATATCTATGCTTGGGGTATCTGTGGTGGAAATCAAAGTGTTATGAAAAATATAAACACTTTTGACACTTGTATCTTTGAACATAATAGATAAAAATATAAATAATTTTCCTTGTTTTGATGGCAATGTGGTACAGATAATAAATATCTAACAATAATTTCAGTATTTTAATATTTTAAAGCCCCCCCCCCCCAAAAAAAAAAACAAAACAAAAAAAAAACAACTTTAAAACGTATCTGTCCGAATAGGTATGTTTTTCATTTTTCTTACTTTCACACGAAATATCTCCGAAACTATATAGGTATATTATAAATAGTAAGCAATGAAAATATGCATTAGGATATTTAGTTTCTAAATCTCTCTATATATATGTTTTAAAAAAGCTCTTATAGTTTTTGAGCAATTGTTTTGTGAAGTTGAAGATTGAAAATTTACCACTTTTTAAGTTTGTAATGTTTATATTTCTAAACTGAAAGCAATATGAGCAATAAGTAATAATTTGTAGCTCTTTGAAAGCTCCACAAGTATATATAATTGAATTTTGGATAAAGCTCTTATTTTTCAAAGTATAGATATTATAATGTAGATGTTTTTGTTTTTTAACCCAGGTTTTCTTGATGATTTTCCATTTGAACACTCGCATTGAAAGAATTGAAGGACTTCTTTCAACTCTGTTCATGACATGATAAATAAATGTAAGAAGTGTCTGGGCGTGCAATGGCGTTAAAGCACTGTATACTGAGACTGATTTGTAACACAGGGTTCGCAATGTCTTTAAAAACTCCTTAAATTAACATTTCATTTTTAAGAGCCCTTAAAACTCATTACTTTTGCCAAATTCTTCTTAAAAACTCCTTAAAAATTTTGCCATTCCAATTCTGAAATTGGAAAGGAAACCGGCCAAATGACTGATGGTTTGAAATCTGCACTGTGAGGAATATTATTAAAATAGAGATTGTGATTGTTTTTGTTTGTTTATTAATGTCGTTTGCCCTTAAATCTGAACTTCAAACTTCATTACCGTATATAGATTAGATCTGCATATATAGATTAGATTGGCATGTAATATTAAAACATCCTTTTTCATCCATGTTTATTTCAAATTATATAAATTAAAAAATGCACAACATTCATTTCTTTGCAGTATGTTTCATTATTAATTAATATAATTTTGTACAATATTTATTGTTTTTTAAGTGCGATTTTGCGTGCATTGATTTAATTCTGTGTAATGTTTAAAAAGATACTTTTCCATCTATTTTATTTTTGATAGAATCTTAAATTAGTTAAACAGTACTTTCACATTTTTGCAGCATAAAGATGAAGGATTATTTTCCTTAAAATATGTTCAAAATGAATACACAATGAAATCCCCCCCCCCCCCTATTTTCTAGGCAATAGAGTCCCAAATGCATTTTTCTATTTACATTCATCTAATTAACTAAATTACAATTTGAGAAGTGAGTATATTTTGTTTCAGTGAGTCCCCTCTAAAATTTCTCTCTGTTTAAGGTACTGATATGCTTTTTATACACTATGTGAAAACATTTTTTTTTCGCAGTAGGTACTTTCAATGTTATAGTGAGTTATCATTTTTTGAGAAAAAGAGAAGCATACATTTTTTGTGTGATGTAAAAAAGGTTTTTTCCTAGTTTTTCTCTAAGTGATATTGAACAGATTATATGCTGACTTGGATTTTTATTCTCTAATGTTGGCAGGTATGCCATCTTCTAAATATTGTATATTAAATTGGCTAAACTAGTTATTTTCATATTCTGGCTAATTATTAGTGCTAATTTTTTAATTATTTTTGCATACACAGTACAATTGTGCAATTCAATTTATGTTCCAGTGAATTGTCGAGAGTACATTAGTTTTTTTTTTTCATTCATTTCTCTTCTAAATATTTTGTATTAGATTGGCTAAATTAGCATATTTTCATATTCTGGTTAATTTTTTAATTATTTTCAGATATACAGTATGATTGTGCAATTCAATTTATGTTTTCATGAATCGCCGCAAGTCTATTACTATCTTTTTCACCCATCTCTCTCTTCTAACTGTTACATATTAGATAAACTAAACTAGCATATATTTATTTTCTGGTTCATTATTAAGGGTCATTTTTTGGTCATTTTTGGATACACAGTGCCCATTTTGAAAAATGGGTATGAACCCTGTAAAGGAATAATTTCCAAAAATTGGCATTAAAACAGTGATTTAGGCAAATAAAAAAGCAACCATTTTGGTAGTAATATATTAAAATTGGATATATTCACTTTAAATAATATTTCACTTATTAGCCTGACTGCTGAAAAAGCCTTAAAACTACTGATACTTTCCTTCTTCACTACTGAAATTTTCAACTGGTTGGCATCTCTGTGTGGCTTAAGGGCATCATGCATACACACTTTTTGTTGTGACATATATAAGTTTATTATTTTGTTTCATGACATATATAAGTATCTAGTGCGAGTTTATTTCTATTAGAGTCCCCATCCATTGGCAAAGCTTCAAAAACAAAGTCGGAAAATATTTGACTTCGTTGATTCGATTGTCGATAATTTTAAAGAACATATTATTGCTGCGTTTGTATGTGGGAACTTATAATGGAATAAAGTTAGAATATTTTCAGTCTTGGCCAGATGTCTTAACTTACACCCATGCTAAATATAATTACTGGGACTAGGATTGCATAATGTTCCTCATTAGCGAGAACGATATTTTAATATACAATTTTCAATCACTATCTCTGACTTTTCATCCATTTCAATTTTTCTCTAAGCATCTCAGAACCAATAAAAAATGGATTTAAAAGCAAGTCTAACTTTAAAGATGAATGTTTATTTCACAAAAAATCTGATGTGGTCAGCTCATGATTTTCTCTCCAAACACAAATATTTAAGCTTTTAGGGCTCTTGCATATGTGCACTATATGCATAAATTGCCCCAATATTTTTAAAGCGGCACATTTTAAATATCATCAATTGTGCCAGTATAAAGGAATAAATATTTTACTACACGAAATAATTTTTTGTATAAATGGTTCATTTTGTATCATGATGCATTACTGAGCATCTTTTTCCATCCATCTCTATCCTTTAATTATTGCACAATAGGCAAACTGAACTTGCTTATTTTCATATTTTGGTTAATTTTAGAGAAGTATTGTGCATAATTAATCAAATGTTATGAGCGTTAATAATGTTGGATGTTAATAGTTTCATGCAGTGCTTCAAATCTCAAAACTTTTTATTTTTTTAAATATTTCAGGTTTTCAAGTGATTATTATGCTGAGTATATTTTACAATTAGTCATTTTACCCGTGCTTCACCCATTCTTAATGGCTAGTGGTCACTAAATGTAATAGCTACACATTTAATAGAAGTTCAGAATGTCAGAAACTGGTTCAATTAAAAAAAAAAAAAATTGAACACATTTTGAGAACCGAAATGATGCAAGTTTTTTAAAAATCCCTTTGTATCGTTACACCTAATTGGAATTTTTGATTTTTCCATTGATCTGGAAGCTGAGACGGATCGAATGAGACCAAATTCAAGATTCTCGCTTGAGTGAAAGTACTTGATCATTTTGAAAAGTTGGTTTGAATTGTTTAATTATTCTTTTGTATCATAATTCAAATTTTTTGAAACATTAGATTTTTCCATTGACCTAGAAGATAAGACCAAATTCAAGATTCTAACTAGAGTGGAAGCACTCGATAATTAGGCAAAGAGGTTTTGAGTTTTTCTGTTATTCCTTAGCACCACCACCCCTAATTCAAAATTTTAGATATATCCCTTAGTCTTAAAGCTAAGACAGATTTGAATGACATCAAAACCAATATTCTATAGCTATAGTGGAAGTGCTTGATAATTTTAATACATCATCCATTCACTCAGTCAGTCAGTTCAGTGCATATTATATAGATATATATTTTTAATTGTTAACATGTTAAACAATAAAAAGTAAAAATTAATAATTAAAAATTTTGTGAGCATTTGTTTTCTCTTATGCAGAATTGTTATATATGTAAATTTGCGATAAAAGGACTTTGAATAAATTTCCCCTGCTACAAATCATTCAAATTGTGCATTGGTCTGCTATCAAACTGATACTAAACTTAGATTTACCTGCTGCAAAATGGATATAAATCTTAGTTTTACCTGATACTTAGTTATGTTGTTAATATATAGCACTTGATTATATATTGGAATTATTTAAAGAAATTTGTAATTTAAGTAGCTGCACAGCTGTTAATTATTTTTTTAGCATATTTTTCTTTGTAAAATAATTCTGATATAAAGTAGAGGGTTTGAGCGTGTTATCTATAAACTACTTAAAAATTTTTGATATGACTAAAAACTCCTTAATTTTAGTTTTCAAAAGTGAGTACAAATCCTGTAACACTTCTGAAGGGCATGATTAAATACAAAGGAAATACTTGAGTTTTGCATTTGAATTGAGCAGATTTATTTTAGTTTTTATTATACTAAGCATGTGATTTTTAAAATGTTTTGTTCAAAGAGTGTGTATTGCTAAAACAAATGGAGTTGGGTTATCATTATTGCAAATATTTTATTTACTGTGCCAAAGTTTGGCTTTAAAGGCAGTAGTTTGAGCTGTGTATGCTGCTTTAAATTCTGGACAATGCTGCAAACATTTTTTTTTAGTTTAATATAAGTACGACTGATGACTGAATGTGGCATATGGGGACTGTCCCAGTATACCTTAATAGCATACGATGCCTGAAGATGCCCCATACTTGAAATTGCAGCACCTAAGTTTGCCAAATTCACTGTATTAATGCTAATTTTTTTTTCATAAAAGATAGAAAGTATATATAAATGTAAAGCATAATTTGTAATAATGGTATTGCTTAAAATTAACAATTTGTGAAACACCCATCTCACTTTAGTGCAAAATAAATTAATTCATCCCAAAAGTAACAAACATCACACAGCTAGATCTTAATATCATATTTATCAGAAATTATGAATTCTACTTCAAAATTTACTTTTTGATTTTTACTTTTCAAAATCTGTATAAATCCTGTTAAGTAGTTTGTTTTATTTATAGCTCAAAGGGGAAAAAGAAAAAGAAAAGATGAAAATGAAGATTCGTGCAAAAGGAAGAAAAATAACAATGGGAAATCTTCTAAAACACCAACTGTACCTAAAAATAATAAGAACCGCCAACCTAAAAGAAAGCTACATCAACAGTTTCCATCACCTTCGAAAGCAACTGAAAACATATTATTTGATGAAAATTTGGATGATATCCCTGTCATTTCTATACCTGAGCCTTCTCCTAGTAATTCTGATCAGCAATCTGCGTTTGAACTTTTTTCTAAAATAACAAATAAATGTGAATCATTTTCTAGTCCTGTTTTAAAAAGTTTATGTACATCTGCTAAATTATTATTACCTGAAAGTGATGGCTTGAATTCTGTTCATGTTCGGCGCTTAGATTTTGGATCACCTTCAAGCAGCAAGGATGACAAAGAAGATAATGAATCAGAGAAATCGGATGTACAAAATCGAAGATCATTGCGCATTAGGGCTTCAAAGGATAAAACTTTGCAAAATCCTTGCAGTTCTCAAAGCCCTGATGTTAAATGCCGCCTGAGAAAGGAAAAATGCTTGAAAACCAGTAATTTTGATACATCACCTTTAAAAAATAAAAAAAAATTGGGCTCACCAAGAAAAATGATCAACAGGAGCAAGACTGATGTGACCAAAGACATTCTTAGTATGGACAGAGCACGGCATCCTGTAGTTTCAGAAGAGAATAAAATGGATTATGAAGGTTCAACAGGAATATCCTCTGATGATAACAATTATCATCAAGAATTTGTTAATGAAGAAAAGTCTAATAATACTTTACATAATTGTAACCAGGAATTGATTGAAGTAATTGATATTGACAGCTCCTCTGATACCATCATTCCAATAAATGAGTACTTCCCTGTTTGTGAACTCAGCAATTCCCCATGTAAACCAGATTTAAAACCGAATTCTAATGAAAGTCTCCCTCATTTTGTAGAAGACATTGCTGTAAAGAGACCTTTAAGTAAACTTGATTCTCGTGAATTTGCTGGTAATAATTCTGTTCTGAAGAAATCACGTGGTCCTTCTTTGAATGAAATCAATACAGCAAACACAAGAAAGAAAGATCTATGTAGTGATAAATCTCCAAAAAAGAAACAAAAAGGTAAGTTGAAGAAAAAAGTTATAAATAAGGGCAAGTCTTCTGGAAATGTGAAACTGTCCAAAATAAAAACGTATTTGCCAAAAAATGCTTATGACAATGATAAAAATGATACCATATTGTTAGGAAATGTAGAAGAAAATGCAAACAGGGAAATAACATATAATAAAAATTTGATTGTGTCAGTAACACCCATTAAAAAGAAGATTCTTGAACAATTTAAAATATCTTCCGAAGCTGATGTTGAAAATACTAACTCATTAAATAGCCAAAATAGTGACAATAAAAGCTTATTGAAGCACCAATGCTCCCAGGATTTTGTAGCTACTCATTCAAAATCTGAGTCGAGTCCTAAAACGGATTTGAAACAACGAAAACCCACCAAGAAAACCCTGAAAAATGTGTCAGTGCAGGATTCAAATCTTTTATGGAATGAAAAATTTGCTCTTGATCATAATGATCTCGATAAATCTTCTAAAAATGATGCTGCTTTAGTTGTAGAGAAGTCTAATTCATTTCAGAGGAATTCTCAAGAAAATTTTCACACAGTTAACACTGAATCCTGTTCATACAATATAAAATCTAGTGTTAGAACTCCAGAGAATAGTCCAGTTGCAATTGTGAAAAACTCAAAACAAAAAAAATCAGATACAGGAAAAAAACATTTTAAAAGTAGGTCTACTTCAGTGAAAAGGCAGTCTTATGCACTTAATACATTTTCTCCTAAGGTTAATTCTAGTACTCCTGATCAGTGGAAATTAAGGGATAAATATGGATCAGAAGATGATGTAGATGATCCTCCTGAAATATTGAGCTACGAGAAAGGTATCGGTGACAAAGATTTTGAAAGGGTATCTGAAAGTACAAGAAATGAGTCTTCTGATCATTTGAAACCTGCTGAAGAAGTATGTGTTGATGAAAGTCGGAATTGCTTAACAGCAGAAAAGGTTAACTTACATGGTGAAAATGTGATTTCTTCTTCTCCATTTGGTGATGAGAAGCCAAATGATAAAGATTCCAATATTTACGAAGTTCCAAAAGATATTGCAGAGCTTTTTAAGAAGTATTCTGACATTCCAATTAGAAAAGAGTCTTCTGATAAAGAAATAGAGAATGTTGACAGAATTAAATCTGCTGCATCAAAGATACCTCAAACGGGGCGCATTGATTTGAATTCTCAAATTTTTATTAGAGAAGAGTCTCTTACCGGAGAAAAAGAAAATGTTGAAGAAAGTAATTCTGCTTCATCAAAGATACCCCAAAGAGGAGATGTTGACTTTAAGTCCATCTCTCCTGTTACAGCATGTGGAAACAAGAAAAATAATAAGAGGTTGAATTCAGTGAAAAAGAAGAAACAGTATGATAAATTGAACAATTCTGCTGATTTCTGTGGAACACCAAAACAAGTTGATGATGTTGCTTTAGAATGTTCAAAAAGTCCTGAATTAGAAAAGTCTTCTGTTGAAAAGAATGAATCCATACAAAATGCTTCTAGTTTCAAGCAAACAAGATCAAATGCTATTACATCATATTTTCAACCAACTGTTAAAAGCAAAGATTCTAAAAATGATCCAACCAGTGTAAAGAATAAAGTGATGGAAGAAGAACAACATAAGGTTAGCAAAATGTTAGCAGAATGTGTCAATAATAATGTAAAAGAAAATTCAAAATCTGGTTTTGATTTGACTGCAAAGAAGCCAGATTTAGGAAACTATCCATGTGATCTCAAAAATAAGAATTCTGATGCGAAGAATTTAACCATTAAAAAATTAGATTCTGCTGAAAAAAGGGATGAAAGTAGTTTTGCTATAACTGATAAAGAGATAATGAAAAATAAATTAGATTCAGAACTATTTGTATCGAAAAATAAAGTATGTGAGAGGCAAACTGCGAGTGAGGTAATATTGATGAATAGTGATGAGGTTGGGAAAAATAATATGCAGGCTAAAAATAGCTCTGGTATGACTGAAAAGAAGCCAGAAATAACAAAGAAATTGAATTCAGAAAGTGTGTCACTTGACTTCAAAAATAAAGAATTGGTGGATAAGCATTTAACCGATACAGAAATTTCGATTTGCTTCAATAATTCTAAGAAAAAAAAGTTGAAAAGTAACTCTGATATTGCTGAAAAGAAATCAAAATTAAAAAAGAAAATAGATTTAAATAATATTTCACATAACTTAAATGATCATGATTCTGTGGATAAACATTTAACACGCACAAAAAAATTGAATTATGTTGATGATGTTGAGAAAAATAAAGAAAAGTCCAAAAAGTGTTTTGATATTGCTGAAAAAGAATCAGAACTACCAAGAAAGCTGGATTCTGAAAGTGAGTGTCGTAGTTTAAAGCATGAATCATGTTATAAGGAGAAAAATAGTGAAATATTATTGAATTATACGAAAAATCTTCAAGAGGATGAAGAAAAAGCAAACAATAATTCTGAGATTGCTAAAAAGAAAGCAGAATTTAAAAAATCATCAAATTCCCATAAAGTGTTATTTGATATGAAAACTATAAAATCAGATGTAAAGCATTTAACTACTCGGCAAATTTTAAAGAAATATAGTAGGAAATCTGCATCAGAAAATGTAAAAGGCAGTTCTAGTATAACTGCTAAAGAACCTCAACCTATTGAGAAGACTGAAATACATCTAGTAGAAAATTTTAAAGACATTATTTTGCAAGTAAACAAATCAACTGATGTGCCTAAGTGTTCTAATGATTCTCCAGAAATTACAAATGATGCTACAGCTAGTAAGCCTTTAAACGCACTGTCTAAATTTGAACAAATTATGTCTGGACCAGAAAAGAAAAAAGCAGAATCGGATATTTTGGGTGATTTGG
The DNA here is from genome assembly GCA_951213105.1 of Amaurobius ferox. Taxonomy (NCBI): domain Eukaryota; kingdom Metazoa; phylum Arthropoda; class Arachnida; order Araneae; family Amaurobiidae; genus Amaurobius; species Amaurobius ferox. The sequence continues at coordinate 113,054,159 of OX578143.1, read as the reverse complement.
AAGATGTGCAAGGCACTTCAAGATTTTCACAATCTAGCCTAAAAGATATGTCACTTCACAGTAGAGACACTTCTATTTCACCAATGAGAAATTCTGATGCACTAAACAAAAGGTCAATATTTAGTGGTGAAAATAGAAAGTATGATATGTTAAATAATTCAAATACTGAAAAAAACTCTGAGAATGAGAATAGACCTATTTCAAATGATACTTTACAGAATTATAATTCCAAACCATTGCAGATGAATGTAGAAGATAATGCATGTATTAATAGAATTAAATGTGCTCATAAAAATTTAAAAACATGTCAATCTGATGAACAGAATAATGTGCGTGTCATTGAAGAAGATAGTTATAATTCTAAGTTTGTAGATCTTCATGATAATAGCTCATGTGTGTCCAATATTCTCGATAATAGACAAACAATGACTTTGACTGAATTAGTAGAGAGACATTCCAAAAGTATGGATAGTCTCAAACCAAGTGAAAAATCCAAGTTAAAAGCTAGAAATGTACATGACACAATATGTGGTTATAAAAATAAATGTGATGCAATTGAGTTTCACCAGAGCGTCATAAATTCTCTGAAATCTTCATCACAAAAATCTGGACAAAATGAAAGGCATGAAAATATTGAAACATTAAATAAATCTGCTTTAGATGTGCCTTCAGAAAATTATTCAGCAATCACAGAGAGCATTCTAGAACCAAAAAGAACTCTAAACTTGAATGCTGAGAATGAGAATGAAAAACATTTTAGTAGAGAAAAAACTGATGATTTACTGAGTGTAAATTGTGGTCCTTCTCAGTTTACAAAATATTTTTGTTCTGATAACATACCTAGTTCTGATCCTCCTTCCACAGCATCTGGAAATTTGGTGATAGATGAAAAATTTTCTGAAAGTGATAGGCCAAATGAAGAAAACCTATCTGATTCCAGTGATGAAATTATTGAAGTTGATATAGATGTTGATTCTGAGTATTTGGATGATATGAAACTTAAACGTGCTGGAGAGAAAGAAACATTTGAAAGTACTACTGAAAATGTTACTTCAAAAACTAATAGTACAATAAATTACTCTATAGAGAATTCTAAAGTAATCTGTCAACCTTCTAATAGTAAAGTTTCTACAATTTTCAGAAGTGCTTCTGTTAATGCAAATAATATTTCCATTTCCAGTGATAAATCTGACGAGAAAAACCTATGTTCAACAGTCGGAGAACATTCTGAGTTTAAAGAAAAATCTAATGTACTTCCTTCTATTTCTACAAAGTTATCAAATGTTCAAAAGGTTGTACCCAATTCTTCAAAAATTGACAATAAATTAGTGACAGATAAAAATAATGCAAGAAATCTAGTTGATTCTAATATTTTGACCCATTCAACTGAGAAAGGAATGGATGATAATATGGATGTTACTTTGAAGTCGAATAATGACAAACAGCACATATATCTAAAAGACGATAGTTCATCTAATGTATTATCAAGAAAAACTTATCCGAAAGTTGTGCCACCACCAAAGAAAAGAATACGTCCAGTTCCAATTAGTTCCCAAATTAGTCGAGAAGTTACTCAGTTTAATCCATTTATGTCCAGTAAAACTGTTAATAGAGTTGTTGAAAATTACAAATATGAATATGAAGAATTACTTCCAGTACAAGTTAGCTCAGAAACTGAAAAAGAAAGTAGCACTAAAGCAAAAAATAAATTGAATAAAATGGGCAACGCTTCATCATCAAATCCTTTGTCTGATAGCACGGAATCAAGCAATATGTCAAAAGATACTAATTTGTGTACACAGCCTAGAAGCTTGACACCAAAGCCTTTGTTTGGACATGTTGTTTCAAGTTCTCCATTGAAAACTTCAATTAGTACTTCTTTGTTTAAAAGTCCAAGTTCTAACAGTCAAGTTTCAACAATTTTGTATGAAAGTCCACCATTTGGAAGTCCAATATTGAAGGGTGGAAAGCCAAAGGCTATGGCAGAATTCTACAGAAATATTTTTCCTAATAAGGAATGCAGTTTGCCAATCAGCCCTATATCTTTTTCTAATTCTTCATGTACTATCGATGCATTTTCTGCAAGAAGGCAACTACTTGATAATGATGATTCACTTGCTAAACATGCAAGTAGGTCGAATTCCCAGTCTTGTAACGTTGTTAATATGGTTGATAAAAAGACGAGTTTAAATAATAGCGAGACAACTGTTGTTTTAGAAAACAATAGAATGAACCAGAAAAGTCCCTCTCAAAATTCACCCAAAACTGCCAGTGATGTAGGTGACGAATTGACTATTATAACTCGTGGTAGGATAAGAAAAATTAGTGAATCATTTTTCACAGATACAAGTTCAACAATTGTAGATTGTTCTGATCTAGATATAATGACACCAGAAAAGGAAGATTATTTTTACAACAGTGATCTCTTTCATATTGACTCTCCCATGCTTAAAGGGAAAAGAAGAATTTCTAAATTATGTTCCAGTCCAGAACAGACACCAGAAAAAGTGAGAAAGCTTGGCACGTCGCCAGAAAAAGTAAAATATAATGATCCTACAAAACAACTTCCTAAACCCTCGACTTTATTATTGCATCCTGTAACAGTCGACAAATCTTTTGTTGTAAATTCTACTCCTCCAAAAGCTCAAAAGAATATTGCTAAAAGTATTTCTGTGTACCCATCAACTGGGAGTAGAGGTAAACGTCAAAACCAGCCTTTTATTACTTGTGACTTATATCCGAGTATATTGCATAAAGAAAAGCCTCATAAATCACCTAATAAAAATACAAAATTTACTGGTGGTGAAAGTTTTTCAATTCAAACATCTAATGTAAATTCCAAATATCAAAAGTCACCCATGAAAACTGTTTCAGATTCTAGGAAGCTTATGTCTAAATCTGGGAAAATTGAACAAAATCTTAATAGTTTAGTTCAGTCTACAAATATGAACTGTGATGAAGTTCAAGAATCACTTACTTTTCAACAAAAATCTACACAATTGCCTGCAAATACTAAAAAAATTCCAAAATTACCTGTTAAAAACTCTTCTAAAAATATTTCAGTCCTATCACTTGATTCTAATCTATCTAAGCTTCATATATCACCTGTTAAAAATATTTCAATTCAATCACCTGTTAAAAATATTTCAATTCAATCACTTGATTCTACTTTACTAGAAGGAATGACTACAGAATCAGGCACAAATAAGAAATTGCAAGAATCACCCATAGAAAGTGTTTGTAATTCCAGAAAGGTTACAAAGTCTTCTCTTTGTAAAAAAACTGAACAAGATCCCAATATTTCAGTTGGTGTTAAAATACCATCTAAATGGAATACTTCCAAAATTAACAACTATTCTGATGCAATTGAGCAAACATCAAGTGATAAAATGCAAAAAAGCAATAAACCGATTGCAAATAAGGAGAGACGAAGTAGACCTACTATAAAAGTAGCTACCTTTAAATCTCCAGGCAAGAAATCAATTGCCAGAAGTCAGAATTCTCCAAAGAAGTCTTGTTCATACGAGTTTGAAAATAAAAGCTTTGTTGACAAAAATGCTTTACGTGATGTAAAATCAGATGGAAATAAGCAAAAAAATCCATCCTCATTTAGTGTAGCAGAAAAGTCTAAGAAATGTAGAAAAGCGAAAATATGTAACAAATCCAGTAAATTTGAACTGGAAGAAGAGAAATGGAAGGCTACTCAGAGCATTGCTCCTGATTTTCCCAGAAATTTATCAAGTGTAAAATTTCCCAAAGATGGAACAGTGGAAATATATAGATCTCCTGAAAAAAGGAAGTTGATTGTAAATTCAAATCAGCCGGGCAGTTTTATCACCGGGGAAAATACCCGTGATATTGTTGAATCTGATATTGGAAGATCAAATGAAGAGGGTAGTGAGTTGGCTAATGCCATAGCATTTTTAACAGATTCACAAGTTGACCCCTATCCTGAATTACCAAGACATCCTGTAGTAGAAGATAAAATTAGTATTTCGGACGACACCATTAGATGTATCTTTGAACCAGGGACATCTGGAAAATCTGTAAATCCAACTGAAAAGGTAATTTTTTTGCATTTGTTCACAAATTTTGATAGTAGCTTTACAGTTAGTTTCTATGTCCATTTTTTTAACAATATGTGCAGTTGTGCCTGGTTTTACTAACTTGTATATTACTTTCTGTCTTGACAGGGTATGTGTGTATATAGCACAATTTATAAAGTTAATACTTGGCCTAGAACCTTGTGTTTTTTTTTTTTTTAATTTTATTTTTAAGTGCACTAGCAATCTGAGGAGTTACCTGAAAAATTCAAAATATTCAAAAGTTTAAGAAATGTAGAAAAGCGAAAATATGTAACAAATCCAGTAAATTTGAACTGGAAGAAGAGAAATGGAAGGCTACTCAGAGCATTGCTTCTGATTTTCCCAGAAATTTATCAAGTGTAAAATTTCCCAAAGATGGAACAGTGGAAACATATAGTAGATCTCCTGAAAAAAGGAAGTTGATTGTAAATCCAAATCAGCCGGGCAGTTTTATCACCGGCCGTTTTATTTATTTTAAATATTTAATAGATACACTACCAGACACAAATGCAACATCATGAAAGAGCGAAGAGTGGGATGATAAAGGACACACAGACAGAGATGGCATATATAAATAAGTTATGTTAATTCCAGATGGATAATGCAATACACTAATGACATAGACAGGATGATCAGTAGGCAGTAGGACCACCTCTTGCGGCGATACAAGCACTAACTCTTTGAGGAAAAGATGTAATAAGTGCACGGTTTGTTTCCTGAAGGTTGAATGACCATATGCCTTCAATCATTCTCTACAAGTCGTCTTTTGTTTGAGGTCGGGAAAGAGCAGTCAAATGACGGCCAATCACGTCCCATAATACATGCTTGATGGGTGAGAGATCTGGAGACAGCAGAGGCCAATTAAGCACCTGGATACCTTGCAAGGCTTGTTTGCTGATGATTGCCCTGTGCGATCGCATGTTATCTTGCTGGAAAACAGCATTCTGCAACTGCTGAAGGAAGAACAGTGCAACCGGCCGCAGCACCTCATCCACATATCGTCGTGCCATCATTGTGCCTTTGATATGAACCAGAGATGAACGGCTATTGAAGCCGATGGCATCTCAAACTATGATGCCACATTGTAGAGCAGTATGGCGTTTACAGTCGCTACAGACAGTAACAACTATTTGCTCATCTGCTGTTTCTATCCCTTTTATCCCGCTCTCTAATCACTTGACCTACTTTCATTTCAGATCATTTGCATATATCGTCCAGTTGTGTTTGTCTCACAATTTGCATAATTATACGGCCAAAGCATCATGGTGTTGCATTTTCTACGTTGGGTAGTGTATTTCTAAAAAACTATATTAAGAAAAAACCACAAAATGACACATTCTCAAACTAGCTCATGTATTAGCTTTTGCCCTAGAGTCTCTCTTTTTAAATTGAATGCTAAATGTGTGAAAATAGACAGGATAGAGTCGAAAATTAAGAAACATTCAATAAATTTTTCGTACAGAATTTTAAGATGATCTTTTTTTCTAGAAGATGGCCAGACACATGGAATGCAAAATATTAAGGGATTTTCTAATTTTGTGGATTTTAAAGAAAAGGTTTAGAATTTTTAAATGTACAATTATTTTAAGTGTTTATTCCAAAAATTGCTTGAATCAGAATGAAATTTGCCATAATTCTGATTATAACGCTCCTAAAATGTCAACTAGTTTATACTATTAAAACCTATTAGACCATGTATGTATATTCCTTGATTTACAAAATTATTACTTTGGCCAGAAACACGTGGTTTAATTTAAAAGTGAGGTAATGATTTTAAAATGAGCCAGGGCATTAAAGAATTTTAGAAATTAATAGATATTTAATTATTTATAAAATCCTTAAATATCAGAGGATGTGCACAAACCATTTGAAAATTAATATATTTTTCTATAGACAGTTAAATATTACAAATAAACACACAATTTATTTTTAAATTTCTGCATCGACCAAAGTTGACATAATTCAATGCTAAAATTTGTCAACATTAAAATGCATTCTTTAACTCTATGAAAATAAAAAGTTTATGATTTCTAACTTCATTTAGTGGTTTTTGGCAATTCAATTAAAAAGATAATGTAATGTACATGCGATTTGCATTGTCATCAAACTAAGAATACACTTCATTTGAGTACAAATGGAAATAGATGTTTAGATGATCAGTGCTCAGAAAGTTATAGTTTTGCACATACGTTGCGGGAGAGAGAATTGCGCTGCCTTTATGCCTATTGAAAGTAGAATATTAAAATAAATGGACATTCATTTTTAAAATTTTTGTTAATTTCTTTTAAAAGAATGATTGCTAAAGTTACCGTACACATGTGCAGTGGCCAGCTGGTCGCCTAAGGTGGCTAATGTACTCATGAAAATTCAAGGTAATAGAATCAGTATTAATGGATATGTAAATAAGTAGCTTGTAAAGTATAACCACTGCCAAATTTAAGAACAGTTGACATAGCTTTTGTAGTTTGTCATATTATTAGAATTGCCGAATTTGTTCTGGCAAGTGTAGGTTCCATTGTCCTGTTTTCCTGAAGAATAAAGCAGTTTTTTGCCTTTAAAACCAGTTTATACCTTTATTTTATACTTCATGTTGTGTTACATGAAGCTTTCTACAAACTTTAACATGTAGTATCAGTTTTCTTTTAGCATATTTCAAAGTACTTTTGGAGCCCATGCCTTTTTACACTATGGTAGCAAAGATTACAAATAAGATTGTGTACCAAAATTAAGCAAGAATGCATAACATTCATTTTTGTGCCAACTGTATTTATAATACAGGGTGATTAAAAAAAGATGGACTAAACTTTACAAGTGATAGTACACACCAAACCAAGCATTTTTTCATAGTTTACTGGGTCGGAAATGAAACGTAAAGGCACCAATGGGTGCTTAATGGTCAAATTGATGAGGTGAGGTGAAAACACAAGAAAGTTATAAAATGACATTTAATGAACAATAATTATAGCAATGGCTCGAAATAGCGACTGCCAACCTGAATGCACGTCTCACAGCGGCGATGGAGGGCTTGGCAAACTCTCTCGAACAGACCAAGCATGTCGCACACTTCGGCAGCAGCGGCCGAAATTCTGCCAACAAGTTCCTCTTCAGATTCAAGGGGAGCATCATAGACGAGACTCTTGAGATATCCCCTCAAAAAGAAGTCAAGATACGTCAGATTGGGCGTTTGGGGAGCCGAGCTATAGGACCATCTCGCCCAATCCATCGGCTCTGTAACTCCTTTACGTTTTAATTCTGACTCAGTAAACTATGACAAAAAATGTTTGGTTTGGTGTGTACTACCACCTCCTAAAGTTTCGCCCATCTTTTTTTAATCATCCTGTATAAACAACTTGATTTATCTGTCTGTTTATCTATCTAACTCTGGGTAATGCTTGGCAAAATTTTGGTGTCGAAATTGGCAGAACATTGCCAACTTGGAGAGATTTTTTAAATGTTGCCAAATTGATAAAAATGTAGCCAAATTGGTAAAAATGATGACTAATTGATGAAAATTCAATATCTTGGGAAAAATATAAGAATCTACTATAAGAATAACCTATTTCTCCATCTGTAGCACTTGGTGAAATTCTGGCGACGAATTTTGACGGTATATCACCTATTGGGTGAGTTTTTTTAAATGCTGCTAAATTGATAAAATTGACACTAAATCAATGAAAATGATGACTGATGAAAATTCAATATATTGGAAATAACATAACAAATGACTATATGAATAACCCATTTCTCCGCCCTTCATAACGCTTAACGAAAATTTGGTGGGATGTTGCATACTTGGGACTTTAAATATTGCGAAATTGACGAAAATGTCACCAAATTGATAAAAATAACGCTAAATGGGTGGCAATGCTTTGTAAATTTGTAATTCCGTCATATGATGGGCATACCTTCTAGTCTCTATATGCTTGTATAGATGCATATTATCCATAAATTATTAAATTATTCTAACTATAAATTATAAATTATTCACAAATTACAGTACGAATTTTGACACATTTTCGTAAAAATTGAAACTTTTAACGAATTGCATTTTTTTTATTATTTTAAAAATCTTGTATTCTAATGGTTTTTCAATTACTTAGAATAAAAAGGTAATTTAACTTTTTTATGTACAAAATAATTCAATTTTTAGATAAATTGTAAGGCTTTAAACACAGCAAATGTTAATATATTACTGACATTTTATAAATTATGGTATAAAAATTGGTAAACTTTTTTTTTTGTATATGACTTGTAATATAAGGTAATTCAAAGAAATCATTTGTGTGGCTGGAGAGTGGTGTAGCTGATACGAAATCAAGCTGGCTTTTAGAGAAATTTCAACAGAATCTTGGTTTTATTTTTGCTTTTAGAAAGGCTCCTGGAAAACTCCTGGAAATTGGGTTTTATAATAGAGTATGAACCCTGATTTCAATGAGATCCTTTATACTAATTTTCTACTACTCCCAATATTGTGAATATGTTTAATTGTTTTGTGTGCAAACTATTGAATGTGTATTAATTATCCACAAATTCTTTTCTTATATTTTTAAATCAGTTTTTGATTTAACCTAGAAAACTTTATTTGAGTCTTATATTGGGATTTTTGTTTTCAATCTTGAGTTTATTATGTTAATTCTGTTATTCCTCATATTCCAAATGTAAGATTATTTTTGTGTGCAAACTATATATCTCTATATGCAGAGGTCCCATTTCAGCGCGAACCCGCGAGATTCTCGCGAAATCCATAAAAAATCTCTCATAAAAATTTAGGCTGCGCGAGAATTTCTCTCTCTCCAGTTCCGGCCTAAAATTATTTTTTCCTTCAAATTGGATACCGAGAAATCCGATGCCCAATGACTTGAGATGCAGATTCGCGGTGGCCAGGTCGCCATTGGAGACTAAAGTTATTACAGTAAGTCGCCATTTTTGGCGACCGAAATTTCTCCAGGATCCTTTCCGTCCCGCGGCCGGTAGATCGAGCCGATTGCTTCGCGACCGCAAATCGCGATCAGTCACCTCGTTGTTGCGAATTGCGGGCCATTTGCCGCGCGATCGCAGACCGCGATTCCGTAGCTACGTGTGAATCGCAGTCAATCGCGATTTGGGCACACTAAAAGTACTACGTGTTTCTAATTAGAGAGATATTTTATAGAAAATTATAAGTGTCTCCCCCGCTTGCGCGGGTCGCAAATTCGATTAAGTAAAATTTTGCTTTTTTTTTTTTGTAGGATTCTTTCACGGATTTGAATTATGTTCTTTTCGAGTACTTCTCGCATTTTTCGTGTTTTCCGCGGACGAAAATTCTTTCCCCCATACACATTATGTCTACAGGTTACAAAAATCTCGAAAATGTCGTGAAATTGGTCATATATGCCACAAAAATGTCGCAAAATTTGAACAAAGCCACGAATTTTTTTATCAGAGACATTCCTTTCTTACATCTGAAAATCTGTTTTTTCACGATTGCGAAAACGGCGCTCGCATACAGCGATTCCCACAGTTTCTGAGGAGAGATGACCAATGAATATCTTTTTGCCATTTTTACAAATATATTTGGATCGACTGCATTTTATTATAATTATTTCATTTAATATACAAAGAATAAAAACCAGACCATTTTTCTACCATATTATTAATAAAATGAAGGGTTGTTTTGCAGCAGCATCACGAAAATCTGCATTTGTACGCGATCCTCGGCATACCTCGTTTAATTTGAAAAATATTTCCCACTTTTCCAATCTGTTTGCATCGACTACAGTGTTTGTAATTGTTTTGCGTTTTATACAGAAAAATTATTTTACAAACGTATTATTTATGAAAGTGCTATTTTGAAAATAAAAAGAAGAAAGTCGACACTTTTCAAACAAAATTGCTAAAATCACACGACTGGCTTGAGATTCAACAAAAGGACGATGCAAGCCTTATGTTCTGTAAGTTTTGTAAAAAATACAAAAAAAAAAAAAGAATCCATTTTCAAACGGCAAGTCAAAATTATTACCTAATTCTATTTGCCTAGTGAAATAGTTTTCGTCGACATTCGCCTTCGGCGACCAAAAATCGTCAAAGTTTTAATTGCTATTTCTGCTATTTGCCTAGTGAAATAGTTTTCGTCGACATTCGCCTTCGGCGACCAAAAATCGTCAAAGTTTTAATTGCTATTGCTGCATGAAAATTGATCATAAAATGAGTTTAAAAATCAAAATATAAAGTAAATACAGTTTACAGACAAAAAAAAATCGTAAATTTGCATGCGAGTCATTTTACTTAAAATAACCCATGTAGACCCATTTTATTTAAAATGACCCATGTTTTTATATCAGCAAATAAAATCATAACGTAAGCATGGGGGAAGTCAAGAATTTGAGTATTTTTGCTAACAAGTGAGGGAGGGGGGGGAGGTATAAAATTATCAAAAATGTGCTTACTTAATACTTAAACGACTCCTAATTAATTTTTAAAAAGAATGTTAAAATAATGTTAGTTTTAAGAATTAAAAAATTTAAATGTTGAAGAATATGAGTTATAGTTAATGCTTTTTTTTTATTACTTTCTAAATTAGCATGGTAAAAAAAATTGAAATTTTACGTTTCTCTCCTTATGACAGAAAATCTCTCCCAAAGTTTTCTGGAAGGAGAGAAATTCTCCCCCTCTTTTCCTGACTTAGTGGGAACCCTGTCTATATGCATTTACAGATCCCCTTGGTGGAGGATAGGTTCGAACCCAGAACCTGGAGCTTGCTGATCCCTCACCGTTAGGCCTAAAAGAATTTTTTGGGCCCGAAAGTATAATCGGGGATGAGCATACTCCGGGTTCCAAGTTTGAACCTATCCCTCACCATAGGTGAAAAGTGCCCCCCCCCCCCCCCCAGTTGGTCTCGGAACCTGAAGTATTCTGATCCTCCACTATACTGTTAGGGCCAAAAGAATTCTTCAGGCCCAAAGGTATGATTGGGGATGTCTTTCATAGCAGTGAGTGAGTAACGCAATACAGCCCCGCCACAATTGTATGCTTATCATGTATTTGTTAACCTTGGATAACATAAAGTGAGGTATTAATGTTCCTGCCAGAGTACATACTGTAAAACCTTAAAAAGTATACACAAAATTTGTTATGTATTTTAAGTTCTAACCCTTTTATGCATAAATGACTTTATACTCTCAAGTTGTTAAAAATGTATCAAATAAATTCACAGTTTTCTCATTTTCTGTTGTCCTAATTTCTAAATATTTTTTTTTTCAGACACAAGATGAGAAATTAACCGTAAGTACCGTTTCTTTATATATATATATATATATATATATATATATATATATATATTTATTGCATTGCAAGTACTAATTTTGCTCATAATACTATTTTTTATTATTAAAGTTTCATGATAGTTTTTACTTTATTAGAGGGGCTCCACTCCTTTCCTTACTATATTCACCAATCACCATTTTTGATGGTTACACTTCAAAATTACAAAAGCAATAAAAATATTCCATTCATCAGATAATGCCAGCTTAATTAAGCATAATAATCATAAATGGAACCCCCTTTTTTCTGCTTATGCATGATTTTTTTTAATATAATAGAACTACTTATTTTTAGGCTTACCATATAAATTTGCTTCCAAACTGGGACAAAATAAAAAACTAAATAATAAAATTATTTATTGAATATAGGAAAACAAAAGTGAAATCTGAAACATAAGAGATTAATTATTTAATTTCGACCGTTTGTATGTTTGTTGCTAGCATGAACTTTTTAACAAAATGCTTGCCATTTTTAATTTTTTTTTCTCATAAAATTTTGAACATTCTAGATTAGACTTAACATTACACCTGCATTAGACTTAACATCACATCTGTATTAGATTTAGCTGCATTAGACCTAGTTGATTTAGCTCATTCTTCAGAGTTAACATCGCTCATGATAGAGAACACCCTTTCAACAGGAGCAGACATATCTAGACAGAAATATACTCCATAGCTTAGTTGAAATTTGGTATTAAAATTTCTGATGTGAATAACATTTAAACATCTATGGTTAGGGTTTCTCTTTCTGGAAAATGGAGAATTTTGATAAATTTAAACACTTTGGATGCTTATACTCTTGAACCTAATATATAAAAATGTAAATAATTTTTCTTGTTTTGTCAGAAATAGGCAATCTTTCGTAATAGCAGGAATCATGGAAGAGTTTGTGGTGCAGACTCAGCGAGTGTCAATGAGTAGGAGATAAAACATTAATTGTTTAAAATGTAGTTTTCTGAATGTCTGGGTCAGTTTGTCCTCTTGGATTACCAAAATACAGCACATGCAACTCTACAGTTGCTTCAATGTAAAACCAAAATTAACATCCAAAGTTAAGGATTCATACATAGATATGTACATGCATAGATGTATACAATGTGGTCATAAAAACTTCCCCGATATATGAACCCCTAGCGGCCTATCCGCTTAACCAATCGAAAGGAAATTTCAGATATTGTTATTTGAAGGTATGCGCTCGAGAGATTGTGATGATTTCAAACAATAGAGCTCTCACGGTTACGGTTACAGTGAAAAAATTTTGAAATTTTCAAATAGCAACACCTACTTTTTCCTGTGCAAATTGATCAGCACGTTGAAAAACCATAAATGGCATTGGAACGATACACATATGATGAACATTGGCGGCGTAAAACATTTGCAAAGAAGAGCATTGTAAAGGACCAATGACAACACAGAGAAGAGGTGCATTGACACACTTTGCATAATTCACAGGGATAGACTGTAGAAGCACCAATCACAGAACACCATGTGCAAAGCATTGCTTGTGGAAAACCTTTAATAAGCAGTGTGGGAAGATTGTTTCTCCAATCAGGTGTTCGAATGTGCCAACAAAATGACACTTACAGGGAAACAATGAGGTGAATTGATAAAGCTGTTTTATCTGAATGGGGAAAATGCTGCCGAAGCAGTGCGAGTTTATCAGCAAAATCCTAAGCTACGACGAGGCCCATGTTCCATACGAACTGTACATGATTTGGTAAAAAAGTTTGAAGAAACTGGATGCACATGTGATAGACCGTGATCCTGACGACCATCTGTTCCTGTTGAAGTTGTTGCGGAATAATACGATTACTGCAGGTCCATTGCGTACTGCAAGAAGTGTTGCCCACAATTTGGATGTACCGAAAACCATAGTCCTCAAGCTTCTGCACTCTGTTCTGTGGATGTTTCCTTATCGATTTCAGCACGTCCAGATGTTACAACCTAGAGTTGAGCAACAGCGTGTCGACTTTGCGAATTTTTTCCTCATCAGATATGATGAAGATAGCAGGTGGCCGCTGCAGATATTATGGATGGATGAGGCACATTTCTCCTTAACTGTGAACGTAAACTCCAAGAACTCTGGACTTACGAAACAGGACTGACGAAAATCCTCACGGTGTGGCACCAGTGCCTTTACACAAAGCTAAAGTGACTGTGGTGCTGTATCGCAAGCACATTCGTTCTCGGTCCATACTTCTTCGAAGAGGTCACTTCCAATGGTATGCAAACGTGCTTCATCACAGGTCCTCGGTATAAATCAATGTTTCAAAATTACGTAATTCCAGAATTGCAGAAGCGAAATGTCGTTACTGACATTGTATGGATGCAAGATGGTGCTCCTCCACATGTTGCTACATGTATTCGACAAGTGCTGCAACAGAACTTTGGTGATAGAGTCATTTCTCGTAACTTTTTGCAGTTTCGTAGCCAACGCGATCCCCTGATCTCACTCCAATGGATTTCTGGTTCTGGGGTTATCTGAAATCTAAGGTGTACTCATCAAATCCACGAGATTTGTCAAAATTAAAAGATATCATAAAACATGAAGTTACGTTCTTGAAGTTACGTATGTTACGTTCTTCATTGTTAACAATCTCCCGCATGCAATGTGTTATCGTCTGCGAAGGCGGGCACGTTGAAAACTTGTAATTCTAATATAAGTTTTTTTCCCTCTCCTCTCTTGTGTTGTCATTGGTCCTTTACAATGCTCTTTGCAAATGTTTTACACGTCAATTTTCGTCATACATGTATCGTTCCAACGCCATTTATGGTTTTTCAATGCGCTGATCAATTTGATTAGGAAAAAAGTGGGTGTTGCCATTCAAAAATTTTGAAATTTTTTCACTGTAACCGTAACCGTGAGAGCTCTATTGTTTGAAATCATCACAATCTCGGGCACATACCTTCAAATAACAATATCTGAAATTTCCTTTCGATTGGTTGAGCGAATAGGCCGCTAGGGGTTCATATATTGGGGAAGTTTTTTTATGACCACTCTGTACATGATATACTCTCGCAGGTTTTGAGAGCAAAACATTTTTTTGTTCAAATTCAAATATTGATTAAGAAGCTTTTCATGTCAGAGTACTGCAATCAATCTGTTTATTAACTAATATGATTTTAAATAGCTTTAATTGCTCAAATATTGTGTTTCTGTTTTCTTTCTAATGTAAACATCTTTTGCCATTTCAGGTTCTTTGTAGCGAGTTAAAAAAATATACCATTGATCAACTTTTAGATAGATTTAGGGGCAAAAAGTAAAATGTTTCTGATGTATCATCAAGTGTTTCAAGACTACAGGATATGACCATTGCCATACCCTCTATGTGATAGTTTATGTATATACAGCAGAGTCCAGAATCGAAGGTAATCAGGATTAAAGTTATGTTTGAAACCAACTCATATTACTGAAAACTCAAATTAAATGAAATTTCAAAACATGAGCATAATGCTGATAAAAATGAACCTAAATCACATAGAAACGATTTTTCATGATTAATGAAATTACATGAAAAATAAATTATATGACATTTATAAGGTTTACATCATATTAAAAAAAAAATCTAGTATTTTTAACTTCGTCACAGAATTTTTTTTTTTGTTTTTGTTTACATCGCTATCTCTCATTTTCTTTAAAAAAGGGAGGGAATGCACCAAAAGTTCCTCATATGCCTTCGGATTAAGTGGAACTCAGTTAACCGGGACTCGGATAACCGAGACTACTGTATATTTATTATGTGTATATAAATTTAGATATGCTCATAAAATTTTATTTATATAACCTCACCTTTTGTGTTCTACAACTTTTGCCTTAAAATATGGATATCATTTGTTTGGAAATAGATATGCTTTAATGTTCAATTTGCAATTATATTTGTTTAATAACACTTATAAATATAATCATTATAAAGTTTAAAGTTGAATTTATGCTGTGTTCAAATTAAATATTTTTGTTCAAATATATTCTGCATGATTTACTTAAAAATTCAAATAAATTTCTTAAATTTTAAATTAATCAGATAATGTAATTAAAAAACCCTTTTTTAAAAAATAGATATCTTAAAATTATCCAATCTAGTTGAAATCCTATTAGACAAAAATTGAATTTATTTACTTTTAAATTTATTAAAAATTTTGAATTTATTAACTGTCTTTAAATTTTATATAGGGTGGTCATAATTACCTGCACAATAAACCTACTGGACAATTCTTTGTGGGGAAACCAACTGATTGGTTTATCAATTGGGCGTCAAATTCTGGCAATACGCATGCCAACAGTCGGCAAATTCATTGACAGCCAAATGCAAAATGTGTCTGTTTTTGTGAGTAGAATGTGCTAGATTCATGAAAATGATGTTAATAGATTTATCTTATAATAATATTTAATATTTTGATAAATTTATTCTCAAAACATACGTCTCGAAAATGGATCATTGATCATTCCAAAATGAGCTTCATTTGATTTCTAATGAAATATTACGTATAAAATGATTATTTTGCATTTTTGGTTACCATGTTTTTTTAATTAAAAAAAAAGTTAAAAATTTTGGGATCTTTCGAATGCTTGTTCATTTTTAACAAAACTGTTGGTACATGCATCTTCAGAATTAGAATGCAGTGTTCAATCGAAACGTGGATAACACGTTTTCCTGTTGGTTTTTCATGAGGGATCATCCAGTAAGTTTATTCTAGCACTTCATTGTTATACATTTGAAGATATGAACTTTATCATAAAGTATGTATTGATGATGCATTGGTTATGTTAAAGTGATTTATAGGGTTACACATTTTCTGAAAATGAAGGAAAACAGAATTATCCGGTAATTTGTAAAAATCAGTCAAAATGTATAGAAACTTTTTTAAATATTTTAAAACTAGGAGAAAGGTAATTTCAAAATTTTAACTAGCATAAAGTCCTGATCTGCTGGGCTGTTTGATATATAACATACTTTGCTTATCCACTCTGAATAGTGTGCAATATTAAGAGCTATTGAGTTCTGCATAAAAATCTGTTAATTTTCTTAACTCTGAAGAAAATTACAAAACCTATATGAAAAAGCTGATAACTGGACTAAAACATGATGGAATCTTTTAAATAGTCTAAAGCCTGGGAAGTCTAGGAATTTCAGAATTTTAAATAATATTTTTTTCAACTTATTTTATAAAGTTCATCTAATGTTATCTGATGTATCATATATTTTGCTTATTTGCTCTGGATACTTGGGAAATATTAAGACATATTTAGCAGTTGAGTTCTATTTTAGAAATCTGTCTGGAAAATTTCAGAAACATATCTATTTGAGAAACCTGGAGTGTCAGGGAATTTTGTTATGCTTTTTCAGCGGCAATTTGTACCAACTAAGTTGTCCATATAAAGTTTTTTAAAGACGTATTAAATTTGGTAATTAAGATAAAAAAGTTGTTATAACATCAAGTTTGTATTATTTTTTATAAAGCATATTTTATTGAAAATTTTATTTTCTTCATTGTTCTTAATTATCATTTATTTTAAAAGTTAAAGTTTGCTTTTGTTCAAAGAATATTTCTCCATAGGTAGAAATATGATTTTAAAATGCTATATAAATAAAATAAAAAAAATCCTTATTTAGTGAAGTTTATTGTTTGATTTTATGTAATTGCTTATTTAAAATTAAATGAAAAATTTGATTATGTATCAGAGTTCCCACCCCACAGTCCTTAAAAATCCTTGAAAAGTGCTTGATTTTGATTTTGAATGTCCTTAAAAGTGCTTGAGTTTGCAACAAGGTCCTTAAAAATCCTTAATTTTTTTTTTTCTGTTCTCACAGTGTGACTCAAAACTATTTTTTATTAGCCATCCAATTTCGTCCAAAAATTCAGCAATTCATATGCATTTATGTGCTACTTCAGTTTATGTGTGTTTGCTATATTGTATCTTTGAATATCAGAAACCCAAATTTTACCACCTAAATGAAATTAGTTCTTAATCGGTTTTTAAAAAAAATTTAGGTCCTCGAAAACTCCTTGAAAAATGCTTGAATTGCTTTGATGATAAAGCATGGGAACCCTGTAATTCACAATATTCAATATATATCTACAGTAGTATATACTAATTCTTATGTGTGATGTTATTATTTGTTTTTAATGATTTAAGTGCATCATTTTTCTTTCACCTTTTCTCATTCTTCTAATTTAATATCATTCTTTGTAATTATTATTTTTTTTTTTTTTGTAATATATAGTATTAATAGTTAAAATTGTCTGTTAATATTCTTTGTATATATTTGTATAAAAAATATATTTTATTCTCCAAGAGTGTACAGATTGTATATTTTTAATAAATGTTTTCCAATTAAAATATGGTTTTGTGCTTTTGTAAAAATTTTATTTTTTCTTATAAGTAGGTCTTTTGGTAGAATCAGGCTTTTACATCTGCTTAAGTTGAATCTGTTGGTAAAAAGTTCTTTGGTATTTTTTTTTATCAACAGGTTTTATGACCGAATCTGACCTTGCAGCCTTGTGCAATGTTTTATAAATTTTATACAAGACCAGGATAATACCGAAGCCAATGCCACCTTTCTATCTTGAAAACTTGCTGAGATATTAGATTAAAATTTTCTAAATTTTGAACATTTCAAGCTTGCGGAAAGGTTGTTTTACCACCAAGAAGTTCCAGTCAATTAGGGGTGTCGATGTGAATTGTAGTTGCATCAACACATCTTATTATTTATGATTATAAATTCCATCAGAAGACCAATATTTCTATTTATGGATTAGTTCTTATACAATTATACAGTTGATTCGAATATCAGTTGTAAAATTTATGCCTGGTTCACCAAAATGTTAAAGAAAATATTGCTTTCATATTATATCTTTTTTTGGTTAAACAGGTATACATTTTATAACAAGTTCTTACATCTATCCAATGCTTAATGATTGTCGAAAATAAAACACATGAAGCAAAAAAGCACTCAAGAATCTCTTCAAATTATAAGACCATTTTATGCACAAACTAATCTACAATGCTTCGCCGAAGCATTTAGAACCAAAACTTTTTTTTTTCGGTATTACATAGAGTGTTGCCATACAAAAAGAAACTTTTAAAATATAAGCATGATGTCAGAATGAAGGCAAATAGTTTATTATATTCGAACGAGAGTTATTTGCAACATACTCTTTTCTCATACTCCCTCTTTTGAGTTCACTTTCAATAACTCAAATTTGCAGTAGCATTGTGAAGGTTTCTGGGGGCTCATAATGGTACAACTAGTTTGGAAAATGCGAGGTAAGTGTATGGAAGTTAACAGGCTGCTCAGATTTAGGATCCTTCTTCCTCAAAATAGCTGACAAGGGGGCAACCTCCAAAAAAGAATCTAAATAATTGTTAGATTGCAATTCAAGGGGTGGGTGGGTAAATTCTTTGGATCTGTGTCATCAAAACACCACTTAGAGCTTTCAGTTTAACCGTTTGCATTTTGCCATCCTTCTCAGGTATTATCTGTATAACCTTGGCAAATGGCCAATTTAAACATTTTATACAATCATCTTTTATAAACACTATTTCCTCTGACTTTATGCTGCAGTGTTGATCTTTTTGAATCTGTCTTTGAATCAACCGGTTAAGATATTCTTGTCGAAAACATCTTCTCAATTCTTAAAAGAGTTTCATTTGATGTCTTATTCTTTTGCAACAGTGCTTAGCATTGACTTGGCCAACATCAGATAATCTTAAGATGTTTCAAGTAAAAACATGACTAATGCAAGCAAACTTAAATCTTCAGTGTCATCAGACATAAAGTGTTTTGTAAAGATGGAGTTTGTAACACATTCCTAGTCGCACAAAATTGTGTTCAGCTCTTCCTAGATTAAAACAATTCTTTCTAAAGTGCTCTTTAGAAGCTCCTACAAGATTCTAATTAACCTCTCACACAAGTCAGTTGTAGTGGATTGAACTTGAACCTCGAAGACATTTGATGTATCTCAGTTTCACTCACAATTTTGTGCTATTCAATTTAATGTAAGCTATTGTATGCAGTTTTAAAATTATTTGGTTTGTTTTCTGAGTATATGATCTTTGGTTCAAGATGTCACTAATTCAAAGTACACAGCTCTGTAAATCGTGCCGGTAAATAAGACTATCCATAGAAGTCCAACCAAATCGATGCCAATCCTTTGAAAATGGAGACATCTTTGACCCGATCTGCAGGTAGCGGCACTGGATCTGAAAGTAGTGATTTTGCTTTGATACATTTACATTTGCTACAACTAATTGACAATCCAGAATTTTTCTTGTAATAACAGGATCTAGGTTTCTGCATGACAACTTAGTTTATGATAAAAGTTTATGATAAATAAGTTTATGAGCTCAATCAGCTCTTTAGTGAGAATGCCATTATCATGTAGCAATATAGTAGATATAAACAGAGATTTATCAATACGTTCGGTAATTTGCGTTTTGCGTTTTTACTCTTTATAACCTGTCTTCATCTGTGAATGTGGCGTTACATACAGAAATCAAGTTTATGAAAAAAAAATGAAGATTCTGTTTGTTTAATCAAAAATTTCTCTGTATCTTCCTTTTTTTACAAAAAAAAAACCTTTCTGAATTTCCTTTCACTGCGTTCCTTTCTTACATTACTATTGAAACACAAAACCCATGCCATAAGTTGAATGATTAACTCAAAATTGCAAAATTTCATGCCATACCACAGGGATTTTAAGTTTCTAAGCTCAAGTTACTCAGATTAACCTCACATCTCTCTAACTCAACTTTCTTTTTTTCATAAAATATTTTATTGGGTGGTCAGTTTTTTAAATTCTCATGCAACCACTTGGGGTCGATAGCAGTATTCTAATTTAACCACTGTTGTGGTACTTCGGTAACCAAGACCCACAAGATTCTTCTCCTCTGGAACATGTTGCTAGTGTTCTGGAGACGTTAACTTAGGAATCTCTCTGATTCGATTGGACACAAAAACGGACTATTCTCCGTGTTCTCTGATCCATCAAAGGGCAGTCAAAAAATCACTCCAGAACATGAAACCCATATTGAGTAAATCAAATGCCAGCCTGCATGAGCTAGTCTTGTTCCTGTGCAACAGTTCATAAATTTTAGTTTATTTAAAAAAAAGTTTTTTTTCATTGGTGTAACTCTCACTTTGATTTTCACAAGCTGAGCTTTTAATTTCACGAGAGACTACCGACCTTACAAATACACAGGCCTCGTACGATCTTTTACAAGCATCGACGAAAATGAAAATATGCAATTCGAAAGTTTTGTTTATCTTCGAGCATCTAGGAATTCGTAATTCATTAAAACAGTCATTTCTCTAGACCAATTAAAAAATTCATTTTGCATGTTAAGAGGCAAAATATTATCCCAAAGTATATTGCTCTTCCATGCATCCTGTAACAAGGTAGCAGGACATAACAAACCAAGAGGGTAGAAAATGTGTTGTACAATAGATAAAACAGTTTGCTTAGTTTGATCTTGGTCAGGATCTATTTTTGTCGGAACATTATATCTTGGCTCGTGGGATATCTTGAACTAGGTT
Source organism: Amaurobius ferox (assembly GCA_951213105.1). Taxonomy (NCBI): domain Eukaryota; kingdom Metazoa; phylum Arthropoda; class Arachnida; order Araneae; family Amaurobiidae; genus Amaurobius; species Amaurobius ferox. Next base: position 113,033,240 of record OX578143.1, on the reverse strand, counting down.
CCATACCATTCTCAAAAAAGAAGTATCGCCAGTAAAATTGGAAAGGTAGGAACTGAAAACGTTACCTTCCCATCATCACAAATTAAAACATGCACGTTTCATCAATTTTTGTGTTTGAGGTACAAAATGAGCTAACTCTCCCAAATTAGATACTCCTGTTACACAGTTATCAACATAGAAAGAATTTTGAAACTTTGAAACTATATCATAATGTTCTCCAGGTGCATTTTTAAACAAATGATGCAATGATGCCATTGAAAGGAAAGAGCAGGTTGTGACACCGGACAATACTTTACAATGCCTATAGACAATAGTCCCCAGTTTCAGAAGGAAAGGTGATTTGCAAAAAATCTCTGTGTTCCAATGTGATACTCCCGCTGTAATAAACCCTTTTCTGTATCTGCGGAGAGGCCAATATTATCTATATAAATAAAATTGAAAATCTGTGTGTGTGTTTGTTTCATCATCACTGGAGAACGGCTGTACCGAAATTCATAAAAGTATGTGAATAGCCGTGAAATAGTCCTGCACTTAAAATTTAGTCCATTTTTCTAGTTTTAGGACCAAGGGTTATCGAGATAATAAAAAATGAACGTCCCATAGATATAACATTATGCAGACGATGTTTTTATCGACGATATACACTTATTGCAAAAAAATATATGCTCCCATAAGAAATTGATTTACAGCCGCTAAATTCGACATGAGGAGATATACAAATAATTAGAATTTGGGAGCAAAAAAACGTTTTAGAAATGGTGACAAGAAGATGACAGTTAGTAAGTGGTAAATCCTCCCCTGGCAGCTATACAAGTGATATTCGGTGTGGCATAGAGTCCATTGAGTCCCTCTGCAAAAGATTCTGTCACAAATGCTGCAATTGGTCAATTGATTCAGTGGTATTCTGAGAAGGCCGGAATTGCTGTCCCAGACTATCCCAGACGTGTTCTATTGGTGATAAATTGGTGGTCTGTAGACCTGGTTGGTTGTGGAAGGATATTAAATCTTCGAAGATATTGCTGAGAAAATCTTGCAGTACGTGGTTGAGTGTTGTCTTTGTGGTAAATGGAACCTGCGCGACTTGACAGCATAGGCAGAATATCCTTGCCGTACAAGTGAGCAGTCAAATTGGTTTGCAACACATTTAGAGGATATCAGCTGCCCTACGAGGTGGCACCCCAGACTGTCATACCATGTGTGATGGCCGTGTGCCTCTCCTCAATTGCGGGATCGAAATGCTGGCCAGTCTTCTGCACGGGATCCAGAAAAGTAGCCCACGCATTTTGCCCCCAGTAGATAAGGCATAAATAGATCCACATTATTTTTGTAACTTACCTCTACAGGGGGGGAAAAAATGCGAGCGGACACTTTTCCATAAATCCCTTAACACACATATGCAGCGGTCATTAGCACTGAGAGAGAAGAGGGAGTTGTCACTAAAGACAGCATATCTTCAATCAAACACTACCCAGGTTGACCGAACTCTGCACCAAAACAGCCGGCTCTGCCTATGTTGAGGGGTAAGTGGTAGGCGCCTTAATGGATGTTGACAATTAATCCTATCTTCTGCCAGTTTTGTACGAATCGTATCCCATGATGCATGGAGGATGGCAAATACCTTCGAATGGCTAACAATGATACTGTTGATGTGGACGTGGCTCCTCTCCTGGCTGCACGATCCTTTCGAACAGTTGTATATTTGGGACGTATTGAGACTCTGCAACAGTTGCATATCCTTCTCTGATCCACTGTTGCCAACACCGAGCAACTACCATATTGCTCCGACTAAAATGGCGACTGATTTGTCTGTTGGACCAACCAGCTTCTCTTAGGTCTATGATGCGACCTCTCTCTAAATCTAAATTTTTTTGTAGCTCTGTCGAGTATGTCTCAAAGTCATCTTCGTACAAAACTTGCAGTATCAAAACAGAAAATCTAGTTCCAATTGCCTGTGAGTGGGAACACAAGTCGTTTTAAATGCTGCACGTTGCATGAGCCCTATAATATCCTTGGCGCTGGCAGTTTGATCATTTGCATAATTCTTAAAATGATATTTGCATGCCAACTTTCGCTGTTGTAACTCAATTTTTTATGGGTGCATATATGAAAGACCGAAATTAGAGAATATCAATATTCTCCGGTGAATGTCGACACATTCCAAATACGTTGGTGAAAGACCGAATATTTGGTTATATTCTTATACATTCTGACCATCGCCGTTGTATGTCGACAAGCACAGATAAGCTCTGGTGGAGGTTGAAATGAGAAGCCATAAAGACGGAGAGACGACAAAGACATTCCACGAAGGAATACGCCAAAGTCCTTATGAAGCTCTGTTTGGTGTTAAACCAAAAAGAGGCATAGCATTGTCATCTTTGCCTGGCGAGCAAATCGTAAATATTGAAATCGAAGAACAACAGCTCGAAGAAATTGTTAATGTGTTTGAAGAAAATTTTAGCAGTTACCATACCGAAAACCATATTTCAAAGGAAAATATTGACGAGCAGCTGCAACGTACCACATCTTCATATCAAGCCCTGACTGAACAACACGAGTTTATTTCTATTAAAAGAGTAGTGGCGAAAGAGAATCTTCTACTGCAAGCAATGAAAATGTTACAAACCTCAAAAAAAAAAAATTCCTTCTGCTCAAATTGACGATACCATACGAATACAAGTCCCTGATCTCGTACAGATACCCGAAATGTGTTAGCGGTTGTTGTTGGAATAGAAGACTCCGACTTTTATGAATTAGCAAACAAAAATGGTACCCACAAGCAGTTTTATACCCGTAATCAGTTCGTAACTTGTAAAGAAAAGTTACTTTCCATAGATGAGATTTCTTCTCAAGAAATGTTGCTGAGAGAAGCAACTTCAACTAATTCGAGAAGTGGAGGGCAAGGCTATACACGCTGTAATTGCAATTGTGTGTGTGTGTGTCAGTGAGTCTGTGGAGACGATAACTTACGACCGAATGGAGCGATTCGAACAAAATTTGGTACAAAAATTACAATTTGTGAATACTGGAAATCTATTGTTTTTAAATACAATCGGATGTTCAGAACCTGCCTAAATTTTCGAGCGAAATTTTGAAAAAATCATCAAAAAATAAAAACCTTTAATAAAGTTACTCAGTCATTTCTTATGTAAATTTTCCTTAGAAAACGATTGACATAAACTTTAGAACTTTAGCATGAACCGTTCTTGAGATATTGCACATTTTTCAAATAAATATATCAAAAAATCCCATAAATCAAAAAAAAAAAAAAAAATTAACTTGAGAAACATGTTCACTTTTCATATGTAATATCATGCGATAAATTTGGGGACATCATTCTCCGTCCATAACGCTTGGTGAGATTTTGGCGACTTTTTTAAATGTTGCCAAATTGACGAAAATCAATATCTTGGAAAGAATATAAGTATCTAATAAGAATAAACTCATTTTTTTTTATTGTAAAAGTAGTAAATTCATTGCATTATATAAGGAAAGTCATGTGCTGCCTACATCAGATTTTTTACATGTGCTGTTACTTAAGCTTTCTACTATTTTGACATAATATATATCATAATATGTTTTAATAATAAAGTATGGTTTAAGAAGTTGCATTTTTGTCTTAACGTAACAAAAATATTTTTATTCAAAATTCTCCATCAGACGGTGCATGCTGAATGTCGACATTTGCCTGTGTAAGTGAGAAATAATGATATTTAGGAAATATTTCGGACATACAATAAGCGACTATGTGAATGCTGACATTCCCCGGAGAATATCGACATTTGCCAGATATCGGTCTTTCACAGTAACACATATATTTTTTTGCACCTGAGTGTATTTGAAGAAAATATATTATGTTTAGCAACGGAATTAAATCTAATATATTTATACAGTAGACGATTTTATTAAATCTTTTCCGATTTAAATAATAAAAGAAAAATGCAAATAAATATAATTTTTATTGGAATTCCATTTTTGACTGGATTATATCAATTAAGGCCTCGAGGTTTAAAGATTGCGGGAAAATTATTGGTATTTTCAATTTCTTACTTCATAGGTTTTATTTTGGCAAAGACTTTTCAAACTCATATATTGTGTTTAACTCATATATTATGTTTAGCCAATTGTTGAAACAATATAAGTAGTACTAGTATATCTTCTAATACCATTTTAGCGCATTCATTTTGGCATATATTGATCTAATTTCATATATATTATTTTAAAATTTGTTTACAAACAGAACCAGGATATTTTATTCAGATTTGCAAGTGAAGATAATTTTGTGTAGCAAGAATAGATAGATATTCCTGTACCTTTTTAAGAAAATTAAATTAAATATTTAATAGAATGTTTTGAATAACAATGTCATTTAGATTACGATAAGAATTTACATATAATTGTGTATTTTAATTTTCTTTATATTATATATTCCGTACAAAGATCGGGTATACTGCTATTATAATCTACGTCTGTCAATTATGTCCGAAATTGCTTCAATTCAGACCCTTAATTAAACGGTCATTCAAGGAAGGCCTGTTACCAGCGTCACAGGTCTAATTTCAGAAGTGTGATTTGTCTCCTTAATCACAGGTCTGTGTAGTAAATAATGCCCACTTGTATGTATTTTCTCAACTGGCACTTTTTCAATCTTTTCCATTCATTAAACGCTTTTATATAACCCTTTAAGCAGTTTTCTTTAGCTGCGCGTTTGCACATATTTTTATTTGAGTTGCAAAAAATACCGGGAATTTCGGAAATTTCGATGGGAAGAAACTACACTCACGGACAATGAAAGTTGCGCACCAAGAAGGAATCATAGGATAGACCTGAAATTTTATTGGTAGAAGGATACAGATGAATGATATACATGATCACAAAAACAGTGTAGCAGAACACGTGCAGAGGGAGCTTTGCTACACAGTCCAGTCATCCTCCATAGCGCGTCGCATCGCCTCGTGCTGCGATACAAGCAGCAATACGGTCCTGCATGGTGTCGAACAGACACCTCATGTCCTGCGGCAGACGAGTCCACACCTGTTGGACGTTGCGTTCCAAATCCCGAAGATTGCGGAAACGAGGCAACTGGCGTTTCAACTGGTCCCACACATGCTCGATAGGGGACAGGTCTGGGGAGCGGGCAGGACATGGAAGTGTCTGGACATGACTCAGGCAGACCTGGGTGACTCGAGCCTTGTGCGGCCGGGCATTATCCTGCTGGAATTGCTCACATGGGGCCGTAGAATCTCATCCACGTACCGCTGGCCTATCAATGTTCCAGGTACCACTACTAGAGCGGATCGGCTGTCGTAGGCTATGGCTCCCCAGCTCATTATGCCTGCAGTGGGGCTGGTGTGACGCTCGATAACGAGGTTGGGATTGTGCCTTTGTGCAGGGGACCTCCACACCCGGACACGCTGATCATCGGTCCCCAAAGTTAAGCGGCACTCATCGTTAAACATCGCCAATCTGGCGTTCCATGTTGCACTGGCCTGGCACCACTGCAACCGGAGCCGCCGATGTTCTCGTGTTAACGGCAGCACACTTAAGGGACGCTAGGATCGCAGATTCGCTTCCTTCAAGCGTCTAGATGTGGTTCGTGGGCACACAGGAGCCGCTACGTGGACCTGTATCGCGGATCGGGTCTCCGTGGGTTCTATACGTGCCTGCCGCACGATCATTCGATCCTCTCTACTCGTGGTATGCCTGGTCCGTCCAGAGCTGGTCCTCCATGTCTGGGTGGTGTTTTGTGACCAGTGCTCCGAACACCGTCGGTCGGTATAGTCCGAACGATCTACGTGACGGGCTATCTGGCTCGCCGTCCACCCTGCGTTTTCAGCCCGATGATCAGGCCTCTCTCGAAGTCCATCAGTTGCGTATATCGACGTTTCTGGCGTCTACTCACCATTCTTTTCATTCCGTACTCGTGCTTGCGTCGGCCGAAGCTTTTCGCATTGATGGGGCGTCGACTACACCCCGGTTTATAAGGCATCTGGGTCATGCTTGTAGCGTCAATCACGCGTGTACGGTCATGCGCAATCACACCAGACTGGGATCATTTGCATACCAGCCCGCCCTCTAGCTATTTACATCATTTCGCAGTTGTACAATGTTTTCTTCTTGGTGCGCAACTTTCATTGTCCGTGAGTGTAATTTACTCATTTCATATATGAGCTGGCTAATCCGGAACATTAAGTAGTTCAAACCTTAAGGATGGATCGCCATTTAGTTAAAGTTACTAAATCTTTGTATTTGTTTAAAAGTAAATTCCATTGAAATAAGATTTTTGAAAATTTGAAATTACAAAATTTTTGTTTAAAATGTGGAATTTGTATTAGTCACAAAACTAGTAAAATATTATTGGGACTAATAGATTTCTTATTATCGTTCATTTCTTATTATCGTATGCCTTTTCAAGGCCAGTTCTTCGTGAAAATTTTCTAGGTCCGTTATCTCCTAGTATGACTCATTTCGACCGCCTCCTTTTCTTCTTGTGAAAATATTCGCTCCTCCGAACATCTCTCCTGGTCTTCTGTGGGAATGACTCATTCCGAGTGCCTCTTTCTCTCCTCCTGTGAAAAATTTTTATGACTCATTCCGAGTGCCTCTTTCTCTCCTCCTGTGAAAATTTTCAAATCCTTTATCTCCTCCGAGTATGACTTATTCCAACTGCCTCTTTTTCTCTTCTTGTGAAAATATTCTAAGTCTGTTTGTTATCTCCTCCGAACATCCCCGATTTTCTACGCATGTGACATTTTCCGAATACTTCTTTTCTTTCTCCCGTGAAAAATTTTAAAGTTCGTTAGTAAGATTCACTTCAACTTTTCCCTCCTTTCGTGAAAATTTTCAAAATCTGTTATTTCCACCGGACCTTTCCCCTTTCGTTTTCCACGGGTATGGCTCATTTCCTTTTTTTCTCCTCCAACCTTGTCTGAGGGATATCCTCCTTCCTGGGTATTCGGTGCAAAGGGCAATAGAGAAGACATTGCATCTCCTGCTAGTGAACCGGCCTTTCTTAGCTGGCCATATTTCATGAATAAACCAGTTTTTTAAATTACTTATAGGACAAAATTCCCCGCATGTCTCAATAGTGTATGTAAAAGGTATTAAAATAATAAAAATAATATACAGGGTGTCCAGTGTTATCGGTGTCCAATAGCTATTTTCTCAACCGTTAGTCACAGAGATATACTTCCAATTGCAAAAATGTTTTAAATTTTAAAATATATTATCTTAGAAACAGTTTAAATCAATAAATGCATTTCTGAAATAAATACGAAATATAAATTTTTATACGGTCCCCCGGCCCTACCAATTATATTTAGGGAAATCATCCTCATACAATTTCATGCAAAATAAAAAAAAAATCTTTCTTTTACGATCAAAATTCACAGAGTTATAAAGCATTAAACTTTATGACTTAATTCGCTTTTCCACGCATAAAAATGTTCCGTTTCAGGCAACCAACCAATCAGGGACCATATTGACCATTTCTCAGCACAAAAGTAACACAACTTTAAACAGCTATAAGTTGGTCAGTTTTGGTCGTAAAAGGGTGATTTTTTTTTATTTTGCATAAAATTGTATGAGGATGATTTTCCTAAATATAATTGGTAGGATCGAGGGACTGCATAAAAATTTATATTTCGTATTTCTTTCAGAAATGCATTTATTGATTTAAACTGTTTCTAAGATAATAGATTTTAAAATTTAAAACATTTTTGCAATTGGAAGTGTATCTCTGTGACTAACGGTTGAGGAAATAGCCATTGGGCACCGATAGCACTGGACACCCTGTATATTATCAAATAAACTAAACAAATGCAACGGCTTGTTTGAACTGCTGCTAACTTAAATTTTTTTAAAGAATTAAGACTTTTTTTTCAATTACACTTCATTGTCTAAATTAAATTGAGCAAACTGCTGCAAAAATAACTGTAAAGTAAACATTTCATTAATAGTAGAGCATATAACAAATTAGTAACGGTATTAATTTGTTTCAGAGGCTAAAAAATTTCGTGTTTAAACAGACGCCTTCTTGTTTTTGCTGGTGTAGTTACTGTGTCGTTGTGTCCTGAATATAGATGGTGTTTATTTATTTATTTATTTATGTTTTTGCTACCGAAACCTGTGAATACAATCTAATTTGTCATGTCTTGCTTTATTAGCGAAGTCATTGGTTATTGCGCATAGCGATGTCTTGTACTCTGGGTTATCACGTAGCACTTTAATTTTTAAAAGCTAGGAAATAATTATTTTAATTTAGCTTTATCAATCTAGCGATGTCGGTGTCGCCCCTTTTCGAGCAGTTCCCTGATGCATCGATTTCATAATTGATCTTTGAGGGCAATTCACCAGGTTTTGCCTTGGCCCAATTAACACCATCCTCCTGCTAAATAAACCCGCTGATCACTCTGACCGAGCCTCATATTCTCCCAGGACAAAGTGTTATTTAATTTAGCGTCGAAATTTCTCTCCATAACTTCACAGCCAGTTTTGAGGGGTGCACTTCCCAGGAGTGCATCATTAATCCAGGAAACCCCTCTTGTAGGGGGTAAAGGGCACCCCGATGATATTTTCTCGAAAAGTTTCTCGGCGTCATCAGTAACCATGGCGATGACTGGCCGCCGCCGCCATCGGAACAATTATGCAAATGAGGCCCTCTGACGCTGACAGTGGCAGCGTATCGGGTGAGCGATTGCTGGCACCACGCCCCCTCTGAAGTGGGGGTGGAAGTTTGGCGAAAGAGAGAGAAACTTGGTGCCGCCGTAAATCATAAATTACTTTATCATCAGCACTGCGTGGGAGGGGGATCGAACAAATCTCCAAGAAGAGAGGGGGGGGGAGGGGGTCCGAGAAGGAGAGTTTCATTTTTATTATTATCACCTAAAAATTTTGTTTCCTGTTTTGACGCTAAATTTAAGTTGAGCGATTATGAGAGAGAGAGAAACAATTGAGAAACGGCCGTATAGCTCAAAAGAATGATTCGGATGAAAAATTGGGTAACACAGATGCTCTAGTTAGTTTTTGTTAAAATCTCTTTCTTTTAAATTGTGAGACAACTTCAGTTAGTCGGAGTAAGAACGGACTTTTAAAAGTAGTTACAATGATACGTTTAGGCATGCTGCTATTTTTAATAGTGTTAAATATCGAGACTAGTCTGTAGAAAAAAATTCCACGTGTTGCTTAAATATCAACGTGGAACTTTAAAACTTATGTTGTTATTCTGCAGTGATACGCCTGAACACTTAAGGATCCATAGAACTCTTCCACTTTTTTGTATATTCGCAATCTTAGTAATGTTAAGACACAACTTTTGTTCTTTCTAAAGTTATGGTTTAGGAATTAGAAAATGCAATTATGTTTTTAAATTCCTTGTTAGGGCATTTCTTTTATATGCCTATGTAATTTGAGGTTAATTTATCAATAAATTTTCAGAGAGGACTTAATTAATTGCATGGTTGATCATCCTAAGTTTTCGTGTAAAAAACGCAGTTATTTTTACCTTTCTTTTTCTTCTTGTTTCCTCATTTCCTTGCTATTCCTTTAATTCTTTTCGGATCATTTAATTCGGATTTGTTTAAGACACCAGTTAAGCCAGTATCACGCGGATTGTCCCTCGCAATAAAAAAAAATCTGATGTGGGCAACACATGACTTGTAATGAATTTACTACTTTTACAGTAAAAAAATAGGTTTTTCTTATAGTAGATACTAATATTCTTTCCAAAATATTGAATTTTCGACAATTAGTCGTCATTTTCATTGATTTAGCGTCATTTTTATCCATTTGGCGAGATTTTCGTTAATTTGGCAACATTTCAAAAAGTCGCCAAGTTGGCGACATTCTGCCAAATTCGTCGCCAAAATCTCGCCAAGCGTTATGGATGAAGAAATAAGTTATTCTTACAGCAGATATACGACTATTGGCGTTCAAATACAAAAGTATTACTTAAAGTATCTTTTTTCATGAATGGAACGAGCTAGATCCACGAGAATGATGTCACCCAATTTATCGCATGGTATTACATATGAAAAGTGAACATGTTTCTCAATAGGAAATATTTTTATTTTATGACTTTTTGATAATTTTTTTGAAAAATTGTACAATATCTCGAGAACGGTTTATGTTAGCGTTCTAAAATTTATGTCAATCGTTTTCTAATGAAAAATTACATAAGAAATGTCTATTTGCGTAACTTTATTAGTGGTTTTGATTTTTTGACAATTTTTTCAATATTTCATTCGAAAATTTAGGAGGGTTCTGAACATTCGATTGCGTATAAAAACATTAGGCTTCCAGTGTTTATAGATTGTGATTTTTGTTCCAAATTTTGTTCGAATCGGTCCATTCGTTCGTCAGTTATTGTCTCCACAGACTCACTGACACACACAGACATCACTCCAAAAATGTTTGATTCGTGATCAGGGATGCTTGAAACGTGCTCTCCCGTCGAAAACTCGAATTCGAATTTTCGACCCCGTCACAATACTTTCCTTATACATTATGTATATAAGGAAAGTAAAAATGTTAATATATTGTTATTAATTGTTTGATCATTATTTTCACATCTAATGTCGTGACAAACAAGTTGGAAATTTTGTGAAATAAAATTATTCTTTTTTATTGACAAAAACTTTCTCTTACGCACAGTCTCAATCGTACGTTTCAACCGCTTGTCTTAATTTCATAGACGACTTATTTTCCTTCTTAAAATCAGTTTTCGTTCAAAATTATTCTTTTAAAATTTTTCGTAAAATTGCTTAAAAAAATATTTTTTAAGTTGGCAACATGTCTGCACCGTTTTTTAGTTGGATACATTTATTTGATTTGTGTCAATATATATGCTATTTTTAATACCTTTTTGAACCTTAACGTTATTTAAATGATCATTTTCCCTCATATCAGTGTTCCGGAAATTAAATGATATAATACTATAAAAAATAAGATTTTTATGGTATTATATCATTTCTCATAGGATATAATACCATAAAAATCTGTATTTTAGACTAATTTGCGTTCTAATCATATGCAGTGTATCAAATTTTATCTATATCCAGTTTTTTACATAATGTGTCAATACATAAAAGTTTATAGTGGTACAAGCATTTGTTCTTGAATTAGTAAATTCATGTCACAAAAATACACACAGTACACACACAACATACTATAAAAAGTATTCGAAATATGTTCAGTAACCTTTGAAATAAATTTTTCTGCCAAAACCCCGAATTCAAAAATTTTGAGGAAAGGATATAAAATGACAAAAGTATAAAGTGAAAATGATTAATTTTGTCAAACGAATAGTTCCATTATGGTATATGTTTTGACAAGAAATGGAAAACAAAAACATTTTCAAGCTGCTAAAATCAACAGTTTTCAAGATGACTACATCTTTTAGGAATTAAAAAAAATTATTAAGGATGGAACAGGAGGAGGGGGGGGGGGGGGGGGGGGGGGTCATCCAGAACAATGCAAAATATATGTACACTAATTTACAGTAACTTTAGAAAACGAGTGAACTTGCTTGGTTTCATTGAAAATCTTTTCAGAAACATGCAGCAATATAAAATTCACTTCAATCAATGGCAATCGCATTTTACCAGATTGAATTTGCATATCTTTACAAAAAAATCTGATGTGGGCAGCACATGACTTTCCTTATATAATGCAATGGATTTACTAGTTTTACAGTAAAAAAATAATGTATAAGATCCACAGCGCTGTGTTTTTATCGTTGAATTGTACATTTGGTGATTTTCCGAATGACAACATGTAAAACTATTTCAAAATACTCAATTAACTTATACTTCGCGCAACGCTAAATAAACAATTATCAATATTGAGAGCATCCTCAATAAGCGATATAGTCCATATATTAAAATACTTTAATAATTACTTCATCAATTAAGCGTAATTTTCATTAATTTAATGTCATTTTTGCAATTTTGACGATATTTTTATCAATCTGGGACGAAATATCGCCAAGTTGGCAATACTTTGCTAAATTATTCGCTAAGTGTTACAGACAAACGGAGAGAAGAGTATTTCTTATATACTAGAAGGTATGACCGTCATATGACGGAAATCAAAATTTGAGATATATTACTCCCCCTTTGGTGTCATTTTTTTTATCAATTTGGCGACATTTTTGTCATTTTAGAAACACTTACAATAGTCGCCAAGTTGGCGACGTCCTGGTAAATTTCTCGCCAAGCGCTTCGGACGGACGGAGAAATGTGTTATTCTTATAGTTTACGCTTATGTTCTTTCCAAGATATTGAGCTTTCATCATCTAGTCGTCATTTTCATTGATTTAGCGTCATTTTTATCAATTTGGCGATATTTTCATAAATTTCGCAACATTTAAAAAGTCGTCAAGTTGGCCGCATTCCTCCAAAATTTTGCCAAGTGTTATGGACAGATAAATAAGTTATTCTTTTAGCAGATAAATGACTATTTGCGTCCAAATACAAAAATATTACCTAAAGTATCTTTTCTCATGAATAGAACTAACTAGCTAGATCCACAAGAATGATGTCACCGAATTTATCGCATGATATTACTTATGAAAAGTGAACATATTTCACAATAGGTAATATTTTTTTTTAATTTGATTTTTTGATAATTTTTTTGAAAAATGTGCAATATTTTGAGAACTGTTCATGCCAGCGTTCTAAAATTTATGTCAATCGTTTTCTAATGAAAAATTACATTACATAAGAAATGACTATTTATGTAACTTTGTTAAAGGTTTTAATTTTTTGATGATTTTTCAAAATTTCACTCGAAAATTTAGGGGGGGGGGGAGTCTGAACATTCGATTGCGTATAAAAACAATAGGCTTCCAGTATTCATGGATTCAAATTTCGTTCTATTCGCTCCATTTGTTCGTCAGTTATCGTCTCCACAGACTCACTGACACACACACACAGACATCACCCCAAAAACGCTTGATTCGTGTTCAGGGATGCTTGAAACGCGCTCTCCCGTTGAAAACTCGAATTCGAATTTTCGACCCCGTCACAATACTTTCCTTATACATTATATGTATATAAGGAAAGTAATAAGAGATGCATCATATATCATATTGATTATATCATATTTACATGCTAATATTCATATTCACTTGTTTCTATCATTTCTTTTAGTGAGCATATCTGATGTGTTCAACATATGAATTTTTTTATAAAGATTAGTGGCATTTTAATTTATAGACAGTAAAGAAAAAAAATATTCTGATGTGGGTGCCACATGACTTCCCTTGGTTACTCAATGACTTTACTTCTTTCACCGCGCAAATAATGGTGTATACAAAATCCACAGCACAATGTTTTTGGCATTGAATTAACACCAAATTGTGAATTGGGCCCTTTTGGCAACTTATGAGTTCCAACAGAATGATTTATTCATATTCACGCCCAAAATTCTCATCCAAATGCAATTGACATTTAATTACTACCCTGTGAAATGAATGAATGTTGGCGAATTCTTTAGTGTCAAAAAATGAAACTGTTACAAAAAGCATGTTCCCTCTTAAATAGAACGAACTAGATCTATGAGAATGATGTTAACAGATTTTTTTATGAATTAATTAATGGAAAGGTACATTTTTAAAATCTCATACACAGATAAAATTTGTATAATATTAGAACCAACAACAAATTTATATGGAAATTCTCAACTTAAAGAATTCCGTTCCTTTTTAGGCTCCATTGTAAAAAAGGACTTATTGACTTAGGTTGCATGATTAAATAGGCATGCCAAGTAAAAGTGACATAACTCTGAACTTTGGTAGTAATGGATACAAAGGGCAATAACACATTGATGCAGGATATTTTATTTAACTGAGGGAAGTTAAATAAAACACACTTATTGTGTACTCGCTCAAAATACAGCAGTTGGCTGAGTAACTAGATATAGACAGATACAAAACAGCCCGTATTGTATATGCAAATTATTTAACACAACAGATCGTTAATGAACTTTGACAGGCCTGGTGATATACTATCGTTAGGTAATCAGTGGAAGAGCTATAAATCGTAGAGGTTTGCCTGATTTCTTCCTAGAAATCTAACCCTTGTCTTGGCGAACCAGTGATACTAGATCCTTATGATCGTGGTGGTATCAATCCTAGTGCTTACTCCACGGACTTGCACTTTCCTCCCTTCTCAGTCACACATCGACGCGACATCTAGCTAGTTTCCTTCTCTCTCTCACTCGCGATCCGAAATTTATCCTGTTGCCATGCAGGACCGCAGATGTTGCTTGACTTGGCGATTGGTCTACATAACTGAACATAACTGAACGAGCCAGAAGTTGTTAATATAAAGCAAACATAAATTATAATATAAATAAGTAAATTAACTGAGGGAAATAATAACCAACAGTTATATAGAATAGCCCTCACACACGGCCTAACCAACAAAAAGTTTTGAGATCCCTCTAAACGAGATCGACCGTTCAAAATTACCTCAACTTGCCCCATTCCTCGACAGTCAATAGCCAAGTGCCTACATTTCTGACTCCTTCCCGCTTACTTCTTTTTGGAGTGAGATCTGACTGTTGGGCCCTAATATCACTAGTCCGTTTACAGAACAGACTGGCAAACCTAGGATGGGTATAACTTTCCTCCATCGCCACTTTGTGCAACCGACCCCTACGCCGTTACTTTAAGACCCTACTTACTTCTTTAAACACTATTTCCTCTTAAAAGGTGACTATTTCGCATGTTAAAAATATTTTTTGACAAAATCATTTCAGTCGTTTTATTTCAACTAAAATTGATTTTATCTTACAAGAGAAGAAAAGGTTGAATAATAAATATATCTTATATCGTCAACAGAAATATCTTCTAAAATTATCCAATCAATGAATATCGTACATCACCCAAAACAACCGAATAAATAAATTTATACTTTACTATCAACTCAAAATCATTCGAATGCAGATTATCGCTCAAAACCATTCGAATTCAAACTATCACTAAATGCGAATGCATGATATCGCGATGGCCGATAGATTTACAATCATCCAAAATAATTCGAATAGTTCATCAGTTGCTTGTGTTACTATATTACTATCGTGAGAAAAATATTTGTATGCAAACTATCGCTAAATTCAAATGAATGTAATCGCGGTGGCTGATAGATTTGGCTAAAATCGGTCTAATACAGTTCATTTAATTGTGCACTACACTACTATCAAACGTAAAGTATTCGAATTGTTCTTTATTACTATCCATACTATCGAATGATCTGAAATTATCGAGTTATTCGATAGTTTCATTCGAATGAATTCTATCATTAATGGTAGTAGTTAGAGAAAAACAACATTTAAGATTTAAGTTTAATTTTCAAATTGCCCTTGCTTGAAAAGTCCTGAAATATTCAATAAATAAGCTTTAAAATCAGGATTTCTGGTGTTAGATTTATAGCTATTTCTTTTTATTTAATTTATATCTTGATTAAAATTTTAATAGCTGAGATTTTTCATTACTATGCAAAGATATTAAATTACAGCTGTTACAATTTTAATTAAGTGCGTAGTTAAAAATCACAACGCAAATCATTAGCTTTAATTTGTACTCAAATACAAATTTAAATCGTTTGAAATCATTATGCTCTAAACGTTTGGTTTAAAAACTGAATTGTGTAACAATTATGCTTAAATATTCTCTCCCTCGTCTCTTTCTCTCTCTCAGCATTTAGTCTTAGATTAAACTGTGAACAAGATTTTACTAAAATCCCATCTATTGAAGTACGTTAATTCTAAGGACTGGCATTTTAACGAAAGTTATTGTTATTAACCGAAGAATTAAAGAATGTATTTTATAATGACTACCTTTCATAGCATTTCAGAATGAAAAACAAGAGTAGTTTGAAATATTTTCCGAAATAATAATTAATTTATATTGAAATGCAGTATTGTGGTAGATTGTATTTGATTTATAAATATGGTACATGAAATTTATATAAAAATGTTAGTAACAATATTGTATGTAAGATGTATACTTTTCAATCGTTAAAGGTAAGTTCGTGCATTTCATGCTATCGAAATTATTAATTACTAGAACGAATTGTCCGACGTTGCCTGGGTCCTAAATTTGCGCCCGATACTTAAATAATGCAGATACAGATAGCACCACTCAATTTACAAATCGCCTGTTTTGAACCCAAATCATTCCCGCTTTCCTTTTTTCCTATGCCTAATCATGCCAATTATACAATGGGGAGTAATACGCTTCTTCAATACGTCATAAATAATATCCTTTAATGCGTCATAAATAAACTTTTTGGATACGCCCTAAATGAGTGAGCTATAAGTAAAGGAAATCACTTGAAGTCACGAAAAAAAAATTCCTTTATATCAAAAGTAAAATAATAAAAAAATAATAATTGCTATTTCAGTGAGTTTTTATGTGATTAGAGTCAAATTTTCAGAGAATACTTATAATATTGGAAAAATTATATATACCAAACCATGAAGATTTATCTCTTAAATTCACGTATTTAGAAAAGAGTAAATAAAATGCCACTCAAAATATTGTCTTCTGAGATATGGTTCGCAGATCACCAGCTCCATTTTATCTATTATCGTCTGCGCGGAATAAACATGATTTTGAAGTCGAAATTTCATAACGGATTTTAGACTTTAAATGTTCGTCCCTCTTAAACTAATTCGAATTTTAAAAAAAATCAAAAAATCGCCGAAATGCACATTACGGGGAACTGGAAGTATATCTATGTAGCAAATTTTCGCGCTTTGATTTTCCGCTACAAACGACGACATAAACAAACGAACAAACATCTTCTTTTATTATGTAAGATGTTAAACGTAAATGGATATAATTAATTTGACTGTTTCAACGGCACATGATAAAGTTAAGATTCAACGTGTACAGTAAACATCTTATAGTAAGCAATTGACATCTTTATCAGTGCAAGAGAACCAACAAATCGAAGTCCAAAAAAGAAATGGGTTCAAATAGAAGAAACAGAGGGTTTATATACCCAAGACTTAGATTAAGAATTCACTTGAGAGAGCCAATCAGATAGCAGGTTCAAGCCGAACCCCCCCACGACAACCTGGAGGTTTATGCCGAGAGAAAAGGCGGTCGATGGGTTTCGTATCCGCTACCAAGCGAGATCATGACCAGGGGAGCGAGGTCAGCGAAACCATTCACCGGATGAGGTCCAAAGATGATCCCGCCGAGTCCCGACCCCAGTCGCCGACGGATCTGGAAACAGGCCACAAAGAGACACTGCGCCATCTGGAAGAGTCTGCTTCATGAGCCCAATTGAGAACGCCTTGGAACAATCCACAGTTTAGTTTACCCCCGGTTAAGAGGACAGAACTCTAAGGAGCTAAAATCCACACACCATCTTTAAAGGTGATATTCCTGTCGTGTTTTGGCTCACGGTAATCTTGTGTGTTACTTGTTATTTCGGATTGGCTGGACGGTTTTTCATGCTGATTTTTGATTGGCTCTCTCTTAATCCAGGTCTTCCCCTGCTTTTTCCTTTCGCGTCTATTCCTGTTTTGGACTTCGGGTTTGTTGGTTCTTTTGCACTGATGAAGGGAATCCAGCGTATCTTCGAAATACCTGTATGCTGCATTATTGTGTTATTTGTGATTTTATACATTGCTCAAGTTTTTCTTATCCTTCGCAAAACGAGTATTGTACTTATTAATTAAAGCTGAGTTTTTAACCCATGGTTATATGATTCTAAAACATGAATCCACCATTTTCAGCAGAATAACTGTATGTATATATGTCTTTGAGTTATGCAATGTTGACAATAATAATGTATGTATAGAATAATAAACCAATTTTTATTTATTATAATTATGTTTCGAAATTATTTTTTCAATTAATTCGATCATTTGAAACGATCATTATCAAATAACTACAGGTATTAATATCCTGGTCATGACGCCTTTCCAAAACAGGTGATTTATTTTAAACATGTTTCTGAACATTTTATTTTATATAACATGATTGAACAAGAAAAGGCAATTCAAAATAACACCACGTTCATAGTTAATAAAATTTTAAGAATTTATCCTATTTTATTTTTGAAGTATCTTAAATAGCTGAATTTGAAATTTCTTTATTTAAATTCGAATTTCAATGTGGCAGTGAAACTTGTTTATCAAAGAACTTCAGTTATTAATATCCTGTTCATGACGTCATTTCAAAATTAAGACGATTTAAACTAATTTATTTTCCTGAGGTAGTTTATTACTGTCTCGACAGAGGGCGCTGCCCAAATGCGTGAAAAATTACGCGTTTCGTGATGACATCGTGAGCATTTTAACATCCGTCATCTCGCGGGTGTGCGCCCTCAGATGATCATTCGAAACATTCCCTCACTTCCTCCCTTCCCCGAGACTCAACTGGGTCCTCTTTTTAGCATGGAAATGTGACGTCTCATTTCCATTTCAAATGATCGCTCGGATTAATGCAAGGAGGGTAGGGGGGATAGGAGGGTTGTTCCCCTACCTTCTTAAAATTCCTGACGTGGGTCCTCCGGAGAAATCACGCGGGATGCCCCCCCCCCCCCCCTTCTACCTTACTCACAAAGAAGAGAACGCTCTTTCTGAAATTTTTCGCAAATTGCGGGACCCGGAAAATACACTCACCGTTCTGAGATCCCCGAATTTTACCTCCCACATTTAAACTCCCCCGAGGTTGAGGGGGAGTAAAAAGCTTTGGAACTATAGACAACCCAGGGGGGAGAGGGGAAAATTGCTGAGGTACGTTTTCGAATTTTCGTGCCGATGGAAAATGTTCGTATAGAGTTAAATGCTTTTGCAGAAGTAGCCGAAAATGAATGCAAAGTATTTGCCGAAAGAAAGGTTGAAGGCAATAGAAAAGCTTTTTAAAAAATAGTTTCGGAATCTTAGGTAGAATTTCCATGAGACGAGCGTATTGTGTTGTATATTTGTAGATACAATGTTGGCAACGCGAGATTAGGACTTGCATGGGTCTCAGAGGTGTGTCAGGATTTGGAAATGCACGATTTCATTTTCTTCCAAGGATTCAAAGCAAGCCAACTTCCATCATCCCTAGAAACAAGAAAATTTTGGCGAAACTTCGTCACGGCATTTTCTAAAGAAAATTGTGACAAATATACGAGTATATATTTTTTAAGAATGACAGAGTTATCAAAAAAAGAATCAAAGTATTATTTTATACATAGTGTCAAGATAAACCATGGACCATGCCAATAACTCGAGAAGTACTAGGATTGTCGTATATTTTTTATGCATGCAGGTGTATAGGAAACTGAAACGATACGATGAGACAATTTTAGTGAACGTTGACTTCCTCTTGTAGGGGAGTACTGGAGGCTACCTTGGTTGTCGCTAGAAACAGTAGAAACGTCAATTACAAAGTTCTAGAGTTTTGCAAAATAAGCACTATAAGCATTTTCGTCTCATAGGAAAAGCTGAAAAATAACTCTAAATAACTATTTTAAAAGAGACAATTTTATTAATCTGCATGTAACAGTATAAACGTAGAAACATTTTATTACACGTGTGCAAGCATGTATCATTGCTGAAGGTGAAGATTTTGTATCTTGTGTATAATAAAGTCAATTTTATTCTGCCACATTGACTAAATATTTGATAGTTTAGGGAGGGGGGGGGGGGGGGTTAGATTGTATACATTGAATATCAGGCTTGTTTTTCATCTTTTGCGAGGAGAAGGGACAATAATGTATAATGCTAATTTTTCAACGCTCTTTTCAGCGCTTTGTGAAGAACTCCCTCCTATCGTTAACAGAAAACTATATAGCCCCCGTACTCCCTATAAAAATAGGGTAAGTCCCTCTAAAATAGTGCTATTGGAGTTTCCTATATACTTGCATAAAAAATATACGATAGCTTTAATATTGTTCGAGTTATTGGTCTGTTCTGTAACTTTTCTTAACACCCTGTATATTTCTCCGCAAGAGAGGTTAGTAATGTAATTTTCCTATAAATTTAAAAATGCCTTATTACATTTTGCTGTACATTTTATGAATATGTTTAGTCACTCAATATGCTTACCTATCAATGTATATTTTTGTATATGAATATGTCTAATCAGTCAATATGCTTACCTATCAATGCATATTTTTTGTATGAATATGTTTAGTCAGTCAATATGCTCACCTATCAATGCATATTTTTTGTATGAATATGTTTAGTCAGTCAATATGTTCACCTATCAATGCATATTTTTTGTATGATTACCAAATAGACTTTTATATTATATTTTTGAACTATGGTTTCACAAATTTTTATTTTCTGAATCTGAATTTCGAAAATTCTTCTAACTCTTCTTTCAATGACTTCAGATGTTTTTCACGAAGAGCGCGATTATATCTCAAAATAATTAAATGATTATCATGAAATTTATGCATGAGTATTTTACATAAATTTAATGTAAATAAAAAAAAAAAAAAAAAAAAAGAAATTGGGCAGCACATGATTTTACTTCTTTCGCAGCGAAATTATGATGTACAGGATTCACAGCGGAATGATTTTAGTGTTGTTTTAACCCCACATAAATTGAAATTGGGGTTTTTTCAGACGTGCAAAATCCTCATCGCAATGTCTCGTGAAATGAATGATTATTGGTGAATTCTTTGCTTCCAAAACATAAAACTAGCGCAAAAAGTGTTTTCTCTCGTGAATGGAACAAATCTAGATCCATGAAAATTTTGTTAATAGATTTGTTTCATAATTATTGGACATGGGAAGTGAATATATTTGATTATATTAACGACTTTTAAAATATAACGTAATTTTTTTTATAAATTTGTTTGAAAAACTTGCTATATCTCGAGAACGGTTTTTAATGTTTATGACATTCCTCTTATAATGAAGAATTATGTATGAAATAATTATTTATTTAACAGTACTAAAGGTATTGATTTTTTAACGTTTTTTCAAAAATTCATTCTAAAATTGAAGGCGAACATTCTGTGGCTTTTAAAATTAATAGGGTTCTAGTATTCACTGACTGTAATAATCGTACCAAATTATTTTCTAAATGGTAAATTCATCTGTGATATATCGCTCATATAGAGTCACAGGCACACACACACACATCATCATCATGAAACGTTCGATTCGAATTCAGGGATGCTTAAAACGTGCTTATTCGTCGGAAACTCGAATTCGAATTTTCGATTCCACCCCAATACTTTTAATATACATTATCATATTTATATAGGGAAAGTAAAAACACCTGCTACTTTTCCGACTAAATAGAGTTGAAAACTCTAATTATTGTTTTTCCACAATATCGAAATTTGTTAATTTGTAGGGAAAGTACTGTGTTAGACACACTATATTTGTTTAGATACTCTAAGTCCTCTGGACGAGTCGGAAGGCCTGGGGTTTTCACACTATATTTGTTTTAAAGTGTATTACTTAATACAAAAAAAAAAATCACACCCCTTAACTTCTTGCAGATTTATTGATAAAGCGCTTATTTAAATGTACATCTATCTGGGTTTATTTTTCTTGGCTTCACTGCCTGTAAAGCAGAAAGACTCGGTAAATCGTTTTAAAGGCAAGTAGTAAAAAGCGTTGGATTTGATCTCGCGACGTGTATTAAGTCGGGCTTCATTAAGTGTTTGTTACATTCATTTAAAAAGATGATGTGTGTATCACATGACTTTCCCTACAGTTTGATGTTTTTTATTTTTGGAGTGTCATTATATTTTATTAATATATATATCTTCGGCTCGTGATTTAAAATAGGAGTAAACACATTCATGTTGCTTTAAACAAAATCCATTAAAATATTTGATTTAATTCCTCTGTATAATTATATATATATATAAAGAATATATGTTTTCGCTCTAAACAATATATGATCAGGCGAATCTGATGAATAAAACATTCTGGTTCCGTTTGTAAACCAATGTACAAAAATTTGAAGTTAGGTAATCATACGCCAAAATCAAGATGCCGAAAGGATCGCAACTTTATTTCTGTAGTATTTTATCCCATGTTGCAATAGTTATGTAAACACATTCTGAAATATATGAATCTAAAAATCATTCTCCAAAATATTACTATAATCTTATATTCCATGGACATAACTGATGCATCAATATCAAATATGTACTACCGTTTATTACTTTCTCTGTATTCATATTATAATGTATAGGAAAAAGTCGAAAATTCGTATTCGAGTTTTTGGCAGAAGAGCACATTTTAAGCATCCTTGAACTCGAATCTCTGGCTGCATTCAATAATTACGTGTTATTAAATTATGTGTTATTTAATTACGTGTTATTAAATTGTGTTATTAATTTATGCTTTTTGACTTATTAAAGTTTGAACTGGGTTATTATTAAAGTCTAAACTGCGTTATTAAAGTCGGAACTGGATGAGAATTCACAACTCAAGGCAACAGCCTTGAGTTGTGGATTATCACCGAAAATTGTTAATCGTGTTTTTTCAAATTTTCTAAGCTAAGGAAAACCCAGTTAAAATATTTATCAATATTCTTTACCTCCCATTTGATCTAAAATTAGTCATAAATTTGTTAGAATTCTCAACATACAAGTACATTTTCGAAGTAGTAGTCTTTCCTATCAATAAAATAAATTTTTCTTTACTTTCGAAAAATTCAATAAATCAATGCACAAATACATGAAGTTTGATAAATATATACACCAAAATGAAAACATTGAAACAACGGTAGCAAAATCTATTCTCGTACCCCGTTGCAACAATAATAAAATCTGATGTGGGCAACACATGACTTTCCTTATATAATGTACTGAATTTACTACTTTTACAGTACAATAAATAGGTTTTTCTTATAGTAGATATTTATATTCTTTCCAAGATATTGAATTTTCGCGTATTAGTCGTCATTTCCATTGATTTAGCGTCATTTTCATTCATTTGGAGAGATTTTCGTTAATTTGGCAACATTTCAAAAAGTTGCCAAGTTGGCGACATTCCGCCAAATTCGTCGCCAAAATCTCGCCAAGAATTATGGACGAAGAAATAAGTTATTCTTACAACAGTTAAATGACTATTGGCGTTCAAATACAAACGTATTACTCAAAGTATCTTTTTTCATGAATGGAACGAGCTAGATCCACGAGAATGATGTCACCCAATTTATCGTATGGTATTACATATGAAAAGTGAACATGTTTCTCAATAGGAAATAATTTTCTTTATTTTATGCCTTTTTGATAATTTTTTTTAAAAATGTGCAATATCTCGAGAACGATTGATGTTAGCGTTCTAAAATTTATGCCAATCGTTTTCTAATGAAAAATTATATAAGAAATGTCTATTTGCGTAACTTTCTTAGTGGTTTTGATTTTTTGACGATTTTTTTAAAATTTCATTCGAAAATTTAGGGGGGTTCTGAACATTCGATTGCGTATAAAAACAATAGGCTTCCAGTGTTTACGGATTGTGATTTTTGTACCAAATTTGGTTCGAATCGGTACATTCGTTCGTCAGTTATCGTCTCCACAGACTCACTGACACACACACATACTTTCACACACACACACACACACACACACACACACAAACACACACACACACACACACACATACACACACACAGACATCACTTCAAAAATGTTTGATTCGTGATCAGGGATGCTTGAAACGTGCTCTCCCGTCGAAAACTCGAATTCGAATTTTCGACCCCGTCACAATACTTTCCTTATACATTATGTATATAAGGAAAGTAATAATAAACACATTGGGAAATATATGAATGAGAAGAACGTTTTCTCTTTATTACTGTAATATTATATTCCAGTGCAGTAACTGATACAACAATATTAAAAATACAATTTATTTATGAAATTTATTTTTATATTAATTTTATTGAAATGGAATAATTATTATTGAAATGGAATTTATTATTGAAATGGAATAATTTGAATGAAAACCGTCTGCCGCATAAACACATTTAATTTAATGCCTCTGAAATCATGATATCATTTTCTTCAAATAAAGTTTTGGAAAAAAAAAATATCGTCTGCATAATGAATAATGATATTTCTATGGAAGAGTTTTTATTAAAAAATCTGAAAAACTGTGAATTTGTTTACAAAACAAACAAACAGATTTTTAGTTTTATATAAATAGATAACGTGTAAGATAATCCATTTTTCGAATGTTTCATTTAAAATAATTATTATATCTAAGCAAAAGTCTTACCAGAGTTTAATTTTTAAACTCCAGAATTTTCGCCATTTTTATTTTTAGTGCTTGGTAACTAAGTAAATATACCTGTTATTAACTTTTTCATTTAACAATATAAGGAACAAAATTTTATTTTGTTAGTTAAAGCAAAGATAATAGTTCAATTAAAGCCCATATACTATTCTTCTACTCAGGAGGTGTATTACTTTGTTTACGAAATATTATGTGCGAGAGAGCAGAAAACAGCTTGTTGTTTTGAGACAAATGAAGTTAAAGCTCTGAGGTAAGCATCAAAACAATTATTTTAGTGTTTTATTTTTTTAACTATCTCACGATAGACTGAAAGCACGATGAAGTAATTGGTGTCAATATTCTTTAGAATTCATAAGACTACAAAATAATGATGATAAAATTAGCAATATGCTATATAAAAATTTAAAGATACTGCTCCTTTAATATATTATTTAATTTTTGAGTAACAATTGACTGGTATGTTATCTAGTTATGTATTCGAAATGCAATGGAATTCTCATTAAAAAATTCAGAAATTATTTCGAAATAATATTTGTCTTTATTCAATAGAACTTGCATGTATGTATTTAACAGTGCATTTTATGATTTTACTATGATTATCGTGCTGTGATTGATACCACTGATTAACCAATAATTACTTAACCAATAATTTCTTAATTTATACATAAACTATTATTAATGCATTAATTAGTACCATTTATAATTCATTACGACTAATTAACTATTTTAATAGTTAAACTATTATAGTATATTTTGCACCATTGAATAAAATTTCAGGGTACGCCATTGTGTTTGAGTCCTTTATTTTATATTTACAGGATTTTATATTTTTATATGATTTCATACGATTACATGTAGGTACATATCAGACGAATAGAACTGTTTCTTTTTTAACTGCGTTAGATCACAGTTCAAAATGTATTTAAACGAAAGTGTGTAAATTTAACTGTATGAAATAAATTCATATTCTATGTATATGACTGAATATCTGATTATTGTCAATTTTCAGGTTACATTTATTTTTAACTTTATAATTTCTAGAAACTTTTGATTGGAATAAGTTCTTAGAAATATTTTTATAGATTTATAGTAGGTTATAGACCTGTTTAGCATGATTAATGAAATTTTAATGTACACTCATTACAGGAAAATGTACTCGGCGTTGACCGAGAGTTGAAGTAGCGATTAATTGAATTTATATTAATCTAATAAAATAACAAAATAAAATTGTTTTATTCATATAAATAACAGTTAACGTTGTATACAATCCGCGTATACCTGCGCAACGGGCGTAATACGATTCCATCCCCCAAATAAATAATTTTCCCATCTTCCTCATCAATACAATTTAAAATGCCTCCAATCCTGCGCGACCACAGATTTCGCATTTTCTGAGGTCATAGTAACCTGTAAGCAAAAATAAATAAATAAATAAATAAACAAACAAATAAATAAAATATAAAAAATATATAAGTAAATAAAAATAAATAAGTAAAGAAAGAAAAAATAAAATAGATAAGTAAATAAAAATAAATAAATAATCATAATAAAAGATTCAAAATGGGATTCTTTTCTTTAGGCGAAAAGAGTTATTTGCAGGAGCAGTCGCTTGCAACCAACCGCAGATGGGAGAAAAATGATACGCGCAATATCGATAATCTTAACAGTTGACTTAAAAAAATCTTCAAATTTAAAATGCCGCATTAATTAAAACAAGAAAGATCAATCATGCTTAAAGCATTGATTATGAAACACTTTCCAACTTCAATGCAATTTTATTTAAAAAAGTCTAAAATGCAATACATTCCTCGGTAATATTTTAAAACTTATCACAATACTACATTAATTTATTATATTTGAAAACTTAAACCTTCATTGGAAAAAATGAACTTCATTCAAATGACGGCATTGAAATATAAATTGCCTGATTTAAATATCTTTAAAATGCGATACATTCAACGGTAATATTTTTAAAACTATCATAATACTACGATAATTTATTATATTTGAAAACTTCATCGAAAACAACTGAAATTAATTCAAATGACGTCATAGAAAAAATAACACGCCTGGTAAAATAAAAAATAACTCTATAAAAACAGCATTTCATTCATAACTTTCCCCCATTCATTTCATTCATCACAATACTATAATAATTTATTTTATTTAAAAATTAAGACCATGGAGTTATAAGTAATTAAACTCTATGCTTAAAACTGCCTCGAAAAAAATTGTCCTTCTCTTTATAAAATCAATTAATATTTCATTCATATCAGCCATGCAGACTCCATGGGCTAAACTATTTTGTGTTAAAGAAATACAGCAATTCTAATACAACTTATTCTATATATTTTGCTGTTTACATTTTACATAAGTGAAAAATAGGCTTCGTTGTAGAAATAATCAAATTTGGATAATCATTTAAACTCAAATATATTGTATTTGCGTTGTTTCAGTATGTAGATGCACAGAATTTAAGCAAAAATAAAGTAGTTTTAGGACGGATACAACACTCAATATGAATTAAAAAGAACTTAAAAAACCACGATTTTGAAACAAGATGGATGCCAGATATCATTTTGAAGTGGGTCATGTGATCTTTTCATATCATGGTCACGTGATCGTTTCATATAAGAGGTGTAATTATTATTTTAATTTTTATTTAAAAAACTACTGAATATATTTCGCTGAATTTTTTTTTATATATTTTATGAAACAATTTGAATATTACCTAAAATTTCAAAGCAATTTGTGAATTTTAAATCCGCTTAAAAAATGTTTGAAAAATTAGGTCCCATAGGGCTCAATGTATTTCATTTTTTCAACCCGGGTTCAATCCAAAACTAATTGGGTGATATTATTCATTTTTATTCCCATAAGTCCTACAGACCGTCTGAACAACATACTAAAATTTCATTTTGATTAAGTAATTTTTACGGCAATTATCGTGCTAACGGACAGACAGACAGACAGAATGAACAAAGTCATAAACACTTTTCAACTTTGTTGTAAAGTGTTAAAAATATTAGAATACGAAGATATACACATAACTTTTTGTCAAACTATTGTGCTAATGTTACTTTTTAGGATGCGACGAAACACATACCAGGTTACCTAAAAAAATGCAAATTTTGATGTATTAAAAAAGTAAACACAGGGTGATTAAAAAAAGATGGGCCAAACTTTATGAGGTGGTAGTACATACCAATCCAAGCATTTTTCGTC
This sequence comes from Amaurobius ferox, assembly GCA_951213105.1. Classification (NCBI taxonomy): domain Eukaryota; kingdom Metazoa; phylum Arthropoda; class Arachnida; order Araneae; family Amaurobiidae; genus Amaurobius; species Amaurobius ferox. The sequence goes on along the minus strand of OX578143.1, from coordinate 113,005,793 downwards.
ATAGTTTACCGGATCGGAGATGAAGCGTAAAGGCGTACCGGGGCGTTACTCGTTTGGATTGGTTGGTTGGTTGATTATGGTTTAATGGCACAAGATCCAAAGAGGATATGCTGCGCCAGACATATGGTACCAAGATGCATTAATTACTATGGGTTAAAACATGTTTATAATTTAAAAAGTGATAATGTGTGAAAAAAACCATGACTATGGAACATGTACAACAATGAAAACGAGATGAAAAATGACTAAAAGGTTATAAAAGGTGAAGTTAAAAATGATGGAAAAAACCAATGTCCAGTAGGAATGGGAAAAGCTCCAAATGAGGATTTTCTCCAATCAATTCTGCCAAGTATAAAGTATAAGTCTTGAAATGCTTAAAACGGAAATGTTTATATTTCGAACACTCAATTAAAATATGTTTGATACTTGCTGACGTTTGACAACTATTACAAAAGGGTTCAATTTCTCCTAAAAGTAAGTGTCTGTGGGTAAAACGAGTATGACCAATGCGCAAACGAGTTAATATAACATCAAGTTTTCTACACTGAAAACTAGTCCACTTCTGTATTAAAGGCTTTATCTCATACAATTTATTTTGAGTTTGCTGATTCCATGAATGTTGCCATTTATCATATAATAGTTTACTAATAGTTTTCTTAATATCTGTCAAAGGAATGGGATGATTCATAATACGATTAGCTGTTTTTGCAGCGGTATCAGCCAATTCATTTCCCTTTATACCAACATGTCCCGGAACCCAACAAAATTGAATATGGTGTCCTCGTGCCTTCAGACGATGCACAAGTTGGAGGATATCTGAGGCAATGGGATGAAGCATGGCCATTCTGGATGATAGTAATTGCAAAGAACTTAACGAATCTGTATATATGATGTATTTTTTTACCCTTTGATGGGTGATGAAAATTAATGACTGGTGAATTGCTGTGATTTCTGCAGTAAAAATGGAGCATGAGGTATGAAGTTTAAAAGACTTAACTATATCATTACATACATAAGCAAATCCGACATGTGCTGCTGTTTTGGAGCCATCTGTAAAAATAGGAGTGAACTCCTTAAATAAATCACTATGTTCTGCAAAAAGTTGAACATAAATTGAATCAGGTGTAGTACTTTTTAAAAAATTATCAAAAGGATTGAGAAAAATGAAATTTGGGACTTGCCATGGAGGTATTTCACACGCCTTTCTCTTTCTAACATTGAGATTTTCTAGTGGAGTTGATGATACACAATTGCGCATTCGCATGCCAAAGGAAGGAATACAGGAGGGTCGGGCTGAATACAGCCGATCGTATTGCACATCCAGGATGATCCGTTGCAAAGGATGGTAGTTCATCGACATGACTCTAAAGTTATAATTCAGTGAGAGCTGTTCTCGCCTGAGTTCGAGTGATGTCTCATTACAGTCAACGTATATGCTTTGAATAGGAGAAGTTTTGAAGGCACCAGAACAAATACGAAGAGCATTATTATGAATTGGATCGAGCTTCTTAAGCACAGATGCTCGTGCTGATCCATACACAGAACATCCATAGTCAAGCTTTGACCGAATCACAGCTCTATAGATTCGAAGCATGGAAATCCGATCTGCACCCCATTTTGTATTTGAAAGAACTTTTAAGATATTTAGAGCTTTCTCACATTTTGTTCGCAGTCTTTGGATGTGGGGCAAGAAAGTGAGTTTCTTATCAAACCAGATTCCGAGAAATTTGACTTCGTCTGCTACTTTGATCTTAACGTCTCCCATAAAGATTTCTGGGGGTAAGTGAATACCACGTTTTCTTGTGAAGTGAACACAACATGTCTTTTGAGTAGAAAAACTGAATCCATTCAAGTTTGCCCATCGCAAGATACAATTAACAGCAGCTTGACATTGTCGCTCTACTGAACGCATATCATGTGCCTGATAGGAAACTTGCAGATCATCAACATACATGGTTTTATGAACTGACAATGGTAATTGGTTTAAAATACTGTTGACTTTGATATTAAAAAGTGCCACACTCAGCACACTTCCTTGTGGCACTCCTTCTTCTTGTACATATGTGTGAGAGAGAACTGAGCCAATGCGAACTTGGAATGTCCTAAAATCTAAAAAGTTTTGGATAAAAATGGGAAGATTACCCTTTAAATTAAAATCAAAGAGGTCCTTAATAATACCATAGCGCCATGTTCGATCATAGGCTTTGTCTATATCAAAAAATATGGAAACTAAATGGTTTCGCCTAAGAAAGGCAGTCCTAATTTGTGATTCTAAGGAAATTAGATTGTCGGTGGTAGATCTACCTTGTCGAAAGCCACTTTGATGTGGCGATAATTTTTTATTGTCTTCTAAAAAATATACAAGCCTAGCGTTAACCATTTTTTCAAGCAGTTTACATACACAGCTTGTAAGTGCTATAGGTCGATAACTTAAAGGACTTAGTGGGTCCTTACCTGGTTTCATGATGGGAATGGTGATGGCTCTTTGCCATGATTTAGGAAATTTATGTTCGAACCAGATTCTGTTGAACAGCTGCAGGAGGTTCAACAAGGAGTCATGAGAAAGGTGTTTTAGCATGAGATAATTAATTTCGTCTGGTCCACTACAAGTTTTGTGTGTTTTTGATAAAGCTGTCATTAACTCTGTCATGGTAAACTCTGAATTGTACTGTTGATTATTTGCTTCTAGGAAAACAATAGGTTTACTTTCCGACCTGAGTTTATGAGTTAGAAATGGTTCAGGGTAGTTTGTTGCATTAGAGACATTTGCAAACTGTTTGGCAATTTCATTAGCAATGTCTAACGAGGAACTAATAGTTGAACCGTTGCAATTTAGAATGGAAATGGGATGTTCTCTATATAATCCTGAACACTTTTTCAACCTTTCCCATACGATTTTGCTTGGAGTAGAGAAAGTTATTTCAGATACATACTTTTGCCATGACTCCCGTTGACACTTTCGACGAACTCTTCTAGCAATTGCTTTTGCTTGCTTAAAAGCTATGTAATTGGTCATTGTAGGATAACGCCGAAAAATACCCCAAGCCTTACGTTGTTGCTTAATCGTCACCATACATTCAGAAGTCCACCAAGGAAAGTGAAATTTGGTTGTTTTCAAAGAGCTTTTTGGAATAGCATCATCTGCTGCCTTGATCAGCAGTTGAGTAACTCTATCCACCACAGTGTCAATATCTCCGTTTTGGATAATACCAGTAGTAATCTCAACAAGGTGAGTATATTGTGTCCAATTGGCTTTTGAAAAAATGTATCGAGATGGTTTTTTTACAAATGACGTGACATGACTGCCAGACAGGATGATAGGAAAGTGATCACTATTATGGAGATCATTATCAACTGTGAAGTTCCAGAATGGAAATATGGCTGGTGTACATATAGCAAGATCGATATTGTGATAGGTCCTGCTAGGTTCATGAAAGTAAGTGTATTCCTTATTATTAAAAAGGCACAGACTATGAGCACTAAGACACTGCTCAATTTGCTGTCCTCTGCAATTTATGTCTTTGCTTCCCCACAGAGGATTATGACCATTGAAGTCACCCAAGATCAGATATGGAGTAGGAAGTTGGCTAATCAAGCTATTGAGTTCATTTTGATTAATGTGGTTATTAGGTGGAAGGTATATACTGCAAACTGTAATCAATATGGTAAGATGAATTCGGACAGCCACAGCTTGTAGCTGAGTATTTAAGCGAAGAATGGTGGATGGGTAGTTATGAGACACAAGCAAGACAACACCACCAGAAACCTTGTCTCCTCCATGATCATAGTCTTTCCTAATAGTGCTAAAACGGCGGATTTTAACTGTGTCTGCAGATTTTAAAAATGTTTCTTGGAGCGCTATACAAGCAGGATTGTATGTATTCGAAAGGGCTTTAATGTCATGCAGTTTATTGCGAAGACCACGACAATTCCAAGAAATAATAGTAGCCATAAAAAATTAATCCGATGGGACAGAAGCAAGCTGCTCTTTGAAGGCCTCATCTGTCACCATCTCTTCATCTTCAGAAACATATCCATGTACAGCATCATCATCCTCATCATCATCATCATCATCATCAGATGCCTGATTTTTAGATTTTTTCTTTAGAAAGTCTGTTCTTTCAGGGGGTCTTTTGGTGGTAGGACCCTCTTTTGATATTTTCAACTTTAAAGATTTATGTTTTGCTTTTACATTTTTAGTGTTAGTATCTTTAATTTTGCTTGTCTTATCATGTATTGTTTTGTTTTCAGTGGTTCCATGGAAGTTAGATTTAGCATTTGTTAAAAGTTTTGCAGGTTTTATATATGTGTTAGAAGGTGCTGATTTTTTAAGTGCGGTCAATGTTTCTGTTACAGGAAATGTTAATGGTTTATCTTCTGATTCTGTTTGAGTACCAATAGAATTCATTTGTTTACTGTTTCTCATGGAAGCAGCATATGAGATACCGGCTTTAGGTGTACGGGAACATATTATTTTTCTTGCTTCTGGATATGAGGAATTACTGTTTACTTTAAGGGTCAATATTTCTTTTTCAAGTTTAAACGTAGGACATGATCGTGAGTAAGATGGGTGTTCACCCTCACAATTTTTGCATTTTGCTGTCTCAGAACAAGAGCTACTATCGTGTCCAACCACTGCACAATTAGCACAAGTAACTTTTCCTCGACATGCCAACTTTGAGTGTCCAAATCTTTGACAAGTGAAGCATCTTAGGGGGTTTGGAATGTATGGTCTTACTGAACATTTAAGATATGCTACGTTTAATGTTTGGGGCAGAATTGGTGTTTCAAAAGTTAATATCAAATGTTTTGTTGGTATAAATTTTCCCTCTCTTCGTATATTTATGCGGCGGACGCCACATACTTTCTGTTGTCTTAGGTTTGTTAAAATTTCTTCTTCAGAGTCAAAAATGAGGTCTGGTTCTGAGATTACCCCCCGTGAGAAATTTAAAGATCTGTGGATGGTAGCATTTACTTCAAAGTTTCCCATTGTTTTCATACTCATGATGTTTTTTGCTTGTGCACTGGATGACACCTGCACCATTAAATCTCCTGATCTTAGTTTTTTTATAGAAATGACATCACCAACAATTGCTTGTATGCTTTTTTGTATCAGAAATGGTGAAACATTACTGAAAGAACCATCTACTTTTTTCAGGATGAAATATCTTGCCTCTGATGGTAAAGATGTTTGATTTTCATAGGAAGATTGTCTCATAGATCTTGAAGCTTCCTCCTTCTCTACTTGGTCTGCCCAATTGGAACGCCCCACCCTGGAGGGTAAGGGGATAGTTGGAGTCGAACTTGAAGAGCATGAAGAACCCGAGACAAAAGTTACTCGTTTGGAAGCTCTAATAATTTGTGGCCTCCACGATCACCTGATTTGTCGTGTTTTGACTTCTTTTTGTGGGGATATCTCAAGAGTCTCGTCTATGACACTCCCCTTGAATCTGAAGAGGAACGCGTCGTCAGAATTTCGGCTGCTGCTGCTGAAGCGCGCGATATGCCTGGTCTGTTCGAGAGAGTTCGCTAATCCCTCCATCGCCGCTGTGAGATGTGCATTCAGGTGGACGGTCGCTCTTTTGAGCCTTTACTGTAATTATTGTTCATTAAATGTCATTTTATAACTTCTAAGTCATTCTTGTGTTTTCGCCTCACCTCATGGGTTTCACCATTAAGCGCCCACTGGCGCCTTTTCGTTTCATTTCCGACCAGGTAAACTATGACGAAAAATGCTTGGTTTGGTGTGTACTACCACTTCGTAAAGTTTGGCCCATCTTTTTTGAATCACTCTGTATGAAGAAATTGTCCCATGAATTCGGTTCAAAAAATCTTTAAAAAGAATGTTTTTCGATCTTTCAAATGGTGTGAAGACGGAAACTCTGTGGTAATATCTTTGGTATCTAAGGAACCTATTTGTGTAAAAGTTGCAAAATTCATGCTGAAACTTAAAATAACTAAAAATCTAATTTGAATTTAAGAAAAATCTCGTCGAGGTGCATCGGCTTGGTTCCTTAAATACCTAAGTACCAATTTCATGGCCTTACGACGATCATATTTTCCGCTACAGCCAGCACACACACACACACATCTTCTTATATTTAAGATCTTTCCATGTCTGAAAAGAGAGTAACAGGAATGACTTTGGTTCGTTTTTGTTCTGAACAGCAATCGAAACTAACATTAGAAAACAAAGTACACACTATGCACAACTTATTTTTATGCACTAACAGGAGACATAGTTTTTTCAAATTTTTATTTGTAATTATAAATATTACATACATGTCATGAATGACAGGTGATAAATATACTCATAAAATTGAGTAATAACAAAGAGTAATAATGAGTTAGCAAATTTCCAAGACGTTAAACAGATGCTAAACAAAACTCTAAATAGTGACTTAAAATCACTCTTCAAGTGAATCAAAATCACTGCTGTCGTCATCTGATGGAAGAAAAAAACAATTTTTCGAACAACGTCGTGACATCACCGATTCTCAGAGACAAACGTGTATCTGAAATTTCACAAAATAATATCGTTAAATTTTTTTATAAATAAGGTTTTTTTTACAAGTTAAAATCATAATTTCCTGTTCTTCACCCACTTATTTCCATTCTTTATGTTTTTTACTGATGTCATTAGGAAATTAAAATTCAACTCATCACTAAGGGACGGAGACAGAAATGACAATTTTCATTTTTACGAAGTCTAAACTACAATTAATATCAGTGAAAAATATATTTTGCTAGAAGATATGTAGAATAGTTTATATTATACATAAATACTGCAAAAAATATTAATTATTATTATTTTTATTATTAATTATTATTATATATTAATATAATCTTAATATTATTATTATTATATATTAATATAATCTTAATATAATCACAATCTTATTTATTATTATTTTTTAAAGTTTAGGAAACACAAAATTGACAATTATCAGATATTCAACTATGTAGTTTTGATTCGTAAAGCAAACAAAACCTTTCCTACTACTTTCAAATCTAAAAGATTGGAAAGTTTATGAAATAATTGGGCAATGTTAGTGTTACTATTAAAAATATAATACTATTAAAAATTTAATTGTTAGTGTTACTATTAAAAATAGTGCAAACATAATGTATCCGGAGAACTGTATGGCATGATTCTTAATTTCGAGAAATTTATAGTGGTGCACATTAAAAATATCTGGAATATTTCAATTACAACCCCTGACCGTCCGTTTATTTCAATTGTACCTTTTTACTGTTCATATCATTAAATTGTACTCGTCTGACTGTCTGCAACTTTCAGTTGCTCCCCCCACCCCACTTTTCCCACCTATTTCATTATAATATATTATCCGAAATGGTAGTGTAAAATTGCCCCGAATGATAAAATCCCGGCCAATTTCTAGCAAAAATATTCGTAAAAGAAAAATTGAAAAATAACTGAAAACTATTAAGACTACAGCAAAAATTTAATACTGGGCATTTCGAAACTCTCTGTACAAACTTTAATGGGAGATAGGAAACACTAAAACAAACCTTTTTTGTTCATGAATGTATGTCCGCAGACGTCGCTATTTTTGTGCTAGAGGCACTGTTAGTCGGAGCGACAATTGGCTATTTTTCACCGTCGTCATTCGGACTTCGTACGTGGAGCATTTTCCTTTCTTTCTTTTGAGTCAGGCCGTCCGACCTACCTAAAGATGTAAGTTATATGTTTAAACAGTCAGGACTGTGCTACCCAAATTAGAGTAGAACCCAGTGAGGGGGGGGGGGGTGCGACACCGCAGTTACCTTATCCTCCTTACCATACCACCAACCTCTCGGAAGGATTTTCGGATCCTCAGATTTAACGTTTCTGTACTCCGCATAAACACGGGGATAGTTTGGGAAGACCCAGAAATCAAATTTAAGTTCTTAGAGTGTAATACGTGGCGCCGTAACCACCGGGTTAATCCGCCCCATGGAGCATTTTTGTTTTTTCCTTTCACCCAGACTGTCTGATCCACCCGAAAGTGTAAGGTATCTGTTTGGACGGCCGAAGGAGTGCCACACAATTTAGACCGGAGCCCAGTGGGGTGACATTCACATGGACCGTATCCAACTTCTCCTACCACTAACCTCTCGGAAGGACTTTCAGACTTACATATTTAATGTGCCCGTACTCCGCGTGAATACGAAGACACTTTGGGTGGAGCAGGGAATCGAACTAGAGCCCTCTGAGTTCAATCCCCGTGCCTTAACCACTGGGCTGTCCCGCTCCATGGAGAATTTTCGGAATGCGTAATGATAATCTCGTGTCCGATTCTCAACGCCGTCCGAAATTATTCTCGTGTCTACGCGGATTTTGGGCACGATGAATCTGTAGGTCCGAAAGTTCATGAGAGAGATAATGAGTTCGAGAACGCTTTATTGGGTTCCGGTCTAAGTTGGATGACACTTTTCCGACCGTTTAAGCAGATACCTCACACTTTCGGGTGGGTCGGATGGTCTGTGTAGAAAGAAAGAAATAGTTCTCAGATTGCTGACATGCATTTAGCCAAGGCTACCTGAAACAGGCAGTGATCAGACAGTAGTGTTCAACCCGTCGATCGGGAGTTACCAGTCTTTTGCCATGGCTTGTCAAGTCGATCTTTGGATGATTTGGGGAAAAATAGGAGATTTGTATTGTGCTTTACGGGAACTAAAACAAAATTTTACCTTAAAGCTCCCGTTATGTAAGCGAGTGAGGTTAAATATAGTTATAATTTGATTGATTTTTTATTTCAAGTGTTGTAGCTTACAGAAAAAATTAAAAGTGGATTCATAATGTTAAAAAAATATAAAATTAAATACTATTTCATTAAAAAGGTGGTGGATATTCAAAACAGACTTTTAAATATTTTGTTAAATGCCACATCCTCTATCAGTGCAACATTTGCAAGTAAAATAAACAATATGCTCTCTCTCTCTTTAAATTATGAGATATTAGTGTCGTATTTTGAATAGATGTTTAGTAAGGATATTTTTGTTTAAAATAACTAAAGGCGAAAATTTACCATTTTATTAAAAAACTCCGATCACGATGTCACAAAGGTTGATCACTACTGATCTAACGTATATGGGGATCCTCCTTAATGAAAACAGGACTGCTGTAAGTGTTAGAGAAATGCTGAAAATCTTCGAAACTGTACTGGAATTAAATCAATGCGTCGATGCTATTAGGAATGCATTACTGTTGGCGGTCGCTCCTACTACTGAGAAACTGCTGAAAATAAAAATGTTAGTTACACTTTCTGCGTTTTATTTATGTAACACACAGCAGACTACAGAGCCTCTATATAGTACCAAAAGGTGACGCCTGCGGACATATAGTCATACACGGAAAAGGTTTGTTTTACTGTTTCCTATCTCTCATTAAAGTTTGTACTGAGAGTTTTGAATCCCCTGTATACGCACTTTTATTTAAAATCCGATAGCGAAGAAATTTGTTTTTTACTTTCCATATATAGTAGTATATAGTATAATGCATAGCGAAAGTATTGTGACAGGGTCGAAAATTCGAATTCAATGTTTCGACGGAAGAGCACGTTTCAAGCATCCCTGAACTCGAATCGAATATTTTTGAGGTGGTGTATGTGTGGGTGTTAGTGTGTTTGTCGGTGTGTCTGTGGGTGTTAGTGTGCATGTTTGTGAGTCTGTGGAAGATATATCTCACGAACGAATGGAGTGTCTCGAAAGAAATTTGGTACAGATATTATAATCGGTTAATACTGGATACTTATTGATTTTGAAAGCAATCGAATGTTCGGAAGTCTCCTAAATTTTTAAATGAGATTTTGAAAAAAATCTTGAAAAAAAAAAAAAAAATAAGAACCTTTAATAATGTAACTTAAATTATCCTTTCTTATGTAATTTTTCATTAGAAAATACGAATATAAACTTTAGAAGGCTAGCATGAACCGTTTTCAAGATACTGCCCGTTTTCCTAATACATTTATCAAAAATATTACATAATATTAAGAAAAACATTAACTATTGTGAAATGTTCACTTTTTATGCAATATTATACGACAAATTTGTTAATATCATCTTGTGGATCTAGTTTATTCTATTCCTGACAGAAGATACTTGTGTAATAGTTTGTGTATTTTTATGACTAACAATTCGTTAATAGTCGTATATATATATATATATATTAGAAGTATGTAATAATAAAAAATTCAAGTAATGTTAACATCACCATAGAAGCAAATTCACGGCCACAATGCCGATAAGAGAAGAGAACAGCACAAGCCCAAATTCGATGATTAGTCAGAATCAAATTCCTCCTCCTTTCTAATATATATCCATATACTTCTCTGCTGCATTATGCGCGTATTGTATATTGGTTTTTTATTTTCTGTCTAGTTGTTTACGAATTTTTGTGGTAACATTCATTTTTAATTATATATATATAATCTCTTTTATTCGTCAGTGTGTAACACTTGGTGATAAATTTGGCGAATTTGGAGACTCATTTAGAGGAGTATGGCCAACTTGGTGATATGTTGCCCATTGACGAAAATATAGTCGAAATTGCAAAAATGACTCTAACAGAAATGACGTCAAATTTATGAATTAATTATTACAATATTTTAATATATGAACTTTTGCTTATTGTGGATGCTATCAATATTGATCACTGTCAATTTAGAATTGAGCGAAATATAAGTTAATTGGGTGTTTCGAAATATTTTTACATGTTGTCATCCGGAAAAGCGCCAAATGGTACAATTCAACGTTAAAAACATTGTGCTGTGGATATTATATGTAATTTATTCATTTTGAAAAAAGTAAATTAATTGCATTTTATAGGGATAGTCATGTGTTGGCCACATCAGATTGTTTCTTTATGTTTTGGATAATTATACTATGTAGATTTCACAACAGGCTGCTAAATGTCTCCACAAGTTTCATGAACAGAAACGCTTTAACGGATAACACCGTGTAATTATCATCCAGATGACTCATATAAGCAGTAGTTACAGAAAAGGAATTTGATGTAAGAAGTAAAAAAAGAAGTAAATGCAACAGGACAACATCCTTTATTGAATAAACAACATCCTTTATTGTAGTATATAACTGCACTTTGTTCTCGAAATATAACGCAATATCAATATATCCGTAAAAGGGTATGCTTGAATATTGAAGGTTCCTGAAACGGGGGACCGTTTAAACGAATTATGATTTCTGAGCCCATTCTGAACACCGATTTTCAAGCTTTCACCTTTCGAGTTCTGAGATTTAATGTTTCAATGTATGGCATAAATCCGTCGTTAGAGCGCAACGGGGAAATAAGGCGTTAAACAGGCCAAAAATAAAGTAGAGGAGCGGGGGAGGATGGAATAAGAAATTTTGTGCTTTCGTCCCCGAGTTACTTCACATGCCATTGGTAGTAATTCTTTTATGATTTTTTTTATCAATATTCTGATGCTCCCTACGATAAATCTCGCCATAAATTATAGCATCGTGTAGCGGAACGCGATGATGCGCCAAAAAATGTAGCACCTGTAAGTGATTTGGCATCATGGAATGAAAGCATCATCCACCTCGCTAACACATACACACATAGAGATAAAGTATACGCGTACAGGCAGCAGAGCTCTCTTCTTTTTCCTGCGCTTTATTTCATTTTTTTATTGCCCCCCCCCCTTTTTACTCAGTCCCTTTCTCATGCAAATCATCTTCCAGTTCCCACGTTGATGTGCCCGGGACAAGATGGCTGCCCGAAATGACGATCCTATGCAAATTTCGGGGCCAACTTTCTTCTTCCTTTTTGTACTTTATTTCTTTCTTCCAAACCTTTCCCGTCTTTTGAGTCCTGTCCCCCCCCCCTCCACCACCACCCCAAAAGTCTCCTTCCCTCTCCCTCTCCCGGTTCCTTTTTGGGTTGTCACTGCAGAAGATGCAGACGCATCGCGGGCCATCAGAAGCGTTGCAAGACTTCGGCAGGGTTTGCCATTAGTAGAGGCTGGCACCACTCTTTTTATGGGAGGGGGGTTACTTGAATTCATCCCCCCGCATATTGCGAGCGAATTAAGAACAGGAGATAAGGCATTTCCACCCCCTGCTCCTAAAAGTCCTTTCCTTATATTTCGCAGGAATAAATAAACGAAGGAAGAATAAAAACTGCAACGCAATGGAAACATTCGTGAAAACTTTCTTGAGACACAAGCCAGAAAAAAAAAAAAACTGCCACGCGTTATCTGGTAGTATATAGCTTAAACACACGCGCCTCTTCCTCTCTCGCTCTCCTCAAGCTTTATTAAAAAGATCTTTATTACGAAAGCTTTTGTCAGTTTATTATTTGAAAAGAAACGGCAGAGAGGGCTTTGGGAAGAGTTTTCGAAGAAACCTCGGCTTGTAATTGAATGCAGTATCGCCATCTCTCTACTTCGACAAAATATGATTTTGAGAGAGATGTCACGAATTTGCATATGAATTCGGGCATTAGGTATGTTGTGAGAGCTTCCCCTCCCCTCTTCAATTTGCGAGAGTTTACTTGCCTTGTGATTAAGGCGGCTTTACAACAGCTCTTTATTTTGCTTTTGTCGCAAGAAGTTTACGCAAAACATTGAAAAATTCAGAAAAGTTGGAAATAATGAGGCAAGGGTAACCTTAATTTTTAGAGTAACATTATTATGGAGGTAGAGGATGCTGTATACTAGTCTTTCTTTTTAGTCCTCCCCTCCTTGGTTAGAACCTTAATGTGTTCCTCGTATATTTTGAAGATTATTTTGAAATCTTTCTTGCCTGATTTATGACCACGAGGAAAACTGCTTCAGATTAAAGTTTGTATCACAAGAATTCTTGAGTAAATTATTTAAAGTAATGTGCAAACATAGTTAAAACTTGAAAATTTCGAAACTTTTATCATAAAAGCCAACCATGATAAGTAAAAATTAATAAAGACTTATATCAAGTTTTTATGAGCTATACAAAACAAATGTAAAATAATCTCCTGTCCGATAAGGCCGAAATGGTTTTGTGTGAACAATGAATGTCTTGTTAAATAAATCTCCAATAAGTTTAAATCTCCAATAAGGTTAAATCTCCAATAGGTTGTTCTAATATAAATATATTTTTAAATTGGAGCTAATATAAATATCGAACATAATGTATTCTATACTATTATAATATTTTGTATATCAATACTAATATAACTATCAAAATGTAAACCACTTTTTTAAATAAGTTCAAAACATTAATATCGAAACTATGTTCACTACATTTCGGAAACTAAGAAGCTGATCTAAAATCCAATTATATATCTTCAAAGGGTTTATACATAATTTCAGATTTAATGCACAAGTTATTCGTATAAATTCTTTAGAAGTTTATTTTTTCAAGTTGGCAACATGTTTTTAATTCTTATGAATGTGTTTAGCTTATCTGTGTTAATAAAAACTATTATGATACTATTAGCATCCATAAAAACTGTCCACATTATCAATTTCTCCTATATACTATATATTACTTACACTGGAAGATACAGGCTACTTTTGCAAACAATGTAGATGAAATAAAATGGAAAAAAAATTGCGAGGGCGCAAGAATGTTCTTACACGTTACACGGTGGATACAGAGCGTAAATTAATACATGAATAGATATGAGGATTTAGTGCATAAATTAATTCATGAATAGATGTGAGGACTCAGAGTGTAAATTAATACATGAGTATATGTGATGGATCAATGCGTAAATTAATACATGAATTAATACATAAAGACTCAGAGCGTATAGGAAGAACTTCTATTGGCTGATTGAATATTTACTGTAAAATAGTAGCCGCTCTTTAAAAATTTTATTTGTCATCCAAGAACAGAAACGGAATCCAAGAGGGCTGGAGTGAAATTCTAGGGGGCTCAACAGTCCTGAAGCAGGAGCTCACAAGAAAAAGAAATGTTGGGGGGATGGAATGTAATAACATATTAAATTTTAGGCTTTAAATAAATTTCTCTATTAAAATATTTTAATTATAAATAAATAGGGTACTTTTGTTATTGGAGACCACAATTATTGTGTGCTACTGAGTCAAAGTTTATGTAGTATTAAGCCTATTAATCATTAGCATCTGTAAACTCTAATAGATATTATATATTTCAATCCTTATAAATTATATATAAATTATTAACAAATAGAGGCAGTTAATTGTATATATATATTTGTAAGTTAATACTTGATTGTGAAAATCCACATAGCTACGATGCATCAATGTTATTCTATATATGTACAAAAAGCAGTATTCTGGAGTTCTATGTTGGAGAACCTCAGATACGGAAAGCGAAGCCAGATATTGGACTCATTTCTAACTCATTTGCAACAATGGAGTATTCTGGAGCTTTAAGTTGCATGACGTCACATACGAGAAACGAAAGCGGTCATTGGACTCATTTTTAGTTTATTTACAACAATAGACATTATAATACCTCCTTTGTATTGTGGCTATTGAGTATTGTCTTTTATTATAGTAAGATATCCTATAAATAAACTCATTTTTTTAATTATTTACGGGCAGAATGTGACGAAATTCTCAGGTATATAATAATTACAATTGATTTTAATATAAGCATCAACTGATAGCGAAGCTGGGAATTAATCTAAGAAAATTTCTGAAAGTTAATACAAGTTAACGCATAATTATTAACTCTACAACTACTTATCAGTTGATTTTAACTCTATAATGTATAACAGTGAAACCCTGCAATTATACAAAAGTACTTTTATGATTACTGTCATAATTTATTTTTTTGAACTTTTAAATATATAAATTGATGATTATTAGTATAATCACAAAAACTGAAAAATCTTATTTTTATCCTATACCCAACGAATTAATTTATAAAAAATTCTCAAAAAAAAAAAAATTTCATGCAAAATTTGAATGGATGAAATTCCACATCACTACCAAAAATTGAATATTTTTTTTCGGCGCTTTTTAAACTGTTATATAACTTCTTAAACTGATTTTCTCAAATTCTTATAAATTACTGCTTTCATAAAGAACAAAAATTTTGCATAAATATCTTATTTCTAATTTTTGGAGTTTTAATTAGCTTTATATTTATTTGGCATATTTTTGAGGATGATACAACGAAGCCCTAAACAAAACCCATTTAAACTAATCAGTCAATATATTATTTTATTAAGTACACCTCTTCATACGCTATTACACAGTTAGGTATGATAAACGAGTTTGCTATATATATATATATATATATATATATATTTAGTACTACCTGTATATCTGCATATGCTCATACGGAATATATATAGTGTAATAAAACTTTATTCACGATTTGGACTTTTAATATTTTGAATCTTTCTTTTCTGAAAATTTATGATAATTCTAAAAAACAAAAGGAGTTTTTCAGTGCTGAAATAATAAACAGATTGACAGAACACAAAACTTACAATTTTATGTATATGGATAATAACAATTTTACAACTCAACAATAGCATGTTTTATAGACCACGTTTCTGGTCTTATTAGGAGAACAAATAAAGAGAGAGAGAGAGAGAGATCTTTTATTTAAGGCCCTTGAGGTTAAAAGGTTTTTTTTTAGTTCATTAATTTATAAAGCTTCCTTAATTTTAGAAATAGAGGCACAAACAACAATCGGGCCATGTTATCGAATTATTGTAGTTATTGAATTATTGGCATTTATTGGCATCGTGTAAAAACACGATTAGGTCATATAAGTTTGGAGATTCAAGTAACGATTAGGTCACGCTCGAAGTGAGGGAATTGTGCATTCAGAAGGACATGGAAATAAACAGATAAAAATGTGCCTAAATTTTGCGGAAAACCTTACCAAAGTCATCCATCAAAAATTCTTGAAATTTGGTACAACCATTCTCTCGTGACGATATGGATTTTCAATTTTATTTATGTATTGTTGTATTTTGTATTTATTTAGAATATTATATAATTTTCATTAGAAGTATTCCCAGGAAATAATTTAAAATGAAAGTTAAAATTATATTGATGTTCACATTTAAGGTCCGAAAGTTATTTATGGAGAAAAAAATAATTGCTTGACAGAATTTAAAGAAATTTGGTATGTATAAGCACATAACCATGGAGAATGGAGAAAATAAGCATATTATTAAGAAATATTAAAATTGTTTAATAGATTTTTTATACATTCCATAGACCCATATGACAAGATAAAGTCGATTCCTATTCTACAAAATATTGATTGATTTTGTAAATATTGATTTTAACTGATGCACATGTTTTAAACAATATTTACAATAATTTGTTAAAATCAATATTTACACATAAACCAAATTATTTACAGTTATAGGAATTTTTTTGTATTTCTTATGATTTAATAATTTTATTGTTTTCGACATGGTTATGTACTCCTTATAATAAATCAATTTGCTGTTTAGAACTTCCTTGAAGAAAGCAGACATATGTCAGGAGCAATTGTTTCGAGGATGCTATAAATCTCCTTCTTCAGGCCAAAAGAATGGGTAGGACAGTGCGTGTCCTTAACAACCGCTAAGGACCACTGCTGCGAGGCAAGCGATTAGCCATTCAAAATAGAGCTAGAACACACACACACACACAGCAAAAATCCGCATGCATGTGGTATCACCCATTGAAAACCGACCATAAACATATCATTACGGGACGATAAATTAATACAATAACTACTATAAAATTAACTGTTAATTTCATAATAATTGGATTGATGAATTTAATTTTCGAAATCGGTTACTTGTTTTTGTTATTTTCTTCTTAATTACTGCATTCCCTTGTAATTTTTTATCTTTCTTCCTTTACAAGGGTTTGACCATTTTTCCTCCCTCTAAACTCTTTCATTTGTTACTAATAATTCAACGGTTAACATATATTTCCTCTCTGTTTTATTTTAATTCTCATATTAATGCTTAATATTTAATTTTCAGAACTTACTCCCCTCGTCTTAGTGGGCGGAAGAGGGACCCTTTATTATCCCGTGATGCTATGTTTATGGTTGTTTACCTTGGTGTTATCGTCCCATTATGATATGTTTATGGTTGTTTATCTTGGTGTTATCGTCCCATGATGACATGTTTATGGTTTTTTACCCTGATGTTATCATCCCATGATGATATGTTTATGGTTGATACCTGCTGTGTGTGTTCTAACTCTATTTTGTATTACCCATTGCTTGCCTTGCCGCAGAGGTTGTTAAGGGCATGTGTTCTTTTGATCTGAAGAAGGGGCTTATAACGCCGTCAAGACAATTGTAGTCGAATATATGCTTGCCATGTCCTTACTGATATATGCTTGCTTTTTTCAAGGCAGTTCGTTAAGTGTTTATGTACTAATACATTAACAGTATCTTTCTGTCAAGTGATTTTCTTCCCCACTAAAAATGACTTTTGGACTTTAATTTTGGGCACCAGTTTAACTGACTTAATTTTCTTTAAGTAACTTATATTTATATAAAAGAGCTTTTTAATTGGCGTGAATGCTACTATTAATTAATGGTTAATTACTAATTAATGTCAATTTATAAAGAATTAATTTATCGATTCCTATTAAAATATAATTCATGATAACTCATGACAATTATTAATAAATATTATGTAAAAATATTTTGTTCCCCTTCTTTCGTAAAATGTTCGATTCTGTACAAGGAGCCGAGTGAACAAAATTATGGAAAGAATCAACAACAATTTAAAATACTAGAAACGTAACTTTTATTTTAGATAAATTGGAAATCATAAGAAAGTTATATACATGTTTCTTTATATCGATTTCATCATCATTGATACAATCAAATGCAAATGATTTTTCCTTTACTGAAGTACTGAAATACAGCTGATTTTTCTTTTTCATAGAGTAAAATATCACATACTCGTAATAGCTATATTATCACACTTTTGCATTCTGTCTTTAGAATGTAAATAGTTCTGAAATGTGTTAAAAATTAGGTTAATGTTTAATTATTGTACTGTATAAAATGCATTTTATGTCAAATATTTGAAAAATATGGATTCATAATTGTTAGTGCCTGAATGAATATATATGTTCAAGATGTACATTTTGTATACATTTTTAACTACCACAAAAAATTTAGAAACAATTACTATTTTTAATATATTTTCCAAGTTTGTACATCTTATTGGTATTTTCGAATTATTATATAAATCAATTTTGATTTTATATAGGACAACAAAACAGACACGAACGCTTAGTGACAGATATTTAACATGGTTTCAATTGCAAGGCCGCATTTTTTTTTATACAAACTTTTATATTTTCACCCATACGTCATGGATGAGAAAATATGATGGACTACATAAGAATCTATCATATTTTCCATCCATCATGATAAAAACTGATAGGCAAATATTAAACAATTGGAGATTAGAAATTTTATATAAAAGTTACTTCAGACAGTAAAAATGTATTTTTCAGAAGCAGGTTCATTATTAGAATAAATTTCATATATTTACATGGAGTATATTTCATGCAACAATATGGGTAGTATTTTTCCATTTGTGAAAATTATATAAATTGTTTAGATAAAATTTGTGAGTTTTTCATAACAGCAGCTTGGATATAGTAAATAAAAATAAACGTAGATTTCTAAATTCGACCAAAGCTGACTTTTAAATATAAATATAAGAAAGGATAGTAATTCATTAACAGATAACAAGTAAATACATTTAATTGTTTTATATTTAGTAGATGAATTTGCTCATGCAGATTTTCGAGCCCGACTTTTTTCTTTTATTTATATTCTTAATACTGATGTTTAGCCACTGCTGATTTTACAGTACTTTCTTATTTTTATGACGTTAGATCATCTAACTTTTGAAACCAAGTTTTCTTTCTGCATTATTGTCACACGTATTTTTACAATATTTGTTTGCATGATCTTTGAAAGTTGATGTTATACGAGTAACTCATGTATATTTCGAAACCGGTCTTTTACCCAATTTTTGTCAAAGAATACTTAGAAACACAAAATCAGCCTATAAGGGACGTTTTTAAAGACACTCCCACTGCAGATACCAGTATTCATTGGTTAGTTTCAGGCTTACTATGCGCTTGTCAGTCGTCAGCATGGGATAAACGATATCTGCAATGGTAGCAAGAAACTTGCTATAAGCCACAATTTTTACGGGTTTCTATGGGAACTGACAATTTCAGTCCTACCACGTGGCTGACATAAAATTCATATAAAATTTAGCTCTCTTTTATGCCAGCCACGTGAAAAGACTAAAGTTATCAGTTCCCATAGAAGTTTCCATAGAAGCAAAAATTGTGACTTATAGCAACTTTCTTGCTGCTATTGCAGATATCAGCTATTCTATGCTGACGATTGTATTATAAGCGCAAAATCGGTCCAGGGATATTGATATCTGCAATGGGAGTGTCTTCCAAAGTGTAAATAATGTGTAAAATGGGAATTTATAAATATTTTACTTATATGTTGAATTAAAAATTATTTCAATAATCTTTGAATTTAAAATGCTTTGCCATTTAAATTAAACATTATTTGGGCTTAA
Organism: Amaurobius ferox; assembly: GCA_951213105.1. Classification (NCBI taxonomy): domain Eukaryota; kingdom Metazoa; phylum Arthropoda; class Arachnida; order Araneae; family Amaurobiidae; genus Amaurobius; species Amaurobius ferox. Next base: position 112,986,259 of record OX578143.1, on the reverse strand, counting down.
AATTTGAAAAAATAAATAAATATTTAAAAGGTTAAATATTTCAATTTCAAAATACTGTATTAACGTTTAGAATTAAAAACACGAAAGTGCTTTTAAATAACTTTTAAAAATTTAAATTTTCAAATTGTAAAATATTTATCCTTATATACAGAAGTAAATCGTATTTTTAAATAATTATTAAAAATGTATTTAAGATTTAGGTAAATATTTAAATATTTACGTAAGTTTATAAAGTTAGGAGTGTATATAAAACACGTTCTTTCACATTTGGCTGTAACAATTCCATTTACTTTTGCTGGCAACCCAGTTACTCACTTTCTTTAATAAGCATTATGTATATATTTTTAAGGAAAATATGCTGTAAATATAAAATCTTATAAACATTAAGGCAGTTCTTAAGACTATGGATTCATATCAAGTTCCGAACAATTATTGAGCAGTTTTTTTTATTAATCTTCCCCTCCGACTCGCTTCATTTGTCGTGTTCTGTCTTTCCCCGTCGATGACTCTGCTTGCAGTGAAACGACATCTACAGTCAAGTTCATCTCGATCGAGGCTGCCGGAGTTTCATTCTGAAATTATAAATATATAACTTTAAAAATGTTGATTAAAAGACCTTTTAAAATACAATATTGTCAAATAAGTACTAAATGAATATAATTTTATGCAATTTTATTCTAATTTATTTGAAAATTTTACATATAAAACGAATGGAGCCATAAGACGTTAACATGCTTTGGACATTGAGTAAGAGGTGTCCGCAACTAGAGAGCACCTGCATAATGTTAAATATTTATAGGGAGCACCATTCATTACACAGTTGAATTTTTGTAGTGGGATCTAAACTCTATCAAGTTTTTCTAGAGAGCACCGGCAATCAGTTAAATTCTTCTAGGGAGCTCCATCATTACGTTAACTTTTTCTAGGGAACAACAGCACTATTTTGAATTCTTCTAAAGAGCACTAATATTTTGTAAAATTATTCTAAGGAGCACTAACATTACGTTAAATTCTTAAAGGGAGCACCAACATCGTAAATTTCATAACCAAAGTAGTAAATTTCATACCCAAACACAGCACCAAGTTAATCGTCGAGTGTGCTGTGGTGCTCGCGAGAAACAGTATGTGGATATCTGGATTACAGGCTTTTTACTTTCCTTGTAATACATAATAATGTATAGGAAAAATATTGGAATAATGTCGAAAATCGTAACACGAGTTTTTGACGGATCTACACGTTTTTGAACCTCTAGAACATAAAAAATCTATTTTTAGTGTGACGTCCGTATATGTGTCTGTGAATTTTTGTATTCACTCTAGCTCAACGAATTGACCAAATTTAATAAAATTACCCTGGTGCTGATTAGATTTGGGTACGATTGGGAATAAAATAATCTGCCTTTTTTGCGAAATGACTCACAAAAATAGTCAAAATCTAAAACAAAAAACTACATATGCTCAAATGTTTCAATGAAATGCTTGCTTTAATTTTTGACAATGAAAAGAATAAGATTAATCCAATTACTATAGGACTAGCCGACTAAATACTTCAGTCTTTTAGCATATTTGCTACGTCCGTTTTGAGAATACGCCCAGTTACCAAATGAAAACGAAAATTAATATAAAAGTGCAAATTCAGCGCTATTTCAAATAATTATGCGTGTTACTTTATGCGATTAAACTCATTTTAATGAATTATTAAGGAAATAAAGAGAAAATAAAGTCGAGTCTGTAGAGAAAGTCATGTGCTGCCCACATCAGATTTGAGTTAAAATAATAATAATAAATATTCTTATTAATGAATATTAAGTGAGTAGACATTTTACGCACAATTGCTACCAAAATTGATGGATGCCATCTGTTAGAGGTTATCACTAATCGGTTTCAAGTTATAACGAGCTTGTTTATAGTAAGTAACCGGTTATAACGAAATATTGAGCTGAGCTAGTATCGTAATTCTGCAATACATATATTAATCATTTATAGTGATGTAGTGATATACCAAATAATTGTTTCATATTCGTGGTCATGCTCTACTGTATCACGAGTTTTAATTTTCATACAGTAAGCAATACGCAACAGTTAAACAATTTGGATGAAATTTAGTGGGATTACTTGATTTGATAATTATAATAAAGATAATAATGATAGTTAAAAGTATCTGTTGTGGACAATACACGAATTTCCCTACAGACTCAAATTCATTTTCTCTTTATTTCTTTAATAATTCACTAAACTGAGTTTTATTGCTCAAGTCGCACTGAACTTGCACTTCTAATTCAAGTTTTGCTTTTATTTGGTAATTGGACATTGTTATGCGATAACAAAAATGCGATATAACTAAAATGTATCAAGAACGGTTATTCCTGGAGCAATGGGGTTGGTCTTATTCTTTTTCTAGTAAAAAAATACGTATAAAACAAGCCTTTAATGGATACATTTGAGCATACGTAGCATTTTATTTTAGATTTTGGCGATTTTTGCGGACCATTTTGTAAAACAGGCAGTTTCTTCTTTTCTAAATCACACCAAAATCTAATCAGCACCAGGGTATCCCTCAGGTGACTTATTGTTTTTAGCAGCGACAATTAGTTTTTTAGGAAGAGTGGATGCACGAGATTTTTGCAGGCTATTTCGTAAATAAAGGCACGCGCGCACGCACGCACGCACACACACACACACGTCACGCTAAAAATAGTGTTTTCGTGTTCTAGAAGCCCCAAAAAGTGTAAATCCGTTGAAAACTCGACTTGTGATTTTCGGTATGATTCCAATACTTTCCCTATACATTACCATACATTGCATGGAAAGTAATAAACACGGTGAATATTAAAACAGTAACTAACCAAATATTATATATTGACATCAGAATTTATAAATACCAATCATTTATTAAAAATATATTTTTTAGATAATGCTATAATAAAATTCTGATGTGGCCAGCACATGCTTTTTTCTATATAACGCAATGAATTTCCTTCTTTCACAGTGAAAAAATATTGTAATAAGATCAACGGCACAATGTTTTTCATTTTAAATTGTACATTGGATACTTTTTTCCGGATGACAATATGTAAAATTATTTTGAAGTACCCAATAAATTTATATTTCACGCTAATCTAAATTGACAATTGTCAATATTGATAGCATCCCCAATAAGTAACAGAATACATGTTAAAATATTTAAATAATTCATTCATCAATTTGGTGCCATTTTTGCAATTTTAACGATATTTTCGCCAATTTGAGGCAAAATATCGCCAAGTTGGCAATATTTATCTAATTCAGTCGCCAAGCATTACAGACAAACGGAGAGAACAGCCTTTATATATGTATATATATAAACGATTGTGGGCGAATTTTAAGGCGTCAAAGTACAAAACTATTACACAAAGTATCATCTCTATATTTTCGGATGAGTCGGATGGTCTGGGTCTTCAACAAAGTATCATCTTTCGTGAAAAGAATGAACTAGATCCACGAGAAGGATGTTAACACATTTATCGCATAATATTGCATATGAAAAGTGAACATATTTCACAATAGATAATATTATTTTTAATTTGTGATTTTATTGATATAGTTATTTAAATATCTCGAGAACAGTTCCTGTTAGTATTCTAAAGTTTATGTCAATCGTTTTTTAATGAAAAATTACACAAAAAATGATTATTTAAGTGATATTACTGAAAGTTCTGCTTTTTAGATGATTTTTTTAAAGCTTCATCGGAAAATTTGGGGATCTTCCGAACTTTTAATTGCTTTTAAAATCAATAGGCTTCCAGTTTCTCTGATTGTAGTTTTTATACCAAATTTCATTCAAAACGCTTCATTTGTTCGTGAAATATCGTCCCTTCAGACTCACGGACACACACAGGCATCCCATAAAAAGCGTTCAATTCGAGTTCAGGGATGCTTGAAACGTACTTTTTCGTCGAAAACTCAAATTCAGATTTTTGACTCCGTCACAATGCTTTCCATATACGTGTATTATTCTGTGTATATAGGAAAAGTAAAAAGGCTTGTGCTTTACATATATAGATTTTAGTTTTGCCTCAAATCAGATGAGAATAGAGAATTCCCCGCGCGTGCTCTTTATTAAAAAAGGAAGAAAATGAGTCAGGAAGTTCTTAAATGCTGCATTTCAATTTAGAATATTATATGTATGAGGTCAAAATCTGATGTAATTTTTGTAATTTTCTATTATAAAAAGTGTAATGGAAATTGGATATAACATCTAGTTTATTTTCTTTATATAATTCGAAATTAAATTCGAAAATTTTAAGTTTTTTCATATTGAAAAGTTAAATAGTTCCTAGTTTCGGCCCTTATAGTGATTTAAAAGGTCAAGTGGTTAAAACGTTGGGCTTGCGAACACGTAGATATGTCGATAGCGAGTTCTGTCCTACCCTCAAACGCAATGCTTTTTCTCGATTACAGTTTTAACTAATAGACAAACAATGTTGTCAGGGTAATATGTATTGTGGGTTCTGCCCAGATTTTTCTAATCGACAATCCAGTGAAAGTTTTATATAGTTAAAGTAATATAAAACCGTAGCGCAGCGTGAAGCAAACGTTTTTGTCGAGGATTCTGTACCTCGCAAATTTTTAGATTATTTAAACAGACATGTTAAAATGTTAGTTTTGGTTCAAAGCAGATGGTCATTGAACATTTCCAGTGCGGATATTGCTCTTTATTGAAAAAGGTAACAAATGAGCCAGGAAGTTCTTGAATGCTGATTTCAATTTAGAATATTATATGTAAGAGGTCAAAATCTGATGTAATCTTTGCAATTTTCTATTATAAAAAGTATAACGGAAATTGGATGTAACATCTGATTTTTTTATCCTCTTTATATAATTCGATATAGCATTCAATGGCTTCCTAGATTTTATATTTATTTTTTCATAATGAGAACTTAAATAGTTTATAGTTTCACTTGTCATCGTGATTCAAACGGTCTAGTGGTTAAAACGCTGGGCCATGAACACGGAGACCTGTTGATAGCGAGTTCTGTCCTCAACTCAAACGAAATGCTTTTTTCGATTACAGTTTTAAATAATAAATAAATAATGTTGTCAGGATAATATGCTTGTGTGTTCTGCTCCAGATTTATTCTAACTGCCAATCCAGTGAAAGCTTTATATAGTTAAAGAAAAATGAAATTGCAACGCAAGTCGTGGCGCAGCGGTAAAGTACGTGGTGACATCGTGAAACGAACGTTTTGACAAGGGTTCTGTCCCCTGCAAATTTTAATATCGTTTTTCAGATTATTTAAACGTACATGTTAGGATGTTAAACTTAAATACACCAAAATCGAAGCTTCTGTCGTCGCCCGCTTGGCCGAGAGGCTTGGGGCGTCAAGTTGCGGGGCCTTAGGTTCGGAGTTCGACTCCCACTGGGTAAAAAAGGTGCGGTTGTAGTGTTAGAGAAAAGTTGGTGTTAGCGGGTTTAAAGGTGGGCGAGTTGAGTCAGTCGTCTTTCCTCTCTTAACTTTCCTATATTTATTACTAAATTATCTGCACGAGATGGAGGACGAGCGGTGGTTGAGCTTCACCGTTGCTGGTGGGGTTTCTCTTCGGGCCTGCTGGCTTCGGTGTCGCGCTCCCACCCTTCCTCGTCCAAAGTTCGTGCAGGGTTTGTTTTGCACCACGTGACTTCTGTTAACGAAGTCCCGAAATTTTTTGAATTTTTCAGAACCATGTATCTCTTTTCCTAAATGAACACAAAATGACGTCACGTCCAGTAATTAATTTCCTGTGACGTCACTTCCAGGACGTCATTTCCGGTCCAGTAATATTAATAAATAAAACATCAGAAAAAGTGTACGTCTCAATGCAGGTGGATGGACTCGAACCCGCAGCCTCTAGAACTGGAAGCAGTCAATATGCCCACTAAGCCAGCCTGTTCACGCACCGATGATCCTAATTAATATATTTAAACTTAAGAAAGAGACTGATCGAAAAAAGGACAGAAACCAAAATGACTCCGCTCGCTAGGTGGAATGCGAGGGGATAGACTCGAACCCACAGCCTCTAGAGCTGAAAACAGTCAATATGACCACTAAGCCAGACTGTTCACACACCGATGATCCTAATTAATATATTTAAACTTAAGGAAGAGACTAATCGAAAAAAGGACAGAAAACAAAATGACTCCGCTCGCTAGACGGAATGCGAGGGGATGAACTCGAACCCACAGCCTCTAGAGCTGAAAACAGTCAATATGACCACTAAGCCAGACTGTTCACACACCGATGATCCTAATTAATATATTTAAACTTAAGGAAGAGACTGATCGAAAAAAGGACAGAAACCAAAATGACTCCGCTCGCTAGGCGGAATGCGAGGGGATGGACTCGAACCCACAGCCTCTAGAACTGGAAACAGTCAATATGACCACTAAGCCAGCCTGTTCACACACCGATGATCCTAATTAATATATTTAAACTTAAGGAAGAGACTGATCGAAAAAAGGACAGAAACCAAAATGACTCCGCTCGCTAGACGGAATGCGAGGGTATGGACTCGAACCCACAGCCTCTAGAACTGGAAACAGTCAATATGACCACTAAGCCAGCCTGTTCACGCACCGATGATCCTAATTAATATATTTAAACTTAAGGAAGAGACTGATCGAAAAAAGGACAGAAACCAAAATGACTCCGCTCGCTAGGCGGAATGCGAGGGGGTGGACTCGAACCCACAGCCTCTAAAACTGGAAACAGTCAATATGACCACTAAGCCAGCCTGTTCACGCACCGATGATCCTAATTAATATATTTAAACTTAAGGAAGAGACTGATCGAAAAAAGGACAGAAACCAAAATGACTCCGCTCGCTAGGCGGAATGCGAGGGGATGGACTCGAACCCACAGCCTCTAGAACTGGAAACAGTCAATATGACCACTAAGCCAGCCTGTTCACGCACCGATGATCCTAATTAATATATTTAAACTTAAGGAAGAGACTGATCGAAAAAAGGACAGAAACCAAAATGACTCCGCTCGCTAGACGGAATGCGAGGGGATGGACTCGAACCCACAGCCTCTAGAACTGGAAACAGTCAATATGACCACTAAGCCAGCCTGTTCACGCACCAATTATCCTAATTAATATATTTAAACTTAAGGAAGAGACTGATCGAAAAAAGGACAGAAACCAAAATGACTCCGCTCGCTAGGCGGAATGCGAGGGGATGGACTCGAACCCACAGCCTCTAGAACTGGAAACAGTCAATATGACCACTAAGCCAGCCTGTTCACGCACCGATGATCCTAATGAATATATTTAAACTTAAGGAAGAGACTGATCGAAAAAAGGACAGAAACCAAAATGACTCCGCTCGCTAGGCGAATGCGAGGGGATGGACTCGAACCCACAGCCTCTAGAACTGGAAACAGCCAATATGACCACTAAGCCAGCCTGTTCACACACCGATGATCCTAATTAATATATTTAAACTTAAGGAAGAGACTGATCGAAAAAAGGACAGAAAACAAAATGACTCCGCTCGCTATGCGAGGGCATAGACTCGAACCCACAGCCTCTAGAACTGGACTCAGACAACATGATCACTGAGCCAGTCAGCTCACGTAACGAAGATCCTATTTAATCTTTTTAACTTAAAGGATAGTTTGATCAGGAAAACACAGTAACAAAAATCACTCTATTCAACGCGAATGGATGGAATCGAACCCACTGCCACTGGAATTGGAAACAGACAACATGACCACTGATCCGGCTTCACGTACCGAATATATTAATTAATCTATTTAAAGACGGAAATAATAGCATCTAAAAGACTGAACTCGCTATACAATGAGAATAGATGAAATCGAGCCACAGCCTCTGTAATCAGTGGCGGATTTAAGGAGGGGCGATCGAGGCGATCGCCCCCCCCCAAACGTCTGACTAATGTCGACGTTTTATCAAATAAATTATAAAATTAAAAAATATATATATATCATTATATCATTAGGGAGGTACTTTGGTCTTGCTCTCCCTCCCTTAGTTTATCCACGAAATCTCGCTCCCATAATAAAAGTAAAAAGAAAGCTCGAGATGCTGTATTTGATGCAATTACGATAATAAGTGAAATTAAAAAAAATGTGAAATCCGATTTCGGGAATATATGCAGAGGTTGAGGGAATGTGTAATGATCTTGGAATTGAAATAAAAATACCACGTACTGCTAGACGCCAAGTTCATAGATCAACTGCTCCTAACATAACTCCTGAAGATTATTACAGAATAAATGTTTACGTGCCTTTGTTAAACTCCGTCCAAGAAGACTTAAAAGACCGATTCGCACAGGAAAATCTGGATGTCTTATATTTACAAGATTTAGTACCATCGACTCTTTTAGCGAAAATCAACACGGACGAAGAGTCACTCCTCCCATCTTGGACAGAGCTAAGCAAGAAGTATCCCGAACTGGGAGTGGAAGAAATGAGCAGTACACTTCAAGTTGAGGTGATTAGCTGGAGAACCAAATGGATGCGAGAAAATACAGATACCGGCAGAGTACACAAGTCTGCTTTTGAAGCAGTACAAAACTGTGATCCTGCAGTGTACCATGTGATCTAAGTGTTACTGAAAGTTCTTGTAACATTACCAATTACTGTAGCAACCGCCGAGGGTAGCTTCTCAGCACTAAAACGATTGAAGACATGGCTTCGAAACACAATTAGAGAAGATCTGCTAGTGGGATTGACTTTGTTGCATGTGCATTATGATATCGCAATTTCACCAGTAACAGTTTTATATCGATTTGCTAAAGAAAAAGCAAGAAGACTTGAGTTGATATTATAATGATGATCCTTCCTGGGAGGTTAACGGCGCCAGGGTTTTTGCGATGGACCCCGTAAGGCTGTTAGGGATAATGATCGACAATAAGCTGAATTGGCAATTACATTTGAATAGTGTTATAGGTACTACCCCTGGCAAAAATTATGGAATCACTTCCATGTTATTTCAATAGGATACGAAGTTCAATACACAGTTCAATTTTAATGCACAGATACCCCTGAAAAACCTTTTTTGAGCGAAATTAAAGAACTTTAAACGCTTAACAAAACAAAAAATATTTGAAAAATTTTGCACTTTTCATTATTTAATAATTCACGATCAAAAAATGGGAAAAAAGCTAGAGGTTGAAAGAAAAAAATCGTAAAAACTAATTTGGAATAATAAATTTGATCATGGAAAATCATTAAGATATAGCTCCTCATGTTTATATGATCAAATTTATTATTCTAAATTAGTTTTTACGAATTTTTTCTTTCAGCCTACAGCTCTTTTCCCATTTTTTGGTTGTGAATTATTAAATAATGAAAAGTGCAAAATTTTTCAAACATTTTTTTATTTTGTTAAGTTTTTAAAGTTCTTCAAAGGCCAAAAAAATGATAGGCCGTATTTTATAAGCTGCAAAGAACTTACTATAAACTTCCGAATTTGTTCTAGTTATTTCAAAAATGTCAAATATCCGTATATAGGAAGCCGTTAAGAAAATCCTAAGTGAACAAACCTCCGAGAACATTTCGATCTACAGATCGCCCCCCCCCCAAACAAGAGGCCCAAATCCGCCACTGTCTGTAATTAAAAGCAGACGACAAGACCATAGAGACAGCAACATCACATGCCGACTACTTTAATTAATATATTTAAATTTAAAGGAGACCCTGATCTAAAAAGGCACAGGAACGAAAATGATTGAAATCACTATACTCAATGCGAGTGGATGGAATCGAACCCACAGCCTCTGGAAGTTACTTCACATACCAGTAGTTATAAAATGGGGGTTGAGGGCCACTTCCGGGAGGCGGTGCCGAAGGAGAGTCCCTCTTTGGGGAGGGGATTTCCCTCATTTGGGAGGATCCTCTCGGGGGGTCTAAGAGGAAGCTCCCTCTTTTGAGAGGATCCTCTCGGAGGGCCTTTAGACCCCCCCAGGAGGGAGGATCCTCTCAGAGGGGTCTTTAGACCCCCCTCTTTTGGGAGGAAGTTTGGTGAGGCCGTACAGCACCGGATGCCTCTCGGAGGGTCTTTAGACCAACGTATTGCGAAAGAGGCTTCGGAGGGATGGCTCATAGCTTCGGAGTGCATTGCACAAAGAGTGGATGACCTTTGACCTGAGGAAGAGGGGAGGAACTTTGAAAGCGGTTTCAAGGGATGTCGCAATCAGTGATTGCACAATCTGGAACTCACCGATTGATAACCTTGGAGATGACCTTTGGGCGGAGTACATTGGAAGACGTGTCGTCGATTGCACAATCGCAGGAGCTCTTAGCACACGTCCTTCCTCTCTGCTGGTCAATGACAAAGTGATCGTTCTTAAATCACATAAAATGACGTCATCGCTCCAAAGTTCACAAGATGACGTCATTGGTCCAAGGTTCACAAGATGGCCGTATTTTTTTAATTACTCCCTATTTTTAATATATTACTTCTTAATTTTTATAATTATGAATAAAGGATTTAATAAAGAGATTAAATACAACCATCTTGTGAACCTTGGACCAATGACGAGATTCACTTAACACAATGATTCACTTAACACAATTTTGAAAATGTGTAACTATACTTGAGTATTCAATTCATTAAAAAAAAAAAAAAAACATGTGCTAAAAAATCGTAGTGTTAGAATCCACTTAATACAATTTTTGCATTCATTGGAAATCCGTAATTGTGTATTCAATTTGTTTTAAAAAACATATGCTAAAAATCGCAATATAAAATCGACTTAACACAATTTTATATTCAGTTCGTAACTTAACATTCTGTTTTGAAACGCACCGAAATCCCTTTATAAAATACATCGCTATTCAATCTGTTCACCGAGCGAAAAATATTCTATCTTCCCTCTTCTTTGACAAGCACCTCTTCGATTATAACATTCTACGGACAAGAATGCCGTGGCGTAGCGGGTAAGACGCGAGCCTTGTAATCGGATGGTTCCGAGTTCGAGTCCTGGTCCTGACAAGTGAGAAATTAAATTCTTTTGGAAAAAAAATGCCGATAGATGGCAGCACTCCATCAACTTTCGCCAGAAGGCGCTTTAACTACATCACGCTGATAAGAACGATCATTTTGTCATTGACCAGCAGAGAGGAAGGACGTGTGCTAAGAGCTCCTGCGATTGTGCAATCGACGATTGCGACACGTCTTCCAATGTACTCCGCCCAAAGGTCATCTCCAAGGTTATCAATCGGTGATTGCAACACGTCATTTCCAGATTGTGCAATCGCTGATTGCGACATCCCTTGAAACCGCTTTCAAAGTTCCTCCCCTCTTCCTCAGGTCAAAGGTCATCCACTCTTTGTGCAATGCACTCCGAGGCTATGAGTCATCCCTACGAGGCCTCTTTCGCAATACGTTGGTCTAAAGACCCTCCGAGAGGCATCCGGTGCTGTACAGCCTCACCAAACTTCCTCCCAAAAGAGGGGGTCTAAAGACCCTCTGAGAGGATCCTCCCTCCTGGGGGTGGGTCTAAAAGCCCTCCGAGAGGATCCTCTCAAAAGAGGGACCTTCCTCTTAGACCCTCCGAGAGGATCCTCCCAAAAGAGGGAAATCCCATCCCCAAAGAGGGACTCTCCTCCGGCACCGCCTCCCCGAAGTGGCCCTCAATCCCCATTTTATAACTACTCATACCGAATGTCCTAATTAATATATATTAAATTTAAAGGACACCGATCAGAAAAGGCACAGGAATCAAAATAATTGAAGTCACCACTGCGAGTAGATGGAATCGAATCCACAGTCTCTGTGAATTGAAAACAGACAATATGACCACAGAGCCAGCAACTTCACATACCGAATGTCCTAATTAATATATATTAAACTTAAAGGAGACACCGATCAGAAAGGGCACAGGAATCAAAATAACTGAAGTCACTACTGCGAGTAGATGGAATCGAATCCACAGTCTCTGAGAATTGGAAACAGACAATATGACCACAGAGCCAGCAACTTCACATACCGAATGTCCTAATTAATATATATTAAATTTAAAGGAGACACCGATCAGAAAAGGCACAGGAATCAAAATAACTGAAGTCACCACTGCGAGTAGATGGAATCGAATCCACAGTCTCTGTGAATTGGAAACAGACAATATGACCACAGAGCCAGCAACTTCACATACCGAATGTCCTAATTAATATATATTAAACTTAAAGGAGACACCGATCAGAAAAGGCACAGGAATCAAAATAACTGAAGTCACCACTGCGAGTAGATGGAATCGAATCCACAGTCTCTGTGAATTGGAAACAGACAATATGACCACAGAGCCAGCAACTTCACATACCGAATGTCCTAATTAATATATATTAAATTTAAAGGAGACACCGATCAGAAAAGGCACAGGAATCAAAATAACTGAAGTCACCACTGCGAGTAGATGGAATCGAATCCACAGTCTCTGTGAATTGGAAACAGACAATATGACCACAGAGCCAGCAACTTCACATACCGAATGTCCTAATTAATATATATTAAACTTAAAGGAGACACCGATCAGAAAAGGCACAGGAATCAAAATAACTGAAGTCACCACTGCGAGTAGATGGAATCGAATCCACAGTCTCTGTGAATTGGAAACAGGCAATATGACCACAGAGCCAGCAACTTCACATACCGAATGTCCTAATTAATATATATTAAACTTAAAGGAGACACCGATCAGAAAAGGCACAGGAATCAAAATAACTGAAGTCACCACTGCGAGTAGATGGAATCGAATCCACAGTCTCTGTGAATTGGAAACAGACAATATGACCACAGAGCCAGCAACTTCACATACCGAATGTCCTAATTAATATATATTAAACTTAAAGGAGACACCGATCAGAAAAGGCACAGGAATCAAAATAACTGAAGTCACCACTGCGAGTAGATGGAATCGAATCCACAGTCTCTGTGAATTGGAAACAGACAATATGACCACAGAGCCAGCAACTTCGCATACCGAATGTCCTAATTAATATATATTAAATTTAAAGGAGACACCGATCAGAAAAGGCACAGGAATCAAAATAACTGAAGTCACCACTGCGAGTAGATGGAATCGAACCCACAGCCTCTGGAATTAAAACAGACAACATGACCACTGAGCCAGTAACTTCACATGCCGGCGATATTAATTAATATATTTAAATTTAAAGGAAACGTCGAACAGAAAAGGAACAAAAACGATTCGACTCGGAATACTCAATGCGAGCGGACAAACTCGAACCCACAACCTCTGTATTAAAAACAGACGACGAAACAACCGTGTCAGCCAGGTCATATTCCGAAGATACTAATTAATCGATTTAAACTTAAAAGAGAGACTGATCAGGAGAAGAACAGAAACTAAAATGACTCAACTCGCTTTATTCAACCCACATCCTCTGGATTCAGATGAAGATAACCTGACTACGGATCCATTCAGCTCACATATCAGAGATTCTAATTTCTCTCCTTAAACTTAACGGTGAGATTGATCAGAAAAAGTACACGTGCTAAAAACAACGGAATGCTATTGTAGAAAGAAGAAATTCGTGGGAGGTGAGGACAGAACTGGCTACTAACGTGGTCGCAGCCAGCCCAACACTTTAACCACTAGAAAAAAAAAACAAGAAGTCCTTGAATGCCATATTTTAGTTTAGAATTATATGTAAATAGAATAAAACCAGATGTAATATATATTTCAAATTTTTAACAGAAAATGGAAAATATTACATTCTATATTTACTTTCCTTATACATATAGTAACATAGTAGAATCTTAACAGTTAATTTTCTTCGCCCAGCGTTACGGATGGACGGAGAAATGGATTATTCTCATAGTTAATTCTCATGTTCTTTCCAAGATATTTAATTTTCATCAATTGGTCGTCACTTTCATTGATTTAGCGTTATTTTTATCAATTTGGCGACAGTTTTGTCAACTTTCCAACATTTAAGAAGTTGCCAAGTTCGCGAAATTCCGCTAAAATTTGCCAAGCGTTAAGGACGGGAAAATAGGTTATTCTTATAGTAGATTCTTATATTCTTTCCAAGATATTGAATTTTCATCATTTTCATTTATTTAGCGTCATATTTTTTTTTTCAATTTGACGACATTTTCGTCAATTTGGCAACATTAATTCGCCAAGTTGGCGATATTCAGCCAAATTCATTCGTCGCCAAAATTTCGTCAAGCGATATGGTTGAACAAATAAGTACTTATAGTAGATAATTGACTAATAGTGTCCAAAACTATATTACTCAAAGTATCTTCTCTCGTAAATGGAACGAGCTAGATCCACGAGAATGATGTTAACAAATCTATCGCATAATATTACGTATGAAAAGTGAACATATTTTACAATAGTTAATACTTTTCTTTAATTTTATGTGATTTTTTGATAAATTTATTTTAAAAATGTGCAATATTTCAAGAACGGTTCATGCTAGCTAGCATTCTAAAATTTGTCTCAATCGTTTTATAATGAAAAATTACATAAGAAATGCTTATTTATGAAACTGTATTGAAAATTTTGATTTTTTGATGATTTTTTTTTTCAAAATTTTTTCGAAATTTTGGGGTCTTCTGAACATTTGATTGCGTTTAGAAACAATAAGCTTCCAGTATTTAAGAATTGTAATTTTTGTACCAAATTTCGTTTGAATCGCTCGTTGGTGAGATATTGTCTCCACAGACTCACTGACACACACACACACCATCTCAAAAACGTTTGATTCGTGTTCAGGGATGCTTGAAACGTGCTCTCTCGTTAAAAACTCGAATTCGAATCTTCGACCCCATCACAATACTTTCTTTATACATTATACTATATATAGTATATATATTTATACATTATACTATATATACTTTATACATATATATAGTATATAAGGAGAGTAAAAAGCGCTTTTAAGCAAATCCAAAGCAAGTCCTATTAAGTAATTTCTAATTTTATTTGAAAATAATTTTACAATGATAATTCTCTCGTATTTCGAATTGCGCTATGAATATATACAGATCACACTGATATTGACACTAGTACGAGATGTCTATGAATGGGTATATATCAGAACAAAGTAATATTTTAAATTATTATATGACCCTCTAAAGAAAAATATAAGTATATCGTCCTCTTACTTAATGATGATATCCTTCTATGAGACCGTCTAATAAAACGTGCCTGTCTCATGAACAGTGAAACATTCTATATTTTGAATCTAGAGAATTAAATTAATATTCCCCACAAAGCCTAGGCGTTATTAAAGAAATAGACTTCATTTCACAAGATATTGAAATAGGGTTAATTTTGGTGATATTTTTACCCAAATCGTCAAGTTAGCGATATTGTGACAAATTTGTAGCCAAGTTGGTCAGATGAACTGAGAGATCGAGAAAGTTTTTTTATTTTTTTATTTAATACTAAAGTTGAAATATATTTTTATATAAGGCATTTCATCCCACCCATAAATTCTTTAAAACATAAATAGGACTAAAATTTAATTAAATAATAATAATAATAAAAACTTTAAAAGTTGCCTATTGGAGATTCATTCAAAAATTTCGCCCATTGTAATAGCAGTTTATTTGCAGTATACATTAAAAATAGGTGTTCCTTCTGGGTGCGCCACTAATAATCTACGGCGAAAGAAGTTATAAAATTCTAAATAAATGAACAAACTTCACTAAATGAGTGGAGAATCTCTTCTGTAAAAACAGAGAGAGCCATACTACGCTATTAAACGTTTTTAGAAAAAAGGGCGGGTCGGAAAATTTGGGGTTTATTCACAGCGCATAAAAATTCAATAAACACTTTTTGACATGCCTCTCAAGAAATAAAAGCCGATAAGGCGAGGATGAAGCAAAATAAAACGTCGCCGCTAACGAAGGCTTCAAAAGTTTGAGCGCGACCGGCTGTGCATGGGAAATCGCGGCGGACACCTGTAAGGTGCTTTCCTCGCCTAACTCTTTTCCCCAACTCCCTAACTAATTAATGCGCCAACCGCGCGCCACTGCTAAACCACCGTCTTTTTCAGTACAGAGCATGAAATATTCATAAGTTAGAGGGTAATTAAGTCAGTGGCGGCCGCCGTTTGACACATGTAGATCGGGCTGTAATTAACTTTAATCTGTCCTCCTGAGGGGAATTGAAAGGTGAACTTAAGCAAGGCATTGTCTTTCCAACCAAAAAGGCATTACCACCGGTTGATAGGCGTCATTGCGACCCACGGGCGCTAGATGGCGCGCACACAAGAAGAAATCATAAAGACTTATTGACAGCGTGTCATAAATCTGGTAACTCTCGCGAGATGGCGGCGTAGCAGAAGTTGCCTTTGTTGCCATTATCAGAAAAGAATCGGCTGAGGTTTGACATTATTTGCTTTGTGTGTCGACGGGTATTCGACAGCTTCCCGCGCTATTCTTAACAAACTTATCCGCAACTCTGAATGCATAATTAAAATCTGCAAGCGCAGTTTTGGTGGGAAGAACATCTAAAAATAATTCTTTGGGGAAAATTGCGGAAGAGTTTTGTCACTTTCGCGCCAACATGAAAGTAGATTAAGCGATAAGCTGCCACCAGATTTCGGTGTCTAGAACTTTTCGTTAAAACTTAGCATGTCATCGAAAACAGTATACTATTTTTTATTTTATATTGCTTTCCGCTTTACCCAGTCTTTACATAATTTTTTTTTAGACTTTGAAGCTTTATCATGCATAAATTATCCTAAGAATAAAGTTCTTTGAAAGTTTTCAACTGCTTTGAATTCTTTCAAAAGATTAAGGAAAGACTTATATTTCATTGCTGACAAATGAGGTCCTTGAAATAACATTGGTTTACTTTTCTTTGAAATGAGATATATAAGGCTTTGAGTACATACCAATAAAAATCAATTACGCAAGTTTATGAAAGATAAACACGCAGACAAACTCAAAAACGTTATAGAATGTATTATTAATAAAGACTCTACTTTTTTTAAAAATTAAAAGGATATGTATCTTTCATTCTTTGAAAAATGGCATCAGATCACTGTTATTTCAAGTGCCTCAAATGCATTCAATATCTTTTTTGCATTATAGACTTGAATGAAACATAACAGCAACAACATTTTTAAGTGCATAAAAATCCCATAATGTTATTTTGAAATGTGTTGAGTTTGTTTATTTGGAGTAGCCATTCTGTACTAAATTAGTACAATGAGGATGAATAAGAGTTTATCAAACAATTCAAAATAAACTAAAAGAAGCAGTTCTGACAATTACTTGGTTATTGATATTTAAATGAAGTTTTATATTTAATTTGATAGGGAAACACTAAATTTTGTTTCAATGGTGTGCAGTCTATAGACGTAATGCTTGCTTGCCTAACACTAGTTTAAGGGGACGGTGGACGTTGAAATTTTTTTTATTTATTTATTGGTTTAGAAACGTGAAAATTTGTATAAATATTCCTCTTAACATTAATATATACAATACCATTAATTTTTTTTTCAATTTTGTTATAATTTTTTTTTCTTTTTTTTTTAATTTAATTTTTTTAACGAAAATTTGAAAATGCTCCTTGCGTGTCATTTGTTCACATTTTTAATTAATTTTACATTATGATCACTCAAAAACACATTATGAATAAATTTGGGTATTTATTTTTAAAACCCTTAGAAAGTTAATTTTTAAAAAATATTTTTCTGCTTTGAAACTTAATTTTCATCATTTAATTATAGGTTCTTATTTAATATAGGTTCTTATTTAATTATAGGTTCATCATTTAATTATAGGTTAAATTGGTGTTTTTTCTTGTAAATCTGTTAGTAAGTGAAATTAAACATTAAATAAATATGTAATTAGTGCTTATATCCACTTTTTTAAGTCTAATTAGCAAGAAATATTTCCGATCAGAGAAGCAATCTGCTAATTGCTTATTGATATGTGCTGCTGCTGCAATATAGTAGCATAGATACAAACTTTTGTTGTATCTTAGAAAGTTTTCTTCAAATATGAGAAATGAGAAATCCTTGCAAATATGAGAAAAACTCTAATTTCCACAAACTTGTCATTAATGTGTTTGCAAAGGAAAACAGAACATTCGAATGCATGTATAAGTAATTCCAATAACAGTATTTAATGTTTTATAATAATATATTTCTTTTTCTCTTCTTTTTATATCCCAGATCTTCTTTTTATATCCCAGAATTGAGTGTAGTGCTTGCTAAAGCAAAATATTACAGCACGCCACTGTTTGTTTTAAATTTGGAACACTAACGGAAGTAATTTGTGGTTTTTTTTAATGAGAACGCATTTTATTAAAAAACAATAAAATGTACTGTACACTGGATAGGTGAAAGATCGCATAGGTGCCCACAGAACTTTTCACAGGAGGGGGCAAACCACTGACGTCAGTGGGGAAACTCAAGGATAAGATGTACAACATCGAACAGCTTGATCCAGCTCGACCTTTGTGATCTTGAACGTCCAGGGGAGGGCAAGTGTCACCCCTGTGAGCGCCCATGGATGATCGGTACAATTATATGAAAATTACGTGTATAAAAGATAGCATATTTTTGTGTAACTCGCCAACTTCAGGCCCAATTTTCCCTGATGACGATTATTTAAATTATATTTATGGTGAAATCATTTCTATGTGTTTTGAAGGTTTCGATGTGAATCACATCGATAGTCATCGGGGTGAAATTAAAGAGCTACGAGAAACATAAACATTTTAGATGCTTATATCTCCGAACCTAATAGATGGAAATATAAATAGTTTATACTTGTTTTGTAGGAAATAGCATACTATTTAAGAATATATAAAAGCAATGTCAATATTTTAATATTTTGAACTATTTCTTGTAAAGTGAAAAAAAAATGTCCGAGCGAATTTTCACTTCACTTTGATTACTTTTACATGAAATATCTTCTAAGCTATAAAAATAGATATAAAAATATAAATGACAAAAACGTTCAGTGGGAAATCTAATTTATAGATCAATAGCTTATTTTATAAGGCTTTTATAGTTTTCGAATAATTGTTTTGCCGAGTTAAAGGAAATTGAAAATTTTCGGTTTAAAAAGTTTCCAATGCTTACATCTCGAAACTAAAAGTGCTCGCTATAAACAGCATGCTAGCTATAAACAGTATGCTAACTATAAGCAGTATGCTAGCTATAAACAAAATAAGTTATACTTCTTTCAAAGCCCTACGGCGATATATATCTGGATTTTATATCGAGCTTTTAGTTTTTGAAATACAGTAGCTATAAGATTCTGTAAAATCTATTACACTTCGTCAAAGAAACTTGTATAAACATATTTGCTCGCAACTTAGAAAGACTAAGTGGCTTTAATTATGTATATTTCTTTAATTACAATAGGCTTCTATTTATCCGTTGTAAACGAAAAAATGAGAATGAAAATAACGAATAAATTTACTGAAGTTTATTAGTTTTAGATTTAACTCTGGTTGAAAAAATGAAATACATTGAACCCAATGGGGCTTAATGTTTCAAACATTTTTTAAACAAAGTTAAAATTCCCAAATTGCTTCAAAAATTTTAGAAAATGTTCTAATTTTCACATAAAAAGTGTAAAAATTTTTTTCAGTAAACTATGTTGGGCAGTTTTTAAAATAAAAATTGAAATAATAATGACACCCATGATATTATTAAGCTATCACGCGACTCATTGCAAAAAAAAAAAATCTGATGTGGGCAACACATGACTTTCCTTATATAATGTAATGGATTTACTACTTTTACAGTAAAAAAATAGGTTTTTCTTATAGTAGATACTAATATTCTTTCCAAGACATTGAATTTTCGACAATTGGTTGTCATTTTCATTGATTTAGCGCCATTTTTATCCATTTGGCGAGATTTTCGTTAATTTGGCAACATTTCAAAAAGTCGCCAAGTTGGCGACATTCCGCCAAATTCGTCGCCAAAATCTCGCCAAGCGTTATGCACTAAGAAATAAGTTATTCTTACAGCAGAGAAATGACTATTGGCGTTCAAATACAAAAGTATTACTCAGAGTATCTTTTTTCATGAGTGGAACGAGCTAGATTCACGAGAATGATGTCACCCAATTTATCGCATGGTATTACATATGAAAAGTGAACATGTTTATCAATAGGAAATATTTTTACATTCCTTATATACATAATGTATAAGGAAAGTATTGTGACGGGGTCGAAAATTCGAATTCGAGTTTTCGACGGGAGAGCACGTTTCAAGCATCCCTGATCACGAATCAAACATTTTTGAAGTGATGTCTGTGTGTGTGTATGTGTGTGTGTGTGTGTGTGTGTGTGTGTGTGTGTGTGTGTGTGTGTGAAAGTATGTGTGTGTGTGTGTGTCAGTGAGTCTGTGGAGACGATAACTGACGAACGAATGGACCGATTCGAACCAAATTTGGTACCAAAATCACAATCCGTAAACACTGGAAGCCTATTGTTTTTATATGTAATCGAATGTTCAGAACCCCCCTAAATTTTCGAATGAAATTTTGAAAAAATCGTCAAAAAATCAAAACCGCTAATAAAGTTACGCAAATAGACATTTCTTATGTAATTTTTCATTAGAAAACGATTGGCATAAATTTTAGAACGCTAACATGAACCGTTCTCGAGATATTGTGCATTTTTCAAAAAAATTATGAAAAAGTCACATAAAAAAAAAAAATTCCTATTGAGAAACATGTTCACTTTTCATATGTAATACCATGCGATAAATTGAGTGACATCATTCTCGTGGATCTAGCTCGTTCCATTCATGAAAAAATATACTTTGAATAATACTTTTGTATTTGAACGCCAATAGTCATTTATCTGCTGTAAGAATAACTTTTTTCTTAGTGCATACCGCTTGGCGATATTTTGGCGACGAATTTGGCGGAATGTTGCCAACTTGGCGACTTTTTTAAATGTTGCCAAATTAACGAAAATTTCGCCAAATGGATAAAAATGACGCTAAATCAATGAAAATGACGACTAATTGTCGAAAATTCAATATCTTGGACATAATATTAGTATCTACTATAAGAAAAACCTATTTTTACTTTCCTTATATACATAATGCATAAGGAAAGTATTGTGACGGGGTCGAAAATTCGAATTCGAGTTTTCGACGGGAGAACACGTTTCAAGCATCCCTGATCACAAATAAAATATTTTTGAGGTGATGTCTGTGTGTGTGTGTGTGTGAAAGTATGTGTGTGTGCGTGTGTGTGTATCAGTGAGTCTGTGGAGACGATAACTGACGAAGGAATGGACCGATTCGAACCAAATTTGGTACAAAAATCACATTCCATAAACACTGGAAGCTTATTGTTTTTATGCGCAATCGAAAGTTCAGAATCCCCTAAATTTTCGAATGAAATTTTGAAAAAATCGTCAAAAGATCAAAACCACTAATAAAGTTACGGAAATAGACATTTCTTAGGTAATTTTTCATTAGAAAACGATTGACATAAATTGTAGAACGCTAATATGAACCGTTCTCGAGATATTGTACATTTTTTAAAAAAATTATCAAAAAGTCATATAAAATAAAAAACAAATACTTCCTATTGAGAAACCTGTTCACTTTTCATATGTAATACGATGCGATAAATTGGGTGACATCATTCTCGAGGATCTAGCTCGTTCCATTGATGAAAAAAGATACTTTGAGTAATACTTTTGTATTTGAACGCCAATAGTCATTTATCTGCTGTAAGAATAACTTATTTCTTAGTGCATAACGCTTGGCGAGTTTTTGGCGACGAATTTGGCGGAATGTCGCCAACTTAGCGACTTTTTGAAATGTTGCCAAATTAACGAAAATCTCGCCAAATGGATAAAAATGACGCTAAATCAATGAAAATGATGACTAATTATCGAAAATTCAATATCATGGAAAGAATATTAGTAACTACTATAAGAAAAACCTATTTTTTTACTGTAAATGTAGTAAGTTCATTACATTATATAAGGAAAGTCATGTGTTGCCCACATCAGATTTTTTTATTTTATTTTATATGACTTTTTGATATTTTTTTTTTAAAAATGCGCAATATCTCGAGAACGGTTCGTGTTAGCGTTCTAAAATTTATGTCAATCGTTTTCTAATGAAAAATTACATAAGAAATGTCTATTTGCGTAACTTTATTAGTGGTTTCGATTTTTTGACGATTTTTTCAATATTTCATTCGAAAATTTAGGGGGGTCTGAACATTCGATTGCGCATAAAAACAATAGGCTTCCAGTGTTTACGGATTGTGATTTTTGTACAAAATTTGGTTCAAATGGGTCCATTCTTTCGTCAGTTATCGTCTCCACAGACCCACTGACACACACACACACACACATACTTTCACACACACACACATACTTTCACACACACACACACAGACATCACTTCAAAAATATTTGATTCGTGATCAGGGATGCTTGAAACGTGCTCTCCCGTCGAAAACTCGAATTCGAATTTTCGACCCCGTCACAATACTTTCCTTATACATTATGTATATAAGGAAAGTAATATGGCATCCATTTTTTTTCCTTATATGCAAAAATCGTGATATTTGAAGATCTTTTAAATTTATATTTTGTATTGTATCCGTCATAAAGCCGCTTTATTTTTGAGTATTATCTAAATTCCGTGTCAGCCGCAACTTAAAATCAAAAAAGGAACTATTTTTTATTTTAAATGATCACTAAACTTTGATTCCTACAACGAAGCTTAATTTCTATAGCATACAGAATGTAAACACATCAAGCGATTGTAAGATGAGTTGTATAAGAATTGCTGAATTTTTTTCATGCAAAATTATCTAGCTCTGGAGTCTGGAATATAAAGTGATATGAATGAAATATTCATTGATTTTACTTAGAGAAGCAGACGATATCATTGCCTTTTTTTGGTGAAGTTTTAAGTTTCCAAGCATAAATTATTGTAGTATTGTGATAATTAACACAATATCAGTGCTGAATATATCGCATCTTAGAGATGTTTAAATAAAATTGCATTTCAGTTGGAAAGTGTTTCATAATAAATGCTTTATGCATGATTGGTTTTTCTTTTTTTTTTCTTTACTATGTTTGATTGAGAGTCAAGAGTTAGACATTTCTGCAAAATATCCTAAATAAGGATAATTAAATTATACTTACTATGTGGGGAATTCTACATTGTATACAAAAAGGGAATTCTAATGGCCTTATAATTTTAAGGCCAAAGAAGATAAAGCAAAATAGGATACAAATATGCTTTATGAATTTGTTTTTAAAATAGAAAATTATGCTTACATTTATAGATTAAAAATATATTACATTTTATAAATAATATATAAAATGATTATATTATCTTCAAATTTATCATTTTTGGCAGCATCCAAATTAAAAAGGACCTTAATTTTTCCACATTTTACTTTGAATTTTGAACAGTTCCCAAGGTTTTAATAAAATGTGTCCCCCGATAAGTTACAGAATATTTAAGTAAGAAAATTAGGCTTCTTTAGAAGTTGTCTAGCTCAAAGTTCTTTTTGGTCGATCGCAGCTGCGAACAAGGCGCCATCTATCGGAAAAGATATATATCCGGAGTAAAGACAAAACCAGACTCGTTCATTTTCTACCCGTTCCATATTTTTTATATACGAGAAGAAATACCAGAGTGGCGGCTATAAAGTATGGAACAATCGAAATTAAATTTTGGCAGACCATCGTAGCTGGCAAGCCATAATTCGAATTTCAAATGACGCCTCCTAATATGAAATTAATTCTTCCTTTTTCTTCTCTTCTTTATTTTTGTTTACCATTATTCGTCCTTACTTTCTTTAGAACGAACCCCATTTTTTTTTAGTTTTATTTTTCTTCCGTTGGAGGCGCATTGCAGAATATAAATGAAGGCATTCACCCCCTTTACCCCCTCTTTCACCCACCGTTCTCCTTTTCCTAGCACATTATTTTTCCGAAAATTTCTATGGGGGGGGGGGGGGGGGGGGGTCTTTCCTTTTTTTACTATTTTATCCTGCGGTTCCCTAAAGTTTTGAGAAGGAATTCGAACTATGCGAGCGGCTCAAAATAACTCTCCCTTAATTTGCCGTTTCAAAAGGAAAAAAAAGGGAAAAAAGCACGGAAAAGAATATCAGTTCCCCGGCTTTAACCGAGATTTAATATATTTTGATTTTCATAGTGACGTCATGTCAGTGACAAAATAAAGGACACTCACTATGTTTTGTGTTCGAATTCTTTTACAACTTCTCGAGGACCACAAAGAGATTTGGATGACTGAGAAATGTAAGTGTGTGTTCTTTTGTGCGTCTTCGTGAAACACTCTTCAAAATATGCGGATAAAAGGGTTGTACAGTCCCCACAGCGTACATGATAGATTGTGAATGGCGGAATTTATACGACAGCGACAGATGAGAATTTCGATATTCCTATAGAAATATTTAAGATGAATTCACAAGCAGTGGCGAAGCGCCAGGGGAGACAAGCCAGACAGTGTCTTCCCTGTCGCAAAATGCCTTTCATTTATTTCGATTGCAATTAAATTATTACATTCCATTTTATTTATTGCCTTGTTAAAATATGAAATTTTGAAAACTTTTTATTTGCTAATTTTGGTGCTTGATTTTAAATCTACCTAAAGTATTTTATACCGCTTCGCCACAGTTCATAAGTGTTCTCAGATTAGGAATTACTATTTATTGACCATACGCAGAAGCTTGCACAGATGTATCTCCTAGGGGATTGTGAGAGGATGTAGACGAACTTTAGATTTTGGGTCTACAACGTTTTTTTTAACAATATTGTTACGAATACCTAAAATGTTTTCACAGTATTTTACCAATCCCCGAGGAAAAGCTTCATGTACCATGCAACCATTGTTATTATTTGCCATTATTTGGAGGTCGTTTGACTCTGGTGACAAATTTGGCGACCGTGGAGCGAATTTGGCGAAATATCCTCAAATTGGCGATTTTTGATGACTTTTGGAAACTAATCAAATTTTGTAGATTGGTTAAGAATTTTACGAGTTACGTCGATTTTTTCAGAAATTTCCTCAGAGTATATAATCTGGTAACCATTCAGTTAGTTGAGTTTGCAAGATACGAGTTGAAATGAATAATGAATACGTCGGTGTCTTGAGAGTATAATCTTGTAAGATTATTAGGGAGTTATTAGTTGAAAATTGTTCATGTTTACGGTTATTGGTGCTTTAAATCAGTGGTTCTCAACCTTTCATGCTCCACGCTCCATATGGATGTAACTGGTGTATCCCCTGTACAGATAGGTAAAACTATACTTCTAGCATAACACACACACACATATATATATGCTCCTACTGTAGTTTAAATGTTTATTTATGTCTATTTTCCTTTTCAAGATATTTTATAATTTATAACTTTATATATTAATGTATTTTTTATTTCTTCGTTTATTAGATAACAAAGATTACTCTGATGGAAATATCTCCTAAGATTCCAACATATCAAAAAATGGATGCTGTTTGCGATAGTAGAAAACATCTTTCTGTGCCACAAGGGTTGCCTCTTACTGACATTGAAACACACACACACACACATATACATATTTATTTTAAGAAATTGATTTTACTTGTATTATAAATACCAATGATTTATTATTAATTGAAATTGGTCTGTAGAGTTATCGTGAAAATAAAATGGTCTGAAGTGAACATTTGAAATCAAAATAGACTCTACGACATACTGGAGAAAAAATCAGTATAAATAAAACCTTATAAATTTAAATAGGTACAAATTCCCCTCTTTCCCTATTCCATATATAAAGAAAGCAATTGAAAAAAGGATTACATGTTGTGAAAATCTGGAGGGATATATACGATGAAGGGATCATCAGAATGGAATGAAATTTATTCCACAAACGACTTGTATTGACACAAATAGACGATTAAATTTATAAAGCAAAAGGAAAAAAAAAAAAAAAAAAAAAAAAAAAAAAAAATCGAAAATTAGTGTTTGGTGAAGCCATTACGCGCTGCCTGCAGTAAATGCTTCTATACGAAGTGGCATAAAATCAAACAGATTTTGAATTTGTACCTGAGAAGGAGCATTCCAGATTGCTTCTATCCGAACCCATACGCCGAGACGCCGAACGACGAAATCCCAGACATGTTCAATAGCCGACATATCCAGTGAATAGGCAGGCTAAGGAAGAAGCTGTATCTGTTGGGCTGAAAAGAAGTCTTGAACATTCCCAGCAATATGTGGATGGGTATTGTCCTGTTTAAATACAGCTCCAGAATTGCGTTGAAGGAAGGGTAAAACTTTAGGCTCCAGAACTTCTCTGATGTGCCGGTTGCTGTTGAGATTATCCTCAATTCTTAGCAGCTGAGATCGTTTAAGATACCAAATAGCGCCCAGACCATCACGTTTGGCGTTCGTCCAGTATCGCACTCCGAAAGCTGATGTTACCGCTATAGCGTCTAACGTGAATACGGCCATCACTGTCCCCAAATTAAAGCGGGATTCATCGGAAAAGACAACTTGCTGCCAATCGGCACGCCAGAGTCCATGTTGAAGAGCCCATTGTAGCCGCAGGCGTCGATGGTTTTGCGTCAGGGGAATCCTGTACAAAGGAATTCTTGCACGCAGTCTACGGTGCAGCAGACGCCGACGAATTGTTGGAGAAGGCAATGACACACCTGTA
Organism: Amaurobius ferox; assembly: GCA_951213105.1. Lineage (NCBI taxonomy): Eukaryota > Metazoa > Arthropoda > Arachnida > Araneae > Amaurobiidae > Amaurobius > Amaurobius ferox. The sequence continues at coordinate 112,959,609 of OX578143.1, read as the reverse complement.
CCAGTGCTCCAATGCTTTGAAAAACTGTCGAGATGAAGCTGTATGGTCCATTACTACCAGACGGATGAGGTGTCTATCATTCCGTGCCGATGTAACATTTTGTCGTCCACTGCCGGATTGCCACTCGTCCGGTTCTTTTCAGTGTACTGCTTTCCATACGAGCTGCTTTGCACGATAAGAAAACCCCCTTCAAAGAAGGATCATTTGTCCCCGTTCAAACTCCGTAACTTGCTCATATGGCGCCCTCTGTCGACGTAGAGACATAGTGACTTCTCATGAAAAGGTTACAACTGACAGACAACCATAGACTATTTTCAACGTACCGCTAAAACTCCCTATTTATACGGCTAAAACAGCTATTCAGAGGGTGCTGTTCAGCCAACGCATGTGCGGTGACTCTAGTCATTTGAATAGAAGACCCTAATATGCATTTGCTGTAAGTTTTAGCCTTCATGGTTTTGCAATTTTTACGAACACACACACACACTCTTTTGGGGGGGGGGGGGGGGGAACGAAGCACTCCTAAAAATAATCAGATCATCTCGAAATTTCGCATGCAAATTCCTTTATACCAAGTATGCAAATAATTAAATTCGCAAGGCCAGTGAGTGTTAACTTCGGTCATAGTGCGCGTTTCTACTGCGCAAATAGCATCCCATAAAACAGGTTAAAAATGTGGACGGTTTATCTTTGCTCGTTATCGGCGTTGCAGTTCCGTGGAGACACAACCAATAATGCCGTTACGACGTTGCCGAAGACCTTATAAGCGATTAGACGAGTTCGAACGTGATCGTATAGTTAGGATGCGTGAAGCTGGCTGGTCATACCGAGCAATATGCCGCCACTTACACCGAACGGACTGTGATGTGCAGAGGTGCTGGCAGCAATGGTTGCTGTAAGGAACTCATCGGCGGAATGAAGGCCCTGGAAGGCCAAGGTGCACGAATGCAAGGCAAAATCGGATGATTGTGCGAAAGGCTCGAACTGGTCCAACGGCATCATTGTCCGCCATCCAATGTGCTATAGCCTCTTCTATACCACCCGTAGTACCTTCCACCATATGATGGCGCTTGGCTGAGGTGGGGTTACGCTTACGGCGGTTTTTAAGACGTTTGCCCATAACCCCACAACATCGACAGAGTCGTTTGGCGTGGTGTCGTAGCCGAGCATCATGGCTGTCAGCAGATTGGCATCGCATAGTCACACTTCAGTCTTTCAGCAGATGACCATCGGGTACGTGTGTGGAAGCACCAGGGCCAGCGGTCTCAACCAGCCTTTGTTTCACACAGGCATTGTACTTTGTTTTACACAGGCATTTGTTTTGCACAGGCATTTGTTTTACACAGGCTGTACGTATTTGCGTTAATCTTCATGGCACGCAATTCTGGGGCCATTTTCCAACAAGATAATGCCACGCCACATACGGCTCGCATATCTGGGGACTGTCTCCGTGCTGTTGGTACTCTTACTTGGCCAGCAAGGTCACCAAACCTTTCGCCAATCGAACATATATGGGACATGCTGGGTCGCCAGATTCGGACACCCTGAAATGTAGCAGATATGGAGCAACAATTGAGGAACGCCTGACAGAATGTATCGCTGCATGTCATTAGGAAACTTTATCACCCCTTTCCAAGACGTATACAAGAATGCAGTGCCACCAAGGGGGGTTTAACCAATTACTGATTTAGAAATTCAATGTGCAATTGCTAACCATTGATGGGTTCTGCGACCTTGATTTTGTAATCATTTCATTCCCTTAGTATGAGCTGTACGCATATTTAATTTCAATAAAAACAGTCACTTTCTTCATGGTGCTTCGTTTTTTTTTTTTTTTTTTGCAAAAGAGTGTATATATATACAGTAAGACCTGTAAAGTTGGACACCTGTCTATCTTGGACACAATTCGGTGGAACCGAACGAATTCCTATGTTTTAACATGTATATAATACTGTCTAACTTGGACACCTGCCCATCTTGGAAGTTGGACGCTGTTTACATTTCTAAGTTGGACAAGTTCCTTAAAATTGGCGTTTGTATCTTAAGCATAAATGAAGTAACCTACCACTTTTAACCTTCCTTATCTATCCCCAGGGATTATCTTTTGTTGTTCATCCCCAGAAGTATTCCTTTGTTGTTGTTATCATTTCCAGGAAGCTCTTATCTGCCTACATTTATTTCTTATTATTGCTAGGGGGCCTTCCCTCCCCACCATTCCACAGCCCTGAATTATGTATCACGACCTTTTTGTTATCTGTTTGTTTATACACACACAAAAACACACTTGAAGAATGGACATTTGTAGCTTCCCTACCCCATCTTTGCATTGTCCAATTAGATTTCTGCATCTTCTGAATAAAAATTTTTCTCTACCCTTAAAAGTCACATTTGTTTCTTAGTGCATTCTGGAAAGGTGACTGTGATTTTAGTGACGTGCACGTTAGTTTTTAATAATGAGCAAACGTAAATTAGTTGAGCTAACTATTGAAAAGAAAAAAAAAAATTCTGATCACCTAGACAAAGGTGACAGCTCAGAAAGTTGGCAGAGGAGTTCGTCATATCAAATACTGTTTCCAATACAAATAATAAGTTATCTAATATCATACATGCATGGGAACTGAACTGCTCTGGAACCAGAAAAAGAATCTGTAGAACCCCACATGATGACCTAAATGAGAAAGTGCTTCAAATTTTCTATGTTGTCGTGGCAAAAACATCCCCATAAGTATAGCCCACTTCTTCAGGAAAAGGCTAAAGAAATCGCTTCAGAGTTGAAAATGGAGTCATTTTTTTTGCAAGTAACGGATGGTTAGAGTCCTTTCGGAAACGAAACAATATCAGTTTTAAAGTTCTTTGCGGTGAATCAGCTGGTGCTAACATCCACGTTGCAGAAGACTGGAAAGGAAACTTTTAAGTCTAACATTGGAGTATGGTGACGAAAACATTTTTAATGCTGATGAAACTGGCCTTTTTTATCGGTTGTTGCTTACACGTTTATTGGTGAAAAAAGGTGAAACATGCAGAGGTGGGCAAAAGTCTAAAGAAAGGATCATAGTTTTGTTGTGCTGCAGCGCTCGAGGGGAAAAGTTGAAGTCTTTGGTAATAGGAAAGGCAGCCTACCCTAGAGTATTTAAGAGCAGCAATGTTAAAATAAACAACCTTCCTGTAATATGGCAGCATAACAAGAGAGCCTGGATGACTACCGTAATATTTTCAGGTTGGTTGACTGAGATCAACAACAACAAAAAAAATGAAGCATGCAAACAGCAAAATTCTGTTATTCATTGACAATGCAACAAGTCATGCGGGCTTGAAGTTGTCAAACATTGCAATACAATTTTTGCCTTCTAATTTAACACGTGAAGTGCAGCCATTAGATAGAGGGATTATTCAAGCAGTAAAGTTATTGTATAGGAAACAACTAATGCGGAAACTTATACAGGCTGCAGAAAATTGTGAGAATGCGGCAAAATTTGTCAAAGAGGTGACAGTCTTAGAAGCAGTCCGATGGATTTATGAAGCATGAAAAAATGCACCAGAAAACACGATTGTTAAGTGTTTCAAGCATGCAGGATTTCTATGCGATCTCAGGTCTTCCAAGGGTCAAGTTGAAGACCCAGACCGTCCGACTCGTCCTGAGGACTTGAGCATCTATTTGGACGGACGGCCCGAGGGTCAAGTGACAAACTGTTTCGAATTGGAGTCACTGGATGAAGAACTAAAGTGCCTTCCTAAAACGTGCAGAAAAGAGTTATCCGATGCTTGTCAAAATGTTGCATTTGACGATATTCTTGAAACCCATGATATTGAATCTCCAAGTGTTGCGACATCGAGCAAGAGTGATTACGAGGACTTTTCGATTACTTTTCTTCGGAGGAAGAGGATAAAACGGATGGAGAAGAACTTCCTACACACGAAAGTGCAATGCAATGTGTCCAGAAATTAGAACTGCATGCTTTTATGCAAAATACGCCAGAACTCATTGAGGCCGTGTTTAATCTGCACAGTAAAATAGAAAGACAATGTGCATCTGGAATCAGAGAAAAACAAACTCTTCTGACATAATGCTTTTCTGAACAATAGAAATGGATTACTGCATCAATCTGACAGTATGTGAGTAGCCGTTACATATTACGTATAAAAGTAGTAGGTGTATGTATTTAGATCTCTTGATTAACAATTTAAGTATGTACGCACATACATAAGTATTTTGTAACAGTAATTACAATATTTAATTAAAACCATTGCCTTATTAGTATTTTTTATATGTTAAAAAGGAAGTCTTTTGATGTGCTTTATTGAAGGGGAAAAAATGAAATTTCATTACACTGTCTAAGTTGGACACTTTGAGAGGGAACCGTGAGTGGCCAACTTCGACAGGTTTCACTGTATATATATATATATATATATATAATAACCAATTCCAAATAATTATGAAATATTAAAATCACCAAAGCAGTTAAACCACGGCTACAACGCCGATAAAAGAATTGAAAATTGAACAGCATTGGATATATAATTATATATATACACTACGTGACAGTGAAAATGAGATACCAAGAAGGAGTGGGCAGAAAGTGATGAAAATCGGCAAACAGAGAGAGGCAGCAACGAACAATAAGTGATGTTTATTTCAACATGTTACACCCATACACTGAGCGATAACACAGTCTGATCAGTAGATTGTAGGACCACCGCGGGCGGCTATGCAGGCAGTAACACGTCTAGATACAGAGTTAATGAGCATGCAAATGGTATCCTGAGGGATGGCTACCCATTACCTGTCAACCATTTGCTAGAGTTCGCCTTCTAAATGCGGAAGTGGCAGTGCACGCAAGCGATATCCAATCACATCCTAGATGTGTTCGATTGGTGAGAGATCAGGGGAGACTGGTGGCGAGGGAAGTACTTAGATACCTTGCAAGGCATGTTGGCTGATGCGTACCGTGTGTGGTCGGGCGTTATCCTGCTGGTAAATGACATTGGGCACCCCTGAAGGAAAGGTAGTGTCACCGGCCGTAGCACGTCATCCACGTATCGTTGGGCCGTCATAGTGTCCTCAATACGGACCAGAGGTGACCTGCTATCGTAGGCGATGGCGACCCCAAACCATGATGCCGCAGTGTCGCGCGGTGTGGCATTCCACAGATGCGGCCGGATTGGACCTGTCACCACTTCGACGTTAGACTCTTACACGACGGCTGTCATTGCTAAAACAGAAGCGCGACTCGTCTGCAAACACGACTCTGTGCCATTTCGCCGTCCACGTAGCTCTATCCCAACACCATTGCAAATGGAGGCGTCTGTGCTGTTGGGTTAATGGCAGTCTTATTAATAAGCGCCATGAGTGCAGGTCACCGACGACCATTCGGCGGATAATGGTCCTGGTCGATATGGGAGCATCAAGGGTGTCCTGCATATGCTGCAAAAGGGCGACGGAAGTGGCTTGCGGGGCCGCCAACGCTTGCCGACGGATACGTCGGTCCAAGTGTGCTGATTTCGCTCTGGCCATATCGGCACCCCTCAAACGTGCCACATTCCCTTATCCCAACCATCTTCTCCACAGCCGGTGCACCATGAACGCGCGCAAGTGGCTGTACGCTGAGATTTGACGTATGGACTAACCTGCCCTTCTGAGTTCGATTACCATACTCTTTGTGAAATCGTCTGTCTGCTGGAACTGCCTCGGTTGGCGGCGGCCTGGCATTCTCTGCTACTACACGCTTCCTTTGAGACAAAATAAAAAATTACAAAATGATTAACCTGGCAGACAGAGCGGCGCGACTATTGACATTTCTGCAGGTTTCTTCCCTTATATCTCACTCAACATGCGCGGGACAGCTGCGCATTTCGAATCATTTATATAACTCGGTGAGCTGCGTCTACCCTGCAATTTGCATATTTTTCTGCCCACTCATTCTTAATGTCTCATTTTCACTGTCACGTAGTGTATATATATATATATATATATATATATATATATATATATATATATATATATTTATCACTGGACATATCTCCTATGCTACAAAAGCTAACAGAAAACTCTAAAAGTCTTAAATGCTCTTTTTTTATAAAATTTCCAAAGAATCATATTGCATCATTAAAACAGCTATGAACGTATTCACAAATCAAATTTCTTTACTACAATTGAATCAGTCCAAACTTTAGACTTTAAGGATTTTTTTAATAATATTATCATCAAAGAATTATTTTCAGTCATTAAATAACTTTTCATTTTATCACAGTTAAATACTCTTACTAAATATGACTGGTTTACATTTAATAATTTATTACATTTTGTTCTTTTTCATAGTTATCTTGTACACATATACAGGCTAATGAATTAGAAACCTGGGAACATGTATGCAAATGTTGGTCACAGGCGGATGTATGCAAATGTTGGTCACGGGCGATGTATGCAAATTACGTTGGTCATGGGAAGTACATGAAATCGCAACACTGCCATAAGAATGCTGTAGGTGTGTGTTCTGAGAAGAGTGTAGTCAAATAGGGAAAACGACAGATTGGTCTCCGTTTGAAAAAGGTCATACTGTGTGGGGGCCCGTTTGGAAGGAGCCACGATTACCAGAACAGAACAACACACTGTCTTCTCGAAAAGGAAGATATCCAAAATGTATAATAGAATAGTTGGAAACAGGACCCCCAAGCGTTGTCTAAAAGGAAAACCATCAACCAAGCCGTAGTTTGCGGCGTCTCAGACGGCTTGTACGGCAGAAAAGGGGATCTACTGTGCAGTAACTAACAGACTACTTCAATGAAATCTCGTCGCAACCAATCTCGACCCGAACAATGCACAGGGAATTTCAACGAATCGGTGTAGCCAGTCGCATGCCTGGGCAGAAAACTCTCATTTCAGCGAAGAACTTGAAAATGCGTTTACTGTGGTGCCGGGAACGGTGTCACTGGACCTCCGCTGATTAGAGAAGAAGGTTATGTGGTCGGACGAATCACGCTACACTTTGTTTTGTACCGTGTGGCAAGAGTCTCACAAAGCCAGGAACCCATTTTGCTTTGTTCAGACAGTTCAAGATTGTAGTGGAGTTATCATAGACATAATGATTACCATGGTGTGGGGCATGTTCTGCTGGTTTGGTACTGGTCATTCATGGATTATGTTAACATCCTTGCCGATCACGTCTACCCTGTAATAGTGTATTTTACCCCACAAGCAATGGGTCTTTTATGGACAATAATGCCACCATCCACCGTACAGGAACAATGTAACTGTAGTTCACGGAGCACGTTTGGGACATGTTGGAAAGACACACCAGACAGCACTTCTTTGTCATCAAGTGTACAGGAGCTTGGATTCTGCTTGTCCAATGCCTGGTATTATCTCGATTTAAATGCACTCCAGCACCTTACAGAATACATGCCTAACCATATACGTGCATGTACGTGCATGTAATTCAGGCTAAAGGCGGTCCAATAAAATATTGAGCTTGGTTTTCTAATTCACTGGCCGGTGTGTGTGCGCATGGTAGTGCTGTTCACCTCTAAATGCCATTAGCTAATATACAGTTCCAATAGTGTCCATAGGTAAATACTATCGCCATTGTCAGAAACTGGCTATTCTATTCGTTTTAATTCGAATTGTATGGCTGTCCTGATGAGAATGCAATTTCGAACTAACCGCCGTTTTTTGTGTAGTTTCACTTGATTGTTCTCCATGTCTTGATCTTTAATCTTGAGCTATTTATTATTGCCTTTTCTCATTTTTGCCGTGTTTGCTTTTTATTTTATATATATTTATATATATATATATATATATATATACCTTTTTAATTATGATTTTTGTATACTCATCTTCCCCTCACACCTTTTCCATTATAGTGATAAGTTACCTTCTATTTTTATCCTTAGTCTTGGTCTATAGTTACTTATTTGTAACAGATATGGTAGAGATGGGTTGTTTTGTACTTACCGTAGTTTATGCATAGTTTTCGATTAAAAAATTTCAATTTATATATATATATATATATATATATATATATATATATATATATATATATATATATATATATATATATATATATATATATATATATATATATATATATATAATGAAAAAATTTAAAAAATCAAAATTATCGAAACTTTCCTTTAGGTACCTTGTACCATCATCACGAACAGCACACATCAACCTTCTCCCATTCGAAATATGCGAAAGGAGGAATGTTTCATATTAATCTACAGCAAGTATTACAGATAAAGAAAACTTGAGCAACGTATATAAGCACAAATAAAGCAATAATGCAGTATACAGCGAGGATCCGCTGGATCGGCTTCGCATCTTTGAAACAGCTGTATGTTGCATTTTAGTGTTATTTCTGCTTACGTTGCTCAAGTTTTCCTTATCCTTCCCACAAAATGCATTTTACTTATTGAAATAATATATATAGTCACTATTTTTTTTACCTCCAAAACTGGCTGATCCCTTAAATATTTATTTTACACTGTTTTATTAATTAAAATTAAGTGTTGATTTTTACTTTAACTATATTTTAACTCTAAATACCTTTTGAAGATAACAGTGTCTTGAGGAACATTAATAAACATCCAGCTATCATTCCTATAAGTCGTGAGTTAATTGCTCCATCTTGAATTTTTGCGAGCAGTCATGATTTATATCAGTTGATTAAAGACTCGAAAGGGATGTGCTAAAATTGTATTTATTAACTGAAATTAAAGGCCAGAAGAACGGAAGTGAATTGATTTCCTCCTGACCCTCATCCATATGCAATGAGTGGGAAAGGGAGAAGAGGAGGCTCTATTCGCAGATGGCTTTTCAATTACGGGGAAGGTTGCTCTTCAGGTATTTAAAAATGAGAAAGATTTATAAAAGGAAAGAAATACAACACACCTTTAAATGTACCTTTCTGGTAGGTCGGACGGTCTGGGTCTCAACAACAACAACACCTTTAAATGTGTTTTAAACTAAATTGTTATTGGGATTTAAAATATATCATGATAATCATAAGATTTATTTCCAAACTTCTTTCTGGCTCATGTTAGGTAATATTTAACTTTTCACTGCATGATTTTTTTGCTGTTGTTGAAAAAAGTGCTTTTGGCAAGAAATGTTTATTTACAATGGAAAATGCGTAAAAATATGAACTCTAAACATTACATAATCGCATAGAATTTTATCACGTTAAAAACAAGTTAAAATTCGTTCCAATTGTTTTTTTTAACCCAACGAAGTAGTAAATTAGCGTTTTCAAATGGTACATACCAGTAGGTGAAAATTTTAAAACCAATGCAGATGTAAGTTGGACTTTTTACAATTTAAAAATGTGCCGAACTGCATTATGCAAATTCAACAAAGCGCCTCGTCAAAGTTATTTTTGGGTCTTACACTACCAGCCAGGGGGTCTTACACTACGACCAGTGGCGTCGCCAAGAGAAGGATTTCACGTGTCATATCTCTTCCCCCACTAGGAACCCACCGGAACTCATTGAAGTTCAGAGAAACCATATTTGGGGAATTTGAAAACAAAAAAAATTTGGTCCTCCCCCCCCCCCCCCAAAAAAAAAAAAAAAAAAAACATCGTCGATGCTATTGCATCTAACCACAATGGTTAAATGACAGAACTAATAATAATTATTATGTTCAGTCATTATAAATAATAATTATGTTTGCTATGCGCTTCAAAAGCATATAAACAAACCGAGCAAGCAAATTCAGTTTAATGCTTCACAGTAATTTATGTGTCAAAATTGATACATTTTGCAATGAATGATTAAGATTTGCTGTCTGGAGATTTATTATCAATCTTTGAATTTGACATGTTTGGTAATATATGAATGATACTTCGGCCCAGATGTCTCTATACCAGTCAATTGGTTTACATGATAGGCAATTAGTTAATATTAGTGGCATATCCAGACGGGGTACAAGAGTACAAATGCCCCTTCCTTAATTATTTTTAAGTACAGGCAACCCTCATTTAATTCGATTAATTCGTATCGCGTTATATGGAAACCGCGTTATAAGAAACTCAGATTAGTGCAATTAGATTAATTCGTACCGTGCTATATGGAAATTACATACCGCATTGTATGGAAACCGCATTATAAGAACTCAGAATTAGAACAAAACAGAACAATTCGTACCACGTTATATGGAAACCGTAATGCTGAATACGTATTTCTGCATTTACAAGGAATTTCCCTGTTAACTGAAACTGAAAAATGATGATGTACGTGGATGTAAAAACGGGAATTCCCCATTAATTTCAACCGTAAAAGTGTAATAGGAAAATTCATGCTATAGGGAAAACGCTTAAGTTAATTGATTTGTATTATAGAAAAACCGCGTCATATGGAAACCGCGTTTTATGAGTACCTCGTTATGGGAGGGTTGTCGCAATTTTTGCTCCGCATTATATGGAAACCGCGTTATGATAGTATCGCGTTGTAGGAGGGTAGACTCTACTAGAAATTTCTGTTATTATAAAGGAAGAAAATGTAGTACTTGTGTAGTTTTCCGACTCCCAAATATTTACAGATAAATTAAAAGATGATCAACCAATTATGCTGCATGTGGCAATTTCAGTAGGTGATGCCATAAGCTTCGTGCAGTTCTCAGCTCAGGATCCTTTTGCAAGTGACGTTATAATTCGCCTATGCAATGATCATTTTCAAGTTCAATGTCTGTTTAAATCAAACATGACGACATGGGATCTTCCAAAATCTCAAAATGTTATTTCTTTATTTTTTCCAAGGTTCAAAATTACTAATAATTGATAAAAATATGTAATAATAGCTATAATATGAAGCTGCATTTTGGAAATACAATAGCTTGTAAATGTAATGTAAACAACAATAATATTCATATACTCCTAGACGGAAAACTTGACAACAATGAAATGGTCCCAAATACGGCTGAATCTGTCTAATAGGGCAGTAATTGCTTAAAATCATTTTGGACTACAAACTGTTTGTTTTGTGCTTTTTTTTTCAGGAAAAAGGTGACATAGTTGAAAATTTTTTTTTGACGAGTTCGGGAAGGCTTTTTTGATGTAAGGCTACATTTTTCATGCTAAAGATTTGAAGTGTAAGAAAAAGTTTTTAAATACAAACTATTAAGAGTAAATAGGGGTTTCTCGAATTTAAATAATTGAAAGTAAACAAAGACTATTTGAAATTTAAGCTATCTATCTATATATACTAATTGCTAAGTGCCCGTCTGTCCGTTTGTCTGTCTGTCTGTCCGCCTGTCACGTCTTTTTTAGGCACTTCCCGAATAGACAGAGACTTGCAATTTGGTACACTGTTCGATCGTTCGATAAAACCCCCTGCAAAAATTGAATTTTCCGAAAACGTTCTCTAGAAGGGGTACTCCACACCAAAATGTTTGAAAAGTGAAATGATAGGAAAGCATGCTTAGCGATAAGATAGCGACTTCAAATTTGGTGTATGGGTAAATCGTTCGAAAAGAAGGAAGTGTACAATTTCAGATTTTCAATATTTTCTACTTAAGGGGGTGCCGCACACCAAAATGCTCGATTTACCGAATAAATGAGAAATAGCTCCTTTAAAATTTGATAGAGGTTTGAAATTCGGTATATGGGCTAAACATTCATTGAAACATCCCAGACGAATATAGTTTTTCAAAAATGTTCATTTAAGGGGGTGCTCCAGAGAAAAACGTTCGAAAGATGAAATGACAAAACATCATGATTCGAAATGCGATAGAGACTTCAAATTTGGTGTACGGGTAGACAGTTCGAAAGGAAAATCATGTACAATTTCAGTTTTCCGATGTTTTCTACTCTAGGGGGTGCCGCAAACCCAAATGTTCGATTTTTTAAATAAATGAGAAACGCCTAATTTTAAAATGTAATAGAGGCTTGATATTTGGTATATGGGACAATCATAGGAATAGGAAAAACACAAGAATAGAGTTTTTCAAAACTTTTCATATAAGGGTGTGTCTACTCCACACAAAAACGTTCGAAAAATGGAATGATAGAAAAAATTTGCTTCGCGATTGAATAGAAACTTCAAATTTGGTGTACAGGGGTAGATAGTTCAAAAGAAAGGAAGTGTGCAATAGAAAATTTCCAATATTTGTAATTGTTGGTGGTTCCATACACTAAAACGTTCGAAAAGTGAAATGATAGAAAAACATGCTTTGCAATGAGATATATATTTCAAATTTGGTGTATGGATATATCGTTCGAAAGAAAAAGTCTGCAATTTCAAATTTCCAATATTTGCTACTTAAGGGGGTGTCACATATCAAAATCTTCGATTTGCCTAATAAATGAAAAACGCTTACTTTTAAAGTTGATACAGGCTTGAAATTTGGTATATGAGCTAATCATTTGTTAAAAAACGATAGTTCGAAAGGAAGAAAATGAGCAATTTCAGTTTTCCAATATGTTCTTCTTTTGGGAGGGTTCCGCACACCATAATTTTCAATTATATATATATATATATATATATATATATATATGTATATATATATATGTGTGTGTGTGTGTGTGTTTAGGTTTGGCTTTAGCTTTAGCAGTAAATGCCGCTGCACTTTGGTTTAAATTCTGTAAATTGCAGCTCGCAGCTTCAGCAATCAACCATCGTTTCACGTTGGTGCAGTTAATTTTAGACTCTAGCAAATTGCAAATAGACGATGTAAAAGTATTCCAGTCTTCTGGCAGATCACAATGAGTAACTTTTGCTAGGCTAGTATCTTCCATTTTATAACCGGTAATAACTTATTCAGTCTTTCTCCTATTTACTATGATGAGATAACCATCTGAATTTAAAACTATTGTTAACTTTTCTTGGAATAAACACCTTTCAAGTTGCACAATTTTTAATTTATTACTTTTACGTGCATAAAGTTTTTCTATTTCTAACCAGGCATTTTTCATCTATTGAGACGCTTAACAAGTATTTGTTGATTTTCTTCAATGTTCAAACATATTTTGGAAAAATCCTTACCTTATATGGTGCCGAAACTAAGCAGTTTATAAGAATTAGAAGAACCCGGAACCAATTCCCCTGGTTCTATAAACGACCATAATTATAGAAGTAACAGATTCATCTGAAATTTCCATGATGAATAATTAATTTAATGTAACTTCAAGATGGGACTGACCAGGACTTGATCAAGCCAATGTGGGGGCACAGGGCCTGGTGTTAATTCGGGACCCCCATATCGTTATGGCATATAAAACACATGCAAAACATCAATACATAACAAATTTAAGGGCTCAGGATCACAACCTCGAAGGCTTTTTTTAGAAAACGTCCAAAGTTTTACATCAAAGTAATATATGTATAATATTTAAAACTATGACAATTTTTATAATTTAAAATGACAATTAATATTACCAGTTTTAAATTAAGTAAAACAATATTTATGCTTCAATTTTTATAACATACAAAATTTAGGGGCTCCTTAAAATTTGGTGAAAATCAGTCCCCCAAATGGGACTGATTTCCCCCTGTAATCTCCAAATCCGCTCTAACAAAACTGTAATTATTTTCTATATAAACCACGTGCTGCTACTAATTGTAGTAGTTTTAAATATTTAGAAATTAGAAGAGACTATCTGAAATATAATATTAAAAACTACTGCACAATGGGAATAACGAAGCATTCTAAGTAAATGAGATTACACAGGATCAAAGTAAAAATAACTCAAACCACTTATCAAGTTAATAAAACGCATTTCCATTAGAACGAATCCATAAATAAAAAGTGAAAGTGTTAGAGGCAGATTCTGTAGCAACTCAGATTTATGCGTGATCAATGGTTTTGCTGCAACCGTAAGTGTACTTAGATTTTCTGCAATTAAATGGAAATGGCGAAAGTAGAGATCAATTTATTAAGAAGATGTGCTATTTAGAATAAAGTAAGCCTTTAGCTTTATTTGTTTAAATATAAATTTATGAAAACATAATTTATTGGAGTGCCAAAAGTTGATTAATTTCACGTAAAAGTAAATAATTATTTAAGATATTCATATTGTTTGTGTTTTTGGAATTTTCTAATCTCATTAGTAGTTCGAGTATTTACTAAGTATGTAGATAATAAAAATTTCTTCATTTGAGCCGAACATTTCAAGGGAGAACCACGTTTTATATAAAGTCCAATAGATATTTCCGAATTTCATTTTTAATTACAAGATTATTTCCGGTTCCTTCTTAGTATTTTCAGGAATACGCCCAAAACTCGCCAAGTTCACGATCTTTCGTCCTATCCCAATTTGTCGCAAACGTCACATGTTCGTATCAAGCAATTACGGTGGTGTTCCTGTAGAAGTCGTTTTACAGCGTAGAAACATTCAAAGCAGGGAAAACAATCTGCGAGGTAAATTGATCCAATCGGTATTTTAAACCTTTCGTAAACTTTTCTCATAATCGTATCTTTTTGCATAATGTATCTTAATATGTGAGAGAGTATTCATCATTGATTTGTTATTACTTTCCTTATATACAATAATGTATAAGGAAAATATTGTGACGGGGTCGAAAATTCGAATTTGAGTTTCCGACGGGAGAGCACGTTTCAAGCATCCCTGATCACGAATTGGACATTTTTGAAGTGATGTCTGTGTGTGTGTGTGAAAGTGTGTGTGTGTGTGTGAAAGTGTGTGTGTGTGTGTGTGTGTGTGTGTGTGTGAAGACGATAACTGACGAACGAATGGACCGATTCGAACGAAATTTGGTACAAAATTTACAATCCGTAAACACTGGAAGCCTATTGTTTTTATACACAATCGAATGTACCCCTCCTCCTAAATTTTCCACTGAAATTTTGAAAAAAATCGTCAAAATATCAAAACCTCTAAAAGTTACGCAAATAGACATTTCTTATGTAATTTTTCATTAGAAAATGATTGACATAAATTTTAGAACGCTAATATGAACCGTTCTCGAAGTATTGCCTATTTTTCAAAACAATTATCAAAAAATCATATAAAAATATTAACTGTTAAGAAACATGTTCACTTTTCACATGTAATATCATCCGATAAATTTGGTGACATCATTCTCATGGATCTAACTCGTTGCATTCACGAGAAAAGACACTATGAGTAATACTTTTGTATTTGAACGCCAATAGTCATTTATCTGCTGTAAGAATAACTTATTCCTCCGTCCATAACGCTTGGCGAGATTTTGGCGACGAATTTGGTGGAATGTCGCCAACTTGGATACTTTTTGAAATGTTGCTAAATTACCGAAAAACTCGTCAAATGGATAAAAATGACGCTAAATCAATGAAAATGACGACTGATTGACGAAAATTCAATATCTTGGAAAGAATATAAATATCTACTATAAAAATAATCTATTTTTTTTTACTGTAAAAGTAGTAAATTCATTGCATTATATAAGGAAAGTTATGTGCTGCCCACATCAGATTATTTTACTGCATAATAGAATGCATTTTATATTTAGTTATTTTATTAAGGTTACAAAATCCCAAAAATATATTATTAAATTATGTGTGCATACATGTAAGTAATAAATTATGTATTAATTGTTTAAATTAACAAACAATTTATTTTAAATCTTCCATTATATATATATATATATATATATATATATATATATATAATAATATTATATTAAAAAGTAACAATTGACATGCAATTTTTATTGTTATTTGCTGTGCGTGTGCATACGGTATGAGCCCCCCCCCCCCAAGTATTTAAAAACGTACAATGTCTATACAGCTAGCGAATGGTTTTGTATTATACGTGTTACTCACTAAATTATATTTTAAAATGAATAATGGTACTTTAAATAAAATGCAAAAGGCGTAATTTTACTAAAGTCAGATTTGGTACCTAAATCTTAAATTTCATATGAATAAGCAGTTTGCATTTGAATAGTGACCGATTCATTCATTGTGTTGAAGTTACCTACTATCTCTTTTTTCCCAGCATCTTTTGAAGGAAAAAAAATCTTTTGAAGGGAAAAAGACCTTTACAGTTACAAGGCAAATTGTATGTCATTGCGATGAATCCTGATTCACATGCGCTTGACTACCAAAAGATTGCGAACTTGTAACCTTTCGGAAAGTTAGAAAAATTTAACCTGCTTTTCGAGATATCTCTTTGTTTTTGTTATTTTCCATATTAGTTTTAAAGGGTGTTTAAAAGAAAGTGTACAGCTGAAGTTTTTTGAACCGCTGGTTGTAGATACATAGTTCTAATTGCAAAAATGTTTTAAATAAGGTAGGGAATCCTGCAATGGTAATTTAAATAATGTTCGATATTTTTGTAAAATTATTAAGAAGTCAAGTTTTTACAGTCTCTAGCAAAAAAAAGAAAAAAAAAAGGACAAATTATAAAAATGTTACTTATATCGTTTTTAATAAAACTGACAGAAATTCGGCTGTAATATGATACAATTTGAAATAGTGATCATTGATTAAAATTTTCATGGTGAAATAAGGGGACATACACTCATCAAATTCGATTGTAACTTTTACTATTTATTCAAATTTATTTTATACAAATATTTCATCAAAGCTATTGCGTTACCATTACGTTGATTCACAGCTTGTATATAAGCATCCAAGTAACTTTGCGATCTATAATTAGAGTTTAAATTTGATTCTGTTCAGTAATGCAGAACCTTGTGAGATGATTATGATTTACGGCAAAGGAAACCGATCTCCTAGTTCCGAATACAACCGATCTCCAACGTTCAAAATTAAAGGAAATGCATTTTATCCTATAGATTTTGTTAGGAAATCACCTGACAGACCAACAAAATCACAATTATCAGCTTTTTTGCTTATTTAAAATTTTCTGTCTGTATTTAATAGTTTCAAAGACAAGCTGCTGAAAATAAAATATAGTTTCAAATTCTATTAAATGATTTCTGTGAATGAATGCAATTTGTGAACGGTCCCTGGATTCATGAATTGTGGTGATTATAAGCGCATCAAAAAACCACGATAAACTGGTGTAAGTCAGGAAGTTTGACAATTTATTGCGTCTAAAATCAACACTTTTGAGACCCCAAAAGATTTTTTTGCTTAACTAAGTAAAGTATGAGCAATATTATTGTCACTAAACTTTTTACTAAAAACGGCTTTATAAGAATTATTAATTTTATTTATTACAAAAATATTGCGTATCATTTAAATTACTTTTTCATAACTTCCTACTTTATTTAAAATATTTCCGTAATTAAAACTATTTATCTACGGCCAACGATTAAAAAAAAATATTCCATTGCTTACTTTTTTTGAAACCTCGTGTATAACGCTGGTACGGCAGTGTTGTGCAACATAAAGTAAGTACTCTTATGACTACAAGCCAACTACAAATCTTTGTGTTATGGCTCATTTTGAAAAGTGAATCATTTTTCCAAAAGTCCCAGTGTTACAAACCGAGGTCATTGGAAGAGTGGTAGCTGTCAGGAGAGATCCTACAAAATATAAGACAATTTTTATGTCGCAAACATTGAACATTCCGAAACATGAGCTTTCCTGATTCCGTTTATACCGCAAATAATTTTAGTGATTGTGACATCATTTTACTTGAGTTTCATGAGATATGAAAAAGTAAACTTAAATAGGAATTTCTATTTCTTTTTTGATTACAGGGTACTTCAAATTATGTACAATCTTATATCATATTTTTTTTTGTGAACCCAGTGAACATCAGCGATCAAAAGTACAGCAATAATTTATTTATGTATCACAATGTACTTAATGGCATGAGAAATATTCATGGAGCGGGACGGAGTGAATGCTCCAGGTCGTAGAACGGGAAGGAGACATCTCTTATGATGAACATATTTTTGACCTCAAGACTATATGCATTATGGGAAAGGACGCCCTGAAACGATTTGCGCAAGGTGTTAAAAGTCTAATTACACCATTGTAAATATTATTAAATATTAACATAATAAATCTTACTAAGGGGTATAATTAGCCTCAAATATTTAATGATGTAACAGTAACATGTCGAAGCTGTCATTCCTCTTTGATGTATTTTTTCTTTTTGCAGCTACATCAAGTTCTTCATGCAGATACTCAAAGAGGTCTGGAATTTAGGATAATAAATGAGAACCTTAATTTTCATTTTAGCCACCATTACTCCTTTGGTTGAGGTTGAGTCTTCGCCCTGGTGGTCGTCAAATGTACTTAATTCCCATCAAATCTATACAGCAAATATTTGGATTTTATCATAAAAAAGCAATTTTCATTTGTTGTTTAATGTAGATGATTTTTTCGCAAATTATTTTTTTCAGCCGTCAGATTCTTTCCTTAAATAAATAGTTTGCTTAAGGAAAGGACACTTTTGCATCCCATTTCAAACAATTTTCCGTTTTCAAACAACTGTGCATTACTTAAACGTCGCTTGGTGATTGACACGATAACATTCATATTAAAGTTGGTTCTCATTTCTCGGTTTGTGTCAACAGAATTAATTTGAGGATCTCGTGAAGATAATCATTACATGATACTGTCTTGTCAAGGAGTGGTAGATTTAGATTTCGGGTCATGGTTCTCATCATCATTGAAACGTTGGGTGTTCGGCATATAGAGGATTTATCAATTGAATATATTGCAAAATAACATCCATTGATATGCTTTTGACCACTATACAATATGGATAATTTGAGTGAATTATTATGGTTTATAGAAAACTTTGTTTAAATCTTTTCAGAAATGAGATTTAAAAGTATAAAAGTTTGTCTGTTCTAGTAAAAAAAATGCTAACTTAACTTGGCCTCAGGATGAAAAACATAAATTATTGTTTGAAAAGAGTGTTGTAATTCTTTTAGAAGAAAAAAAAAACTATATATAGATATGATTATGATATTTTTATCCGAGTTTCTCGTTCATTTCAGTGAGTCACTGTTGTGAACGAAATACTATATGCCTCAAGAATTCTGGATTTTTAAGAGCGAACCTGTACGATCCATGGATACAAAATTTAGCTAAAAAGAAAATAGACTGTAAAAACAGTTATACAAGATCGACCAATGCCGATCCTTGTTTTTTAGCTTCACTAAAAACGTTATACACTTAACGACTTGGATAGGTTAAATCGACTCTCTCATCCAAAAAAATATACTTGGTGATTCATCGTATTTTATTAAATCACTTCTGCCAGCACTTTAAGTGACAATAAAACGTCTTTCACCAAATATACGTCATCAGAGAACATTTATAGAATAATCCGTAACTGGACAGTCATCCCCAGATGGAGGCATCGAGTGATCGGATCCTCATTGCATATGGATGAGGACCAGAAGAAAAGCGGGCCCCACTTCCACCCTCCAACCCTTGACCCGGAAGTAATGAATGCGGAAGCGAAGAGAGGACCGGAGAGAAGGGGGGTCTCGGGAGAACTTCATCATAATTTTCTTCCGCCATGAAGTATGACTTCCTGGTAAGCAGTCTCATATTCCAGTGGCGGAAACAAAAAAATGACAATGGAGCATAGAGATCCTTGCCAAAGATGGGGGATCGCTTTGTGTACTTAGCAGGGGTTTGGTCATTGAGTTATGTGTTGTATGCGGTCGCGCCACGTCATCATGGATGGTGCCTTTGGACAACCGGAGGGATCAGCAAGAGGACATGGGCTTAATGGGCGAAATGATTTAGGTGTAGGGGGGGAGGGAGCGTGACTAAAGGAATTGTTTTATGGAGAAGCGGGGGATGTTTGGATTTTCAGATGCCATCTTATGTTAATTCATTTTGTGAAGAGGACGGGGGAATTACGGAGTTTGATAGTCTACGTAAAGCGGGGAAATTCAAGGAAAGATATTTCAAGCGGAAAGTGCAGTATTTAACCCAGCTAGTTAATAGATCCTCTTTAACTACAGAAGAAAAGCTAATAGTCTCAGTAGCACAATGAACAGAGCGTCGTCTGGTAAGGCGAAAATAGAGTAGGGGAAAATATGTGGTTTGATTCTTTGTTTTGGTATGAGTTCTTTATAGCACCTTAACCCTTGAACGTTAGACACAGTGGATGACTGAAGTCTAAGTAATATCGAAATTAAAATTTTCTCGGAACTTAAAATTACGGCAGTTCACAGGGAGTTATGGCAAACATAATGCTCTCCTGCATAAAAAGGAGAGCAGACGAAGGAGGCGGGCATGTAGATTAGAAGTTTAATTTCAATCTGAAATCTAAGGAAGGAGAATTTAGAGTCCTTAAAATATGGATGAAAAAAAAGTATATTGTGCAGAAGTAGTAGTCTATGTGAATGTTTACCAACCAGGTAACATGAAAATTTTTCAGCAATGGTGTGCACAAAAAAGTTGATGCTTTTAAGAAACCAGATAATTCCTTTCGTTGAGACTGCGGGCTAAATTAAATTTAAATTCTATTTATATGAAACCAGATATGCATTGCCATGATAGATTTTAAGCAGGCTGCTGTTTCGGTAATAGTTTGAGTATTTCCTATTTCCAATGAAAAGTGCTTATATTACATTCCATAAATCAGCTGATATTACTTTCAACATTTTCTGGGCTCATTTTCGAAAATGTGTTTTATGTAGACATTATTAATATTTTTTAAAGTTTTACATTTCTTATATCTGCTCTAAGAAATATTTTGGTAAAGGTAGCGCGTATTTTATTTCCTAAAATTGATAAAAAAGTTCTGTTAGGTTTAAAATATTTAAATAATATTTTTAATTATAGGAGAGCAAATGTATAATAATATTTATAAGAATGTACAATCAAAATACATAAACATTCAAGGGAGTATAATTGATTAAAATGGACAGTAAGGAGTACAATTAGAAGAAGTGGACTTTCAGAGGCTGTAATTTAAAGAAACTGACAGTTGGGGAAAGGAAAGGACAATCAGTAGGAAAGTAATTTCTTCCAGAGAGTTGTGCAATGTCTGGAGGGACTTGAGTGTGATGCCAATGCAGATTTAGAGGGTTAGATTTAAGTGATCTATGAATGAGCGCATAGGTTAGGATGCGATGCACACATGTGCCACAAAGCATTTGGTATCTTGAAAGAAAAATTTTGTTAATCCCCGAAAGAAAAATTTTGTTAATTTGTGGCCTGTCCTGGATGAATAAAGGTTAAGAACTACTGGTCTATATATTCTATATTTTTATGGAGCAAATTGCGAAACTGGTTTCAAGCAATCACATGCGCAAGGGATTAACGGAATTTTTCCTTCAAGAGACTCTAAATGTTTTGTGGTCCATGCGTGCATTGCATCCTAACCCATGCGTGCATCTCAAGGCCGTTTAAACCTAACCCTCTTAATCTGCAGTAGCATCATACTCAACTTTCTTCAGACTTTACACAACCCTCTTTAAGTCCAAACAGTTACCTTACACCTTTCTGGTAGGTCGGACGGTCTGGGTTTCAACAACAACGACCCTCTTTAAGAAATTGCTTTGCGCACAATAAAGTTGTCTTTTGCAAGTTTCAGGTGGAGAGTTATTTAGATTTGGAATTTTTTAATGTTTCTAAAATTTTCCTTAAGCAGTTGAATCAAGTTGCTCACTTGCCTTGTTCCCTGGCTAGCTCGTTCGGTTTGATCCAGATATACAAGGTAGGATCAAAAAGTTCGGAGACTGTGCTGATATCTCCAACCCTGATTGGAGGAGAGGGGAACTATTTTACCCTGGCGTAGAGGCACATGTGACGCGAGATGTGAAAGGACGAAACAGGTCCGCAGTGCAGGGTTTTTCCAGACAATGTGTGTCAGTGAACTGAAGACTTTCGCGTTTGTCGAAAATGGAAATGGCGTTTAAAGAACAAAGTGCGGATATCAAATTCTGCCAGCGTTTGGGGAAATCGCCGACAGAAACATTGCACCTGCTGCAACAGGTGCAACAGGCGATTTCCCCAAACGCTGGCAGAATTTGATATCCGCACGTTGTTCTTTAAACGCCATTTCCATTTACGACGAACGCGAACAACTACAGTTCACTGACACGCATTGTCTGGAAAAACACCTGCTTCTTACTTTTCACATCTCGCGTCACATGTGTCTCTACGCCACGGTAAACTAGTTCCCCTCTCCTCCAATCAGAGTTGGAGATATCAGCACAGTCTCCGAACTTTTTGATTTTACCTTGTATAAAACTCCGTAGTGCAATACGTACATTTTTTATTTTCGAAATTGATTCACAACTAATTTTATAGAACTTTCTGGAGTATTCTACCGTAATCCCGGAATTCAAGATCACCAGTTGTACCGTTTCTAAAACCAAACCTAGCATGGGAGTGCGAAAATCAAAGTCCGACGGGAACGTCAGTCCGTCACGTCACGAGTCAGTTGATGCGATACCGAGGCCTCCGTTGCTATTCGGCAAGCGTTAATTCACCGCCCGAAATGAAGTGATCCGTCATGTAGACCGGGCGTGATTTGACAAGCGGATGCAAGGCCCGCACGTGCAGTGTTATTGAATCTGGCCGGCATCGACAGCATGACTTTTTGTGCGGCAGGATTGTTGGTGACTCGTAAATACTGGTTATGCGAGTGGATGAGGGAAAAAAAACGGATGTATGTGTCGTCTGTGAGAAAGTATTTACATTTTAGGCGATGTTGGAGCAAGGAAAAAAAAAAACTTTATTTTGTTCATTTTTAAACCATAATACAATTCAAATTTACAAAATTACTGCAAAGTATATAGTGCAGTCAGTAGTTAAGACAGACACTCCAAGTTATGACCATAAGTGTAGCTAGGATCTCAGAATGCTCGGGGAGGGGGGGGGGGTAATATTGAATGAAAATAAAATTCACAACATCAGAAGTCCGAAACTCATTCGTATTAGGGTATGTTTTCAAAAATGAATTACACTGCTCATGCTGCAGCTTGTATTTTGTTTGAATAGTACAATATTGCAAAATTGCTGGACAGTGCGATAACTTTTGTCGCACAAGAAAAAAAAACATTAGAATATTTTTGTTTCTGTATATTGGGTAAGGAGAAAATTTATAAATTGATGGAGAATAAAAGTTTTACGTTGAAATGGAGGACATCTTCTTTTTGAATATTATGCTAAGCTCTATAGGAACTCAAACGCTTGACTTTTTTACTTTCGATACAGACCGTCCGACCTACCAGAAAGTGTAAGGTCGGGACAGTGTCAACCAATTTAGACCGATATTCAGTGCGGGTGACATCTACAGGGATTATACACTGCCACCAACCATTCGGAAGGACTTTTGGACCCATAAAGGAGCTATATTATTTCAGTAGCGAAGCTCATCTTTTCTGTACATATAATGGACTCTGCCCATGCTTGCTACGCTCGTTATGAAGAAATAAGGACTTCCATATTTGGATGGAAATGGGTACTTTTCTTTGCTGCCGAGAATATTTGATTTGCGTAATTACAATTTTTAACGAAGTATTCTTCGAAAAAATAATAATCATTGACCATTTTTGCGTACAAAGTAAAAACATTATAGTTCAATTTTTAATTTTGGAAGATTAAAATGGATGGAAAACTGCATATTGAGTCACTCGAAAATGACAGGCATTTCCTTTACTTTGCTATAGTAATACTGTATCTCACTTATTCTGACGAATAATAATAATTTTTTGATTCTGAAATTGGTTGGTATCAATATATTTGTCTATGCTGTTACTAACGAAGAATTTTCATAAAAATGTACAGTCCTCAAGTTTTTTGCATATAGTACTGGTGTAGTGAGTGATGTTAAAAATATTTATATCGCCTCGCGTCAGTGATGGATTGCATTTAACCGGGTAAAATAAATAACATGAACAACGTGGTAAAACCTGCCTTCATTAATGGTAATCGATAGGTGAAGATTTACCTACATGATGAATGGTGTACTCCAGATCCCAGAAACATCCTTACAAAAAATGACCTAGTTCATATTATTGACAGAATAATCGGTTTCTCGCCTGATTAATTGCTACAGCATTAGCGAAATGTATGCAATATTCGTGAAAAGTTTTGAAGTATCAACTATATACGTAGTGCAATAACTGAAGTATCTCCAAACGAGATTTCGTTCAAAGTGTTATCTAAATTAATTTGTTATAAAAATACGCCACGCATAACAGAATAAAAAGTTGATAAATTAACCGCTTTAAAAAATATTTTTTTTTAGTGTCCCATCTATTTTTTGCATGTAATTTAAATATATGAAAAGCATTATTAAAATGTATGCATTCTCATGACGGGCTGGCAAGAAAGGGTTTTAAAATCCACAGAATTAAAATATGCCACAAAATGCTATGGCATACCAAATTAAGACTGTCTAGTCTAAGGCTCCTAAATATACAGGCTGTGGTGCAAGGGCAACAGCGGCCATCTTGGCTCCCTAGTTAAAGCGATGGCTGTGCATTGCGAAAAGAGGGTCACTTTCTCGTCTTTTTCTCAAAATCTCGAAAAACCAAAACATTTTAGACAACTTTTTTGAATGATTGGTGCAATTTCTTGAAAGCAGAAGCGCCCATTTTACAGCTAAATTGAGTTTCAAATATCAACCATGTAATTTGCGCGCACCATTGAAATAGCATAGGTAGACGATAACTAACTAGGTCCGTTGGAGTCAAAATGGTGGTCGCGTCAGTCTGTATATTTAGGTGCCTGACCCACCCTAGAACAGAGTCTAGCCTTTCCGGTTTTCGATTTAAATTCGATTCGTCATAATTAAGAATTTTTCATCATAAACTATAAAAATTACCAATTCAAATGAATTAGTTTGCAACGATTTCCTGTAATCATTAAAGAAAAAACAACAACTTGAGAATTTACAATTATTTCGCTTGCCGAAACATATTCATTTAGGTTTCGTTAATTACAGGCGCTTAACGAACATCCAGTCATACTTTCCATCCACTCATCAGCGCAGCTAGGAAAAAACAAACAAACCCACCCTAGAAACGAAACTAATCTGATTAAAACAAGGAATCGAATCTGTTCTACCTTGATCCACAAGAAAAATTATTCCGTCCTTTAATTTCCAACCTCTAGAATCCCAACACACCAGCTAGATGCTGAAATGTGTCTTACAACAAAGGAGACTGTGCCTGTATTTGCACTCTTCGGGATTAAAACTGGAGACGGCTTCAGGAAGGAAAAAAACTGAGTAATCCCCCTGATTGAATCAATGGGAGACCGAGATTGTATGCTAATGAAACGGCTGAGTGAGGGGGACAAGTTCAAACATGTCCGCATTTCACACCTGCTGTCTCTCGTGCCCGACGCCCCCTTGCGGTGGTACGCCCCCTCCGCTGGGGCGTGACAGCACTGAGGAGGGCGCATACTACCGTCAAGGTGAATGGAAAGGTACGGAATTGCATTATAAATGGAAATTCGGAATTTCAGTTGTTAAGATGTGAAAAATTAAAAGTTACCAGAAACTTTACACTAGATTAAGTGGAGTGTGGGTCAACTAGACTTCCTTATACCATTTTTAAGTAGATTTTCTCTTCTCTCCCCCCCCCCCCCCAAATTTTACAAGAAAAAAATCGGTATCGTAGATCCAAATGCCTACAGTTATAGCGTGTTACCCTTCAGTTTTAACCTTTTGCTTACGGGTGGGACACCGTCCATCCCAAACGAAGAACCTCCCAAAAAGACAGGTATTTGACATATCCTATCCCAAACAGTTCGATCCCCCTTTGCAGGGGATGGCGTCCAGGCATTGACGTCCATGGATTTTATGTTACTAAGTACTTGTATAGTTCCTAAACATTTTAATGGTAAATTTTTTTTGATTTCATATAGAACTTATATGGGAATTACGTATGGAACAATATTGCATATGGAAAGTGAACATCTTTGATGATACTAATTACTTTTTTTAATTTTATGCTATTTTGCTAAATTTATTTAAGAAACATGTATAACATTTCGTGAACGGTTCGTGCTAGCATTCTAAAATTTGTACCATTCATTCTATAATGATAAAATACGTATGAAATGATTAGTTATTTAAAACTATTGAAGGTTTTACATTTTTTTAAAATAATATTTTCGAAAATTCATTCGTAAATCGTGCAATATCTTGTCATTCTTTTTCTAACGAAAAATTACGTTTGAAATCAATATTTATTTAGCATTATTGAAGGTTCTGATTATTTAATGATTTTTTTGAACATTTTATTCGAAAATTAGGGGTGGGCGAGTCTTTCGAACATTTAAGTACTTCTAAAATTTATATGGTTCCAGTATTTAAGGATTGGAATAATCATGCCAAATTATTTTCTTTGACCCAGAACGTTCGACCTACTCGAAGGTGCAAGGTATCTGTTTGGATGGCCCGGAAGCACCACCCAACTTAGACCGGAAACCAGTGGGGGAGGTCCACAGGGTCCGTAACCTCCTTCCCCTACTACCAACCTCTCGGAAAGACTTACGGATCCACATGTTTAACGTGATAGTACTCCGCGTGAACAAAGCAGCAGTTTGGACAGAGGCGGGAATCGAACTCGGGCCATCCGTGTGCAATCTCCGAGCGCTAACCACTGGGCTGTCGCGCCCATGCCAAATTATTTTCAAAATAATCCATTTATTCGTGAGATATCACACACACACAGGGTCACCGAGAGCTGACCCGGACTCAGGGAGAATAATAATTTTGGGCCCAGTAATAGAAATAAAAACTGCGTGTAGATAGAAAATGTTCTTCATTAATCCGGACCACGGACGTCCTTTTAGGTTGCACAGGCTTGGGGATTTGTCCCGACTCGTCCCCTCTCTCTACGGGCCTGCATACATACACAAACACTGACATCACCCCCAAAAACGTTCGATTCGAGTTCAGGGATGCTTAAAACATGCTCCTCCGTCGAAAACTCGAATTCAAAATTTAAATTTGTCACAATACTTGCCCCTCTTACATTATACAAGGAAAGCCTCCTCATTTCAGTTGGGAGATCAACTCGAAATCTTAAAGGGAAAAAAAATTCAAAATTTTCACCTCATATAACAAGCGTTGTACTCAAACAAAATTCTTTAAAAGCTTCCACAATTTGCAGGCTACATTACGCTTGCACTTAATCCTTGAGAGAAAAAAAAGTAAGATTCAGTAAGAGAGAGAGAGAGAGAGACAAAAAGTAAACGAATTTAGCTTTAATGAGCGTTTTTTTTTTTATTTCTTTACGCCTAGCTTTGCTCCACCTTTTTGAATGTGTTTCTTGAGATCAGGAGGGGGACATCACTGCAATCGTTTAACGCCCCCTCCGTCTCCCATTTTTTGTGTTAACCGAAGATTTCCCTGCTTTCTAATTTCATGTCGCTGATTTTTTTTTCTTATAATTTTTATCGCCTTAAGAGTGTTTCAGCGAGAAAAAGATTGAACAATACGTCTCGGAGCAGAGATAGAAAAAAAAATCGAATGTGTTCAATGCAAGACTTTCCCGCATAAACAGATAAAATTCAATGTTCTCTGACAACAAAAATTAGAATCTTCATCTGACTAGATATGGTTTAAAATCAAGTGGCTTATTGCTGTTATTACCGATTAAAATTAAATGGCTCAACTCGACTTTCTCATACCAGAATCTATTTTAAGTAGCTTATGATTTTTTTTTTTTCAAATTTTGCAAGAAAAAAATTATGAAATCTATATCCAAATGATCATAATTTAATTATAGCATGTAACCCTTCATTTTAAAGCTCTTGAAAAACTCTTTCGATTGATACCAAGTTTGACAATGTACCTCCTCTAGGGGTAACTTGCCCCACTGAGGGGAGGGCTAATGATGCCACGAACACAAAAATTTTATAGCGGCTTTTTTTACTGTGATTGAAATTGTTAAATTTTGTGATCATTGAGCCATAAATAACCCCTTTTATGCACAATTATGTCAAATTTTGTCCTAGGCTGCCTAGTTAAGACAATATAAAAATTCTAATAAATGTTGAAGTTTTCGCTCGAATTTCTAAAAAAAAATTCTAGCTAGTTCTATATTTTTCGTTAATAAAGCCGGATAAAAGGTTTCGTGAAAATCTATTAATATTTGTGGCAGCTGTCGCGTATACAGGAAATCGATCCCAGACAGACGGTCGACAGACAGACGGACGGACATCACTCTAAAAGTGGTCAAAATATATGCAGGAGGTTCTGAAACAGATATTGACATCAAAATATTGAAATCGAAAATTTTGGTGAAAACAGTACTTTCTCTATACCATATTAGTATGAGACGGTAAGAATTAGATGTGGGCAGCACAAGATTTTCCCTACGTAATGCAACGACTTTACTTTTTTCAGAACGAAATTCTCTTACGCGAAAATTCAAAAGCCCCCCCCCCCCCCCCCCCACCAGTTTTTCCGGAAATAATTGTTTCAAATTTCTTTCGACTATTTCTTTACACTTTTTGGACATTTCGTTCGAGAGATACTGTGCCACATATTCATGAACAGATAGATGCAGACACATACAGTTGATACGCATATGAAACATTCAAACATCATTGGCATTCAATTAATAACGCGTGAAATAAGTAAAATGTAGCAAATTATTTAGTGTTGAAACGCAAAACTTGTTTATTTTTTATCTTGAATGGAATGTGCCAAATGTATGAGAATGATATTAATTAACTTGTCGCATAATATTACATATGCAAAGTTCGCTGTACAATATCCAATATTTCTTTAATTTTTGTAATTTTTTGATAAATTTATTTGAAAAACGTGTAATATCTTGATAATGGTTTGTGCTAGTAATTTTAAAATGATTCTATTCGTTTCCGCATTATAAATTACATATAATATGATTGTTTATTTAGCATGATAGTTTATTTTTATTTATGTTTTTTGTTATAACATTATTAGTAAATTTGGGAACTTCTGAATGTTTAACTTGTTGCTTAAGGGTCAGATATGATCTACTGTTGTTAAAAATTGCACATACGTTTTATGCCTATTTTGGAGTATAAAATTATACCTCTATAGAGTTTACACTATAAGACGCAAAAACTGTGTATCTTGCGATCTAATTTCACCCAGATTACTCTTTATCTTTCAAAAGTGTACGGGCTACATCACTCTGGAACTTAATCTTTCAGCGGGAAAAAAAGGAAATAAGATTCAAAGAGAGACAAAAAGTAAACGAATTTAGCTTTAATGAGCCTTTTTTTTACGTGTTCTTTACGCCTCGCTATGCTTATGCTATCCCTTTCCATTGTATTTCTTAGGCTCAGAAAATAACACACCAGCAACTTCTTACGTCCACCCACCCCTTCCTCTCTATTTTTTTGCGTTAAATGAAGGTTTCGCTGTTTTCTCATTTTCCTTGCCAATTTTCTTATATATATTCATACACACACACACATATAAATTGTATATATATATAAAGTATATATAAAGTATATATATATATATATATATATATATATATATATATATATATATATATATATATATATATATATATATATATATATATATATATATATATATATATATATATATATAAAAGTATAGTATATATATATAATTGATATTTAAAAGCGGAAACTATGCATTAATTACCGTAATGACTAAAAGCCCATTTCTAACACAGTTGTTGCAAATAAGTCGTAATCTGATTTAACTATAGACCAATACAAATATCATAAAAATAGTAATCCGATCATCGGAAATGACTATTATTTTTTATACCGCTATTTCAGTGTTGATAGACCTATAAAATGTGCACTATTTTTGTGCTTAAAATTGAAACAGTTATTGATATTGAGAGCCTTTATTAAGTGTGCAGGAATCACATTTAGTCAGCTGTATCTATGTAAATAAAATTGAAAATCCATCTGTTAGTCTCCTCATCTCAAGTCCCACTTTATTTCCTTGTATGTTGTCTAATTTTCAACGTTTCCGGATAATATAATCAATAAATTATAACATTATTTCTCGATAGTTTGATTAAAAAAGTAGTCAGCAGACGAAAGTAACTCGGTTAGCATAGTTATCACAACGGAATCAAAAAGTATAAATAAATTCATGGATAAAATATAATAAAGAAAATGTGTGCTGCACCTACTTTGCTTACGGATGGAATTAAAAACAGCTAGAAGTACATGAAGACGGACAGAAGGATGCTCAAATTTTAAGTGGAATTCTAAGACTACCCATCAAAATTTCATGAAATTCGGTGCAGCTTGATGAGATAAACAAACAACATGCTGCATTATTATTTTATTTGGATTTAAATATGTTGATCACGTTTTCCTTAATGGAACAGATAAACAGAGTAATTTTCAATAGACGACAAGAAATATAAATCTCTCTGATTTAACTAATACACTACGTACACTAAACAGTAACGAATTTAGATAGGTACTAGCCGAATACCCGTTGAAAATCAACGGTCTCGCAATAAGCAACTCCTCAATAATGTAAATTTTTGAATAATTCGCGTTTCACATTTATTCGGCAAATCGAATATTTTGGTGTGTAGAACCCCCTAAAGAAGAAAATATTGGAAAACTTAATTTGCCCATTTCTTCCTTTCGAACTATCTACCCGTACACCACATTAAAAGTTATCTCATCCCAAAGCGTGCTATTTTATTATTTCTCCTTTCGAACGTTTTTCTGTGAAGCACATCATTAAATGAACATTTTTAAAAAATTCTGTTTGTTTTGGGTTTTTTTATCAGATGATTGGCTCATATACCAAATATCAAGCCTCTATCACATCTAACAGGAAGCGTGCCTCATTCATTCGGAAAATCGAACATATTAGTGAGCGGCACCCCTTAAAGTAGCAAATATTGGAAATCTAAAATTTCACACTTTCTTTCTTTCAAACTATCTACCCGTACACCAAATTTGAAGTTTCTATCCTATCGCGAAGTATGTTTTTTCTATCACTTCACCTTTCGAACGTTTTTCTGTGTAACACCCCGTTAATGAACATTTTTGTCAAACCGTATTCATTCTTGGTTTTTTTTGTCAAATAGTTAACCCATAATTTCAAGCCTCTATCACATTGTAAAAGAGGCATTTTTCATTTGTTCGGCAAATCGAACATTTCAGTGAGCGGCATCCCCTACAATAGCAAATGTTGGAAAACTGAAATTGCACACTTTCTTCCTTTCCAACTTTTTACCAGTACACCAAATTTGAAGTCTGTATCTCATTACGAAGCATGCTTTTGCAGCATTTCACCTTTCGAATGTTTTGTGTGGAGTACCCACCCCCTTAAATATACATTTTTGAAAAACTCTAGTCTTCTCGTGATTTCTATCAGATGATTCATCCATATACCAAATATCAAGCCTCTATCAAATTTTAAAGGAGCCTTTTCTCATTTATTCTGTAAATCGAACATTTTGGTGTGCGGCACCCCCTTAAGTAGAAAATATTGGAAATCTGAAATTGCACACTTTCGTCCTTCTGAACGATTTACCCATACACCAAATTTGAAGTCTCTATCTTATTGCAAAGCATGCTTTTCTATCATTTCACTTTTCGAACGTTGTGGTGTGGAGCACCCCCTCTAGTGAACGTTTTCGAAATATTCGATTTTTCCAGGGAGTTTTATCGAACGGCCGAGCCGTGTACCAAATTGCAAGTCTCTATCTATTCGGGAAGTGTCTAAAAAAAGCGAGACAGACGGCCAGACGGACGGACAGACGGACGGACACTTGGCAATTAGTATATATAGATTGTGAAAATACTCAAGTGGGAGTGTGTATTAAATTTTTATTTTCTTTCACTGCTTTATAGAGAAAATATTGTTTTACTGAAAATTTTCTAATCTATGATTGTGACAAATAAGCACGTTTTAAGACCTCCTGAATCCATTTCGAGCCCATTTGGAAGGATGTGTGGGTGGGTACGTGTGTGTATGACTGTGGGGTGTGTATATGATAACTCTCTAAAACTATCAAAAAGTATGGAAACATGTTTAAAAATATCAAAATGTAATTACAGTAAAAACTACATTTGCAGTAAAAAGTCTTTAATAATCCAGCATTTAAGATGTCCAAAAGGACCAGAACGCTTTTGGATGTCACAACGTCCTTTATCAGTGGCAATGCAAATAAAATATGAAGACATGAGCGCTTATCTACAGCCTGAAACAGCGAACCCAAATTTACATATGAACGGTCGGTTTATCCTGTATCAATTAAAACGTTAGAGATTTTAATTGATATCGGATAATTTGACCATTCATATGCAAAGTTTGCTTCGCGATTTCAGGCTAAGAGCTCATTTTTTTCGTATTTTATTTGCATTGCCACTGAAAAAGGACGTTGTGACGTCCGAAAGCGCTTTGGCCCTTTTTTGAACGACTTTTTACTGAAAATGTTATCTTTACTGTAATTGTATCTCTAAAACTAGTTTAATTCTCTAAAACGTTCACTGTCTAGACTTGTCCTGGCTTTGAAATAGTTTATTGACTCGAAGCTAAGGAACGTTTCACTGTGACTGAATGGATAGAACAAATGACCATCAAAGTTCTATATCCTCAATCTTGCCTAAAAAAAAAGATGCCTAATCCACGATCAAACAAATGAATCGTTATTGTGGGGGGGGGGGGGGAGGAGGATCTTACAAGGAATCGGACTGTTGACGAATCAAATCAGGAACCAAAGATACGTTGACAAATGGTGTTTGGATAAGTTGGGCGGTCAGCTGACTGATTGGATGGGGGAAATTCAATCAGGCCTTGATTTTCTTTTCTCTGGCTTTCACCGTCGGATCTTATAAGAGACTATTTTTTTAGGGAGACACATCGAGGGATACAGGACAAAGGGGAGAGCAAGGAAGAATACTTTGTTTCTACGGACTTACTTCCCCCTACAATATATGGTAATGATTTGGAAAAGTATTGGGATTGTGTCGAAAATCGGAACTAGAATTTTCGACGGATATACGCGTTTCGGGTATTCTAGAACACACACACAAAGAAAAAATGTTTAATGTGATGTCTATGTGTGTGTCGGTTTTTGTGTGCGTCTGTCCGTCCGTCTGTGTGTATGTGTGTGTGTGTATCTGTTTGTCCGTCTGTGTGTGTGTGCATATCTGTATGTCGATCTGTGTGTGTGTATATGTATATGTCTGTCGATCTGTGTGTGTATATATATATATATCTGTCGGTCTGTATGTGTGCGTGTGTGTGTGTGAAATCGATGTATCCACTTTAGCTCAAAAACTGTTCAATGAAATTTCACAAAATTTGACAGGTAAGTCTGCAGTGAGTTGGCCTAGCTCTTATAAGATTTTGGCACGATTTGAAAAAATAGAACTCGCTTTCCTTTTGCGAAATAGCTTCAAAAAAGCCAAAATCTGAAATAAAAACATTATTTAAATGTAATGATTCAATGCCTGTTTTATTTGTAACTTTTAACGAAGAATATAATAAGACCAGCTCCATTACTCTAGGATAAACCGTTCTTGAAATATTTTACTTCATACACACACACACACACACACAAACATGCATAAGTACGCATCACAAATCAAGCACATACGCACAGACGGACGGATATATTCCCGAAAGTACTCGAAATGGGTTCAGGAGGACTTCAAACGTTTTTATCCGTTAGTATCTCGTATTCGACAAGTTTCAGGGAAACAATACTCTATACAAAAGAATGAGAAAGATAAAGTCGTTAAAAAATAAGTTATGTCAAAAATTTAAAACAAACAAATCCATACTTAAAGAATAAAAATACAAAGTTTTCACATTGAAAAGATGGAATATTTTTCGTAATCTTTGTCGGCAAAAGATTATTTAAATCTAAAGTGATTTTGTAAATTACAAATATGTCTATACAGTTAAAGGGGAAATAGTAGTTTTTACCTTCAAAAAATTGAATTTTTCAAATTTAGTCTAAAAAATTATATTACATTTTTAGGTTTAATTTAAAGTAAATTGTATCAAAATTGGATGCAAATCAAACATTCAGCAATAAAAATACTATTGTATATGTTGCAATTTAACTCCGCAAATCCTTTTTTCTCAGTTTCAAATGTTTGTGTCTGTCCGCATTATTACAAAAAAAAAAAAAAAAAAAAAATAGCCATTTTTTTAGAAATTAATATACACGTTGAACCTAAAAGTACACTGTAAAACATTGGCAAGCATGACGTCTGTAATTGCGGCTTCTCTGATAGTTTACCGAAGGTATCAACGAAGTAGCTAAAAAAATGAGCAAAGGTTGCAGAATGTTTTACATTTTATTTATACACTAAACCAAAAATTTTTAATTTTTGAAAAAAAAGAGTAATAATATTTTTTTTTGCTTAATTTAAAAAAGAAAATATGAAAATTTAACATTTATTATATTTTAAAAGTACTTTTTTTTATACTTCTGGTGATATTAGTTAAAAATGTCCTTGCGGACGGGGAACTTAACTCTATTATTTATTTTTTGATTGTTTTAACCATGTGTTAAAATTAGCCCAAGATATGAATAAATAATACAATAATATTTTCATATTAACAACATGCAAATGTTGAAGTATAAAATGCGCATTTATAAAAAGGTTTCTTTAATCAAAATCAAAGTGATAATAAATATATATATAAATTTCACCGAAAACTACTTTCTTCTTTTAAGAATATTTCATTGATGTATATTTTTATTGAAATTGTTGGCGCATGTGGGCTTTGAAGTGAATTTGTAACGCAGACTGATACATTGCTTCTCAATTTACATGGTCTGATATATGGACTGATATATAGACCGAAATAGTTGCATGGACGGTAGACTGATATATTGCTTCTCAGTTTACATGGTTAGGGGAAGAAGGGTACGGTCTTTGTGGATGCCGCCCTTATGGGTTTTGGTCTAAATTGGGTGAGGGGCACTTATCGGCTGTCCAAACATATACCTTAACCTTTGGCTAGGTTGGACGGTCTGGGTTGAAGAAGAAGAGGAGGCTGTATATTAGATTCTTATGCATGTACATGTTGTCTATTTTAGCATTCCTGAATAAG
The DNA here is from genome assembly GCA_951213105.1 of Amaurobius ferox. Classification (NCBI taxonomy): domain Eukaryota; kingdom Metazoa; phylum Arthropoda; class Arachnida; order Araneae; family Amaurobiidae; genus Amaurobius; species Amaurobius ferox. The sequence goes on along the minus strand of OX578143.1, from coordinate 112,924,726 downwards.
ATAACCATTCGCCAATAACCCTATTGTGTCCAATAAAGGCTTTCTGTGAAATTTTTAGTGTTGATTTCTATTTATTAGCCAATGCTCTACAACTTTGCAATTGGTTCTTTTCGTCTATCTTGCCATGTTGCCGGTTTTAGTTCCTTAACCCTATAACTTCTCCTCTAGGGGGCTGCAATCCCTTTTATTTGATAGGGCAGGGTCGTTTTAATATAGATAGATCTAACTTGCATATTTATGGACACTTTCCTTACAAAGTTATTGGGGTGGTTAAAGGCTCTCCTCCTGTATACTTCATACATGCTTTTTACATGTTTATTGGGTGTTATTGCTTCTCGTATGGTTAAAGATTAGTTAGTCTGTTTCTAGTAACGCTTTTCCTATTTTGCATTGAATATTTAACATCTTGATCGAATAATTAAAACCTTTCACTGCATTTGAAAATAAATGATTGAATATTTATTTTACCATGCTAACTGAATAGAGTATAGAGAAAGTATTGTTTTCACGAAGATTTTTGATTTCGAGATTTCGTTGCCAGTATATATTTTAGAACCTCCTGGAGACGTTTCTGAAGACGTAAAGGTATAGGACCACTTCTGTACATCCGTGAAAAGTGTTCTATGACGTATTTGAAAAGTGTTTCATGACGAAAAATTATCTACGATGTATTTGAAAAGTGTTCTACAACGAAAACGCATAGGAATCTCTTCTGTATATCATTGAAATTGTTCTACAGCGGCGTATTTGAAAAGTGTTCTATGACGTATATGAAAAGTGTTTTATGACAGAAAAGTATGGGAACAGCTTCTGCATATCATTGAATGTGTTCTACGACGTATTTGAAAAGTGTTCGACGAAAAAGTATGGGAATAGCTTCTGCATATTATTGAAAGAGTTTTATGGCGTATTCAAAAAGTGTTCTATTGCATATTTGAAAAGTGTTCTATGACGAAAAATTATGGGAACCACATTTGCATATCATTAAGATTCACTCACATAAACTGAACTTATCTTCCTCTTTAGCACCACGTTTTATACATCAGAGCCAAATAGATATTCTGGAAAATTCTTTATTGCCACATTATTTCCAGGTTTATTTCTGAAACTCGCCAAGATTACAACAATTTCGATAAGTTTGTCACAAAATATGGCCAAATGTGTCGCCAAAGTCAAATGTTTGTATTTTGTTAAATGCGATTGCTTTGTCTGGAGGTGTTCTTTTCCTGTAGAAGTCGTTTTACAACGTGAAAATATTCACAGCAGTGAAAACAAGATGCAAGGCAATTATAACAATTGTCTTTTTTTTCTCTCATTTATACATTTACTTTCGTTGACAGACTCACATAGTACGTGGGTCATCCATTGTCAATCATTATTTTATGCTGTAGTACAGTGGTGATCAAAATTTTTTGGGCATAAGACATATTTTCCTTTACATTAATAAAGGTCTGAGAGATACTTAGTACTTTGAGCTGTTTCCCAAATTTACGGAATTATTCAAATAAAATTTACTCTTAAAAATAAGTTATAAATACTTAATAATATAATGGAACAACTATTAATGAAAATATAAAAATAAATTTATTAATACGATAAAGTTCTGCTTAAAATAATTTTTACAATCATAGAATAGAAATCGTTAACAATCTCGTGATAGCTATAAATTCAATAATTAAAAAAAAATGGCTATAATTCGAATTAGAATGTGTTCTTGGGTTATTCAAAAATATTGGACACACCAAGTCAAGGCTCTCTGTCAAAAAAATTATGAGAATTGTCTGAATATATTCAGAGAACGAACTGTGGACATATACAAATTCAAATGGTCACAATTTGAATTTCAATATGTTTTTGATTTATTCAATATGTTTGAACAAATCTGTAGGTCAAAGGTCTTTTGGAAATAAAGATATGAAAATCGAAAGTAGATTCCGTGAGCATTCTCGGAACAGCTATAAATTCAATAATTATAAAACTGGTCATAATTCGAATCTGAATGCATTTCGGTCGAGCAGATTCCTAGAACACGAATTCCTAGAACACGAAGAACATTCTCGAAATATGCAAATTTTAGATCAAATCTGTAGGTTTAGGTACTTTGTTAAAAATGAATATGAGAATCGGTCGATTGGATTCTTTGAACCATCTCGGGACAGTTATAAATTCTATAAATGATCCTATTTCGAATTGGACAGCGTTTTCGAAAAAATAAAAAATATTGTGCAAATCTGCCTGTTAAAGACCCCTTGTTTACAAAAGGAATTTGGAAATCGACAGAGTGAATTCTGAGAACTTTCTGGGAATAGAACTGTCATCAGAACTTAAATATATAGATATTTGAATTTTTATTTTCAGTTTTTGTCTATTTTTGCGGGCCATTTCGAGAAAAAAAAAATTAGTTGCATTGCTCCCCATTGTTCCAAATTTCTATCAGCTTGCATATAAGTGATTTAAGTACGGAATTTCATGCAGATGAGTCGGATATTTCGTGAGGTCTTGCTAATTTTTACTTATAATTCCCCTCATTTTACGTTTTGAACTATGAGTGTTTCGGCACTAACAAACTTTTATTTTTAACCAATCATGGACCCATTTCTGTGGTTGAGTCGGGATAAAACTTTCTGTTCGACTTAAGTAAATAACAAGAAATATCAATCATGCATAAAGCATTGATTATGAAACGCTTTCCATCTGAAATGCAATTTTATTTAAACATCTATAAAATGCGATACATTCAGCGCTGATAACATTCAGCGCGGTTTTAAATTATCACAGAACTACAATAATTTATTTTACTTAAAAACTTAAAACTGTGGTAGTAAAAGTACTTTCTAACTCCATGCCTAAAACTTCATTGAAAAAGGCAATGCTATAAAATCGTCTGCTTCTCTATGTACTGTGTAATGTTACTGCATGTAACTGCATTTTTTTGTTTAGTCAGACAATAAGTTTGGATTTTGAATTCTAGTCTATATGTGAACTTCTATTGACTGTTAGGATAGTGAGTGTTTGTTTTCCAGGATAAAATTTGAGTCATGTCAATTTAGGTTCAAGATACTAGTACATCAGAAGGTCGATAATATACAACATTTTGAGTGGATGCACACATTGTTTAGAAAAATAGATGGACCAATCCACACATACCCATATACACATAAATATTTCCCTCTGAAAATATTTGATTCGTGTTCTAGGGTCACCTATACGGTGTAAATGGCGAAATTTCAAATCTCTCCCCCCCCCCCCCCTATATTATATAGGGTTCTCAGAAAATTCTTTAAGTGGTGCCCCAATAACTTTGTAAAAAATGGCCCAAGAGTGTACACGCAAAGTCTAGCCACAGCTAAGTGACCATGCCTGATCTAATAAAAGTTATAGCGAATTTGGCAACAAAGCGAGATAGAAAGAAAATGCAAATTACAAAGTTGAAAAAAAGGATTGTCCAATGAGTCATCAGAAGCGTACAATATATATATATATATATATATATATATATATATATATATATATATATATATATAGAAGACAGTAAATGCCTGTAAAACAGCCATATCATCAGGAATTGAAACACGGTGACACCTGCAATGCTTGTCAAAGTACGCGATCATATCCATTCTCGGATTCAAATGTGCATTGGTGGTGACGGAGGGTATTTTGAACAGGCTGTACACTAGGCTCCTGTTTATGAAAGCGTTGTTTATTTTAATATTACTGGATAAGATAGTCATTTGCTACTAACCCTATTGTGTGTAATATATACCTTCTGTAAAAATTTTAGTGTCTATTCCTAAAAAATTGGGTAATGATCTACAACTTTGTAATTGGCATTTTTAGCCTATTTTGATTTGTTGTTGAGTTCGTTATCCTAAGTTTTTGAATTATCCGTTAGAGGCGCTGCGTAATCTTTTGTGTTCGGTCCGGTATGGCTACTTCAATGTAGATAAACCCAATGTGCACACTCATAGGCAAAGTCATAGGCAAAGTCCTCACAAAGTCATTGGGGATGTTTAAGAACTTTCCTGGGAACAAACACCGTATATGTGGGGAAGTAATATTATCCCATGGACTATTATCAGCCAAAAATCGAGGAACCAATTGTTTATTCAAAATGCAGGGGAACTGCGAATTCAATTTGCATTCGATCCCCTTCCCCAAACAAAGCGAATCCTTCCATCCACATTCTTAGACCCATTGTTCAACCAAACGAAGCGTCCAATGGAATATTCTTCACTGCTGTGGAACACAACTAACCGAATGATCACCGTTTGGAAAGAAACAAAAGGAACATTTTCCCAGAAGAAAAAGAAGAAATCATGGCGGATGCACTGCTGACGATGAAATTTCCAGATTGAACCCCCCAGAAAATGTTTTTGTTTTACCTTCTCTCGAATATTCTATATGCTTGTTTAATCGATTGAACCCTTGGGAAAATAGTTTGATGCCTCTCGAATTGAAGAAGAGTTTGTCTCGGTAAGAATGATGACGTGTACTCAATTATTTTGAAAATGGAGAAATGAAAATAAAGTGTTTTTTCGTTGGCAAATGGAAAAATGTGAAAAGGCATTTGTGTTTACCTTTAATTCATTGGGTAGGCATTTTTAGGGTTGAAATGAAGTGGGTATATAGACGAGCCCAGTTTAATCGCATCCAATGGGATCCGAGATGATTGGATAAATGAAAATCTGGATAATGAGGAGTGTACAATTATCTATAAATGAATTGTTTGCAATCTGTGCCACGCATCAAGCGAGATATATACTTGTACATGTTGGAGCAGAACGCATTGTATAATCATAAATTTAGAAGAAAGAAGTGGATAAATAACGCGCCGTTCTAAATGATGCTTAAAATTGTAACCGCAGAAGCAGGCGATGAATTGAGAATGGATATATTAAGTGATTTGTACCATAGCGCACCATTGTTACTTTGGTGCTATATTTGAATATAAATGAAGCTATATTAACTAAAATTTAAAAGCCGTTCCTTTGTGATGCTTCTGGTTTTCGAAATAAGTCAAAACTGAAACAAAATAAAGTATAAAGCCCCACCAAAATTCAATATTCAATTTGGAGAATTAATTATACGTCTAGTACCATTAAATCGTCTGCTAGCTCAGCTACGTTTTTACACCGTTATGATATCTACCCAGTTCTTTTTCTAATTTCATGCATGTAATTTATGCAAAAAGTGAACTTGGAGTTATAGAAAAGGAAATAAAATTCTATAGATAAAAATCTTCGTAAAATACCATAATATTTTGAGAATTAAAATAACACGACTGACATAGCATTATGCAGACGATATTTTCCTCGCAAATTTATTTGAAGAAAATTATATCATGGTGCTAAGGAACAACGCAATTAAATCCCATGAGATTATACAGCAGACGATTTTTATTAAATCCGATTTAAATATTAAGAAATGCATATAAAAATACATTTTATATCGGAGTTACATTTTTGTCTGGATTCGGTTGAAAGGTTACGGGGGTATTTGATATTTTCAATTTCTTAAGTCATCTGTTTTATTTTGGCAAATATTTTTCAAACTCATATATTGTGTTTATCTAATTGTTGTAACAAAATAAAGATGGTACGTGCATATCTTCCAATAGCATTTAAGCGTTTACATTTTGGCATATGTTGATCCAATTTCATATATTTTGGAAATTTGTTTACAAACGGGACATGAATATTCTATTCTTCAGATCTGCCCGTGAAGATAAAGCGAGAACAGAGATTCTTATAATTTTTAGAAGAATTAAATTAAATATTTTAATAGAATGTTTTGAATAACAACATAACATAAATACTATAGGAATTTACACATCATTGTGAATTTTAAGTTTCTTTATATTATGCATAAGACTAGGTATATTGATATATATATATATATATATATATATATATATATATATATATATATATATATATATATATATAAATTGAAAGATTTTAATCGAAAATTATGCATAGACTACTGTATGTAAAAAAAAACCCATCTCTAGCATATCTGTTACAAATGAGTAACTATAGACCAAGACTAAGGATAAAGATAGAAGGTAACATATCACTACAATGGAAAGGGGGATGAGAAGAATATTAGGATACAAAATTCACAATTAAAAGTATATAAATATATTAAAAAGAAAACACGCCAAAAATGAGAAAAGGCAATAATAATTAGCTCAAGATAAAAGATTAAGACATAGAGAACAATCAATTGAAACTACACAAAAAATGGCGGTTAGTTCGAAATTGCATTCTCATCAGGACAGCCATACAATTCGAATTAAAACCGATAGAATAGCCAGTTTCTGACAATGGCGATAGTATTTACCTATGGACACCATTGGAACTGTATACTGGCTAGTGGAAGGAGAAAAATAAATCAATTGAATTACAAATCAGAAAAATAATACCTCCTCGAACAGAAATATGAACTCACAAGCATTGTTACCACGAGTAAGTTGAACAAGCGACTGAGCATTTCACCTCACTTCGTCAATGCGAGAGGGCACCGGAATGAATACATTTGAACGATACATATTATGTATGGAGTCTTTCAAAAATAGTAATCAGTATAGGACTCAGGACAAGTGGAAAATAGTCATTCGAAAATAGTAAACAGTATTAGACTCAGGCCAAGTGGTAAGTTAGGTGATAAGAATGGGTGAATTCTCAAAATTGAGTTATCCAATCAAAGATAAATAATGTATGTGTAAAATTATTACGTGGTATATTTGAAATTATTAATAATATTATTTACATATATTTCCGGATATTGGTAATTTTGACAAATGCGTTTAAGATTATTGATGTGGAGAAAGTGAAACCGAGGATCAGAAAGTCGATGTATTCGAAATAGCTGGTTTAAAATGATGTTTCTAAACAATTGAATAGAATTACAAGATTGATATGATAGCAGCTTTATGATAGTGAAGTTGTAAGAATCTTTTTTATCATATAGATTGGTGATTACATGATTATTGAGGATATTTAAATTTAGGTCTAAAAAATTTACAGTTTGACTAATGCTAGGCTCATTAGGAATTAATTCTAGGTTAGATGGGTAAAAATCAATATTAATTGGATATTAATCATCAATGATAATACAAATTAAGTCGTCAACATATCTATATAGAATATATGAATTAGAGTTAAAATGACATTCATAATAATAAAGATATAAGTTAGCGAGTATACTACTACTACAGCCACATTGTGGTACACCAGATGTTTGTAAATAAATGTTATCACCTTGGATAATATAATTAATTGTTGTATAACACAAAGTGCAAGAGCATAGGAAAGTTTTTGACATTGAATGCAACTTTATTGAAAGATAGATAGTCATGATAAAGAGAGATAATAACTTTATATAAATCTTTAGTGACAATATTATTAAATAGGTCTTTAAAATCAAAGGTATGGAAACCAAGAATTTGTGGAAGCTTGCTAAGGTGATTTACTAAATCAAAACTATTGTTCAAAATGAAATATCCTGAATTCCTAAATTTAAGAGATTCATTAATTCTATTTAAACAGTTAAGCAAGTACTTACTAGCTGTAGTGGTAAAAGTATTATGTTCACAAGTGACTGTTCTAAAATTGAGAGGTGATTTATGGAATTTAGGAACCAAAGTAACATAAGGAAATTTAAAAAACTTACAATTAATATTTAATTGTGTATATAATTTTCTCTGGAGTGGATGAAACGTTGCGTCAAAATGGAGAACACAGTAAATCCGCATGCTATACGTTCCAGCTGCCACCAGCAAAGGTTCTCCGGGAATGTGTGGGCAAGGATTATCCACGACCAATTAATTGGCCCGTATCAGTTACCAGACCATCTAGACGGACAGAAGTACCTCACCTTTCTCCAGCAGGTGCTGCCAGATTTACTACGTTTTGTAACAGCAAATCATCGAGTGATTATGTGGTTTCAGCACGACGGAGCGCCAGCACATTACACCAGGCTTGTGCGGAACTACCTAGACATTGCCTTTCCGAACAGATGGATTGGCCGTGGTGATTATTCCGTTTCGTGGCCTCCCAGATCTCCCGATCTGTCTTGTCTGGATTTTTTCCTCTGGGGAAAGCTAAAAAGCGCTGTTTACGAGACGTCCATCGAGTCACCAGAGAACCTTGTAGTCCGAATTAGCGTCGCAGCTGCAGACGTTCGTGAAATGCTAGGACTCTTCCAATAATTTGAGCATTTGTTCTAAACATTTTGTCAATAAATTTCCATTATTCGTCTTCATTGTATTCGTCTTCACTTCACTCCATTTTGACGCGACGTTTCATCCACTCCCAGAGAAAGCGTCCTCTCGCGATTCGCCGGTTGATTTCCGACCCCACATTGTATTGTGAAAGCTGTTTGTTTTGGTGAGTTCTATAACCTCTTACAGTTCTGACCATCAGTTTATATACACTCTGTATATATATATATATATATATATATATATATATATATATATATATATATATATATATATATAATGATCTTAAGATATATAAAAAGCTGAAATCTCACTCGAATAGCTCTACGCAACTTGGTAAAGTAGATGAAGATATAGTTAGTTAAGATTACTTAGTTCTTCCTGTTCTATTTTGGTATATATATATATGTATATATATATATATATATATATATATATATATATATATATATATATACAAATTTCTCCAAAAGGAATAAAAGAGAAGAGAACAAAAAGGTGCCACAAAGTGGCAGGGTGTGTGTGACCCCCACTTCTCGGTTAAAGCATGCTTAGAGCCACGGCAAACATTCCCGGAGGCCGGTACCAATTTGATAAAGGTAGCTCACCAAATGAATTAAAACAACACAAACAATACATACCAAACCTAAGAAAAGGATCCAAAGGAATGTCACATGTTGAACGTCAAAATTCCAAGAAACATACTCCAAGACCAATTCCTATATAAAAACAAGACCACATCAACAACTACTTATAGCATCCCTCTATTCACATTTGATCCCAATTATCATGCGTATTACTATGTACGCCTAATTCTACACGAACCACTATCACCAACTCGTTATCGATACACTGACTTTTGTTCAGCACTGTTATTTATATCCAAATCTCCTTCTACGCGCGGTTGCAGTTATATTGTAGAAACCGGTGATAACGTCGGTTAAGAATCCACTTGGATATCCATTTTTTATTGCGTCATTCGCAAATGTCTTAATGCACATGACCCGATCTTCAACTCTGCTGTTCAGTTTCCTGCTTCTCGTGAGATGATTAATTATTATATTTCGATAAACATTTTTATGCAAGTTTGAATTCAAGGCATAACATTATTTATTTTAAACTATATATATCAACTATATATTTAAACTATATATATTAAACTATAAACTATAGATATTATTTATCTCCGTCTTCAGAAACAAGCTTTTTTGTTCATTTTGAATAGATACTTGGACCTGAAGACGAATCTGTTCAAAATGAATTACTTTTTAAGCCTAGTGATTTTCCAGGTGTATGGCTTTAATGCTTGGCTATTTTTAGTTTTTCAGTTTTAAAAGTCTCACCATTGATATATGTTGATTGTATTTAGCTTGATGACTAGATATATGCATTTTATTCTTTTCTTGATTGATGAATCTCTATTTTTTACATCTTTTTACGTTATTAGCATATTTTAAGTTGGGGTTATATGAGTTATAACTTCTCTCTAATCTATCATTGGAATTTCATATTATATTTTTATTATATATATATGTATATATATATATTTCTGTGTTCTGGGGAAGATCAATATCTGAATTTGTTGGATTTCGAAAGAAATTTTATTTTAAACACACACACATATATGTTTAAAATAAAATTCCTTTCGAAATCCAACAAATTCAGATATTGATCTTCCCCAGAACACAGAAATAAATAAGCCTAAAATTTCTCTGCGATACCTTATGTACCAGGTTCCACATACGCATACTTGCATCCATTAGTCATGCGCACCATGTAAATTCGGGACGAATAAGTTTTCGAACCTTATGTCTGTTCTCATAAAGACAGCGATCGCCCTCTAATGACCCTCAATTTCGAACCTCAAAATGGATCTTTACCGGTCTCCCCTTCTCGACGTTCGAAGCCTACCACCCGTTTTATTCGGTTTAAAATATATATGCTTCGATACTTTCCTCCTCTTTGGGGTTGGAACAAGTTCCTGAGCAGATAACAACAATGGAATGGGGTTTTAGGATGCAGAATAATTTTCAGAGATAAATTTAGTTTGCATAGTTTGAATATTAAAATTATTTTCGGTGTATTTCTTTAGTACTCTGTAGAGTTGGTTTTAAATATAGAAGGAAGGAAGGATAACCGCCCCAATTGCTTAGTTAAACTTTTAGTCAATTCCCCAAGATATGAATTCTTTACAACGGTGTAAGGGAAATTATCCCATTAGGTTAAATGTGGTGAATAATGAAGGACTAAATGGCACTGAAATTTGTGGCAGCAGTTTCAATCTAAGAAATGGAGCGTTCAGCAGCCTTTTACCACTTAAAATTATTGATAAAACTAGAAAGATGAGAAAGATTTACCAATTATAAATTGTTCTTTGATCATAAATATGAAAGAGGAGAATGTAGAATCCATTTCACACGTATAAGGATAAAATTTAATATATAGATACACTAGCTGTATACCCGTTTTAAGTATGGATTATATAACATAAAAATCTTAAAATGCACAATTATTGTAGTATTTTAAATGACATTGTTATTCAAAACATTCTATTAAAATATTTAGTTTAAATATCCTAAAATTAAGCATAAAAATTTCTGTTTTTTCATTATACAAAATTATCTTCACAGGTAGATTATAAGAATAAAGCATCCTGGTCCCGTTTGTTATAAGAAAGGTAACATTGGATCAATATATGCTACAGAAGGTTGAATTGTACGTTTTTTAACACTTTACAACAAAGTTGAAAAGTGTTTATGACTTTGTTCATTCTGTCTGTCTGTTTGTCTGTCTGTCTGTCTGTCTATCCTTTAGCACAATAACTGCCATAAAAATGACTTAATCAAAATGAAATTTTAGTATGTTATTCAGACGGTCTGTAGGACTTACGGGAATATAAATGAATAATATCAACCAATTAGTTTTGGATGGAACCCGGGTTGAAAAAATGAAATACATTGAGCCCTATGGGACCTAATTTTTCAAACATTTTTTAAACTGATTTAAAATTCACAAATTGCTTCGAAAATCGGTAATATTCAAATTGTTCCATAAAATATATAAAAAAAATTCAGCGAAATATATTCAGTAGTTTTTTAAATAAAAATTAAAATAATAATTACACCTCTTATATATGAAGCGATCACTTGACCATGATATGAAAATATCACATGACCCACTTCAAAATGATATATGGCATCCATCTTGTCTCAAAATCGTGATTTTTTAAGTTCTTTTTAATTCATATTGAGTGTTGTATCCGTCCTAAAACCACTTTATTTTTGCTTACATTTTGTGCATCTACATACTGAAACAACGCAATGACAATATATTTGTGTTTAAATTATCATCCAAATTTGATTATTCCTACAACGAAGCCTATCTTTCACTTATGTAAAATGTAAACAGCAAAATATGTAGAATGAGTTGTATTAGAATTGCTGTATTTCTTTAACACAAAATTATTTAGCCCATGGAGTCTGCATTGCTGATATGAATTAAATATTCATTGATTTTACAAAGAGAAGGACGATTTTTTTCGATGAAGTTTTAAGCATAGAGTTTAATTACTTGTAGCTCCATGGTCTTAATTTTTAAATAAAATAAATTATTATAGTATTGTGATGAATGAAATGAATGGGAAATTATTTATGAATGAAATGCTGCTTTTATAGAGAGAACCAGGCGTGTTATTTTTTCAATGACATTATTTGAATGAATTTCAGTTGTTTTCGATGATGTTTTCAAATATAATAAATTATCGTAGTATTATGATAGTTTTAAAAATATTACCGAGGAATGTATCGCATTTTTAAGATGTTTAAACCAGGCAATTTATATTTCAATGCCGTCATTTGAATGAAGTTCATTTTTTTCGATGAAGGTTTAAGTTTTCAAATATAATAAATTAATGTAGTATTGTGATAAATTTTAAAATATTACCGAGGAATGTACTGCATTTTAGACTTGTTTAAATAAAATTGCATTGAAGTTAGAAAGTGTTTCATAATCAATGCTTTAAGCATGATTGATCTTTCTTGTTTTATTAATATCTTGATGATATCTGGTCATAGAAATTTGAAACATAAACTAAATTTTATATGGGGCTGTTATATGGATACCAACAAAATTGCATGAAATTGGGAGCAGCCGTTCTTCACTGATGATAAGACAATCAAACATACACACACACACACACACATACACACACACACACATACATACATAAATACATACATACATACATACATACAGAGACAGAGAGACAAAGAGATTTTCAATTTTATTTATATAGACTAGCAGTTTACCCTTTCTTCGTATGTAATATTAAATATAAGAAACTTGAAATTCAGAATTATGTGCAAATTCCTATTCTAAATTACATTGTTATTTAAAACATTCTATTAAAATATTTAATTTATTTCTCTTAAAAAGAAATATAAGAATCTCTGTTCTCGCTATACAAAATTATCTTCACAAGCAGATCTAAAGAATAAAACATCCTGGTCCCGTTGTAAACAAATGTACAAAAATATGAGATTTAATCAATGTATGGCAAATAAAAGCACTAAAATTGTATTAGAAGATATACACGTGTACTCTCATTCTCGTAGAAGATATGCCTGTGAATTAGAAGATCAGTTTGAAAAATCTTTACCAGAATAAAACAGATGATGTAAGAAAGTGAAAATACCAACAATCCGGAGGCCATGATTAATATAATTCAGTCAAAAATGCAATTCCGATAAAATTTATTTTTATATACAATTCTTTATTATTTAAATCTGAAAAGATTTAATAAAAATCATCTGCAGTATAAATGTATTGGATTTAAATACGTTTCTAAGCAACATAATACAATTTTCTTCAAATAAATTAGCGAAAAAATATCGTTTGCATAATGCTATCTCTACGGAAGGTTCGTTTTTAACACTTTCCAACATTATTGAAAAGTGTTTATGACTTTGGTCATTCTGTCTGTCTGTCTGTCTGCTCGTTCGCATGATAATTGCAGTAAAAATGACTTTATCAAAATGAAATTTTAGTATGTTGTCCAGACAGTCTATGGGACATATGGGAATGTAAATGAATAATATCCCCTAATTAGATTTGGATTGAAGTGGGTTGAAAAAGCGAAATATATTGAACACTATGGGACCTAATTTTTCAAACATTTTTTAACGGAATTTAAAATTCACAAAAATTTTTAGGAATATTCATATTATTCCATAAAATATATAAAAAAATTTCAGCAAAATATGTTCGGTAGTTTTTTAAATAAAAATTAAAATAATAATTACACCCATATTATATGAAGAGATCACGTGACCCACTTTAAAATAAAATATGGCATTCATCTTTTTTTCTTAGTGTACCAATCGTGATTTTTAAAGTTTTTTTGAAATTTATATTTAGTGTTGCATTCTTCTTAAAAGGACTTTATTTTTGCGTATTTCCTGTGCATCTATATTCTGCGCGAAAGCAATTAAAATATTTTTTAGTTTAAATGATCATCAAACTTTGATTAATTCTACAACGAAGCTTAATTTTAATGGATGCAGAATGCAAACAAGTGATTGTAAGATGAATTGTAAGAATTGCTGAATTTTTTCACGTAAAATTATTTAGCTCTGGAGTCTGAAAAAAAAGTGATATGAATGAAATATTCATTGCTTTTACATAAAGAGCCAGACGATTTATATTTCAATGGCGTCATTTGAATAAAGTTCATTTTTTTCGATGAAGTTTTAAGTTTTCAAATATAATAAGCTATTATAATACCGTGATAATTTAAAATATATCAGCGCTGAATGTATAGCATTTTAGAGATGTTTAAATGAAATTGCATTTCAGTTTGTAAAGTGTTACATAATCAATTCTTTATACATGATTGATCTTTCTTGTTTTTTAATATCTTGACAACTTTTGGTCTTACAAACTCGAAACATCGACTAAATATTAAGTGAGGCTTTTCCACAGCTACCCACAAAATTTTATGAAATTCGGCGCAGCTTTTCCCACACGATGATGACACAAACGCACACGCAAACACGAACACATACATATAAACAGACAGATTTTTAACTTTATTTATATAGATTACTAGCAGTATTCCCGTTCTTCGTACGGAATGCATAATATAAAGTAACTTAAAATTCAGAATTGTGTATAAATTCCTATAGTAAATAAATTCCTATATAAATTATTCCCGTTCTCTTACTAGCAGTATTCCCGTTCCCCATAAATTCCTATATAAATTCCTATAGTAAATTCCTATAGCACTATAAATGACATTGCTATTCTATGCAACTCGATATATGAGTAAACTTGATATATGAGTTTGAAAAATATTTGCCAAAATAAATCAGATGACTTCAGAAATTGAGAATATAATTTCAGTCTAAAATGTAATTCTGATAAAATTAATTTTTATATATATTTCTTAATTATATAAATGATTTAATTAAAATCATCTGCTGTATAAACTCACTGAATTTACTTCCATTTATTAGCAAAGATGATATTTTTTTTTTCAAATAAATTTGCGAAAAAAATATCGTTTGCATAATGCTATCTCTATGGGATGTTCACTTTTTATTAATATCTCGACAACCTCTAGTCCTAGAAACTCGAAACATGGACAGAATATTAAGTGGGGTTATTCCAAGACTATCCACAAAATTTTATGAAATTCAATGCAGCCTTTCTCTAGATCAGACGCACAGACATATTTTCAATTTTATTACTTTCCTTATATACATAATGTATAAGGAAAGTATTTTGACGGGGTCGAAAATTCGAATTCGAGTTTTCGACGGGAGAGCACGTTTCAAGCATCCCTGATCACGAATCAAACAGTTTTGAAGTGATGTCTGTGCGTGCGTGCGTGTGTGTGTGTGTGTGTGTGTGTGTGTGTGTGTGTGTCAGTGAGTCTGTGGAGACGATAACTGACGAACGAATGGACCGATTCAAACGAAATTTGGTACAAAAATCAAATCACAATCCGTAAACACTAGAAGCCTATTGTTTTTATACGTAATCGAATGTTCAGAACTCCCCTAAATTTTCGAATAAAATTTTGAAAAAATCGTCAAAAAATCAAAACTACTAATAGAGTTACGTAAATAGACATTTCTTATGTAATTTTTCATTAGAAAACGATTGACATAAATTTTAGAACGCTAACATGAACCGTTCTCGAGATATTGCACATTTTTCAAAATTTTTTTCAAAAAGTCATATGAAATGAAAAAAAAAATATTTCCTATTGAGAAACATGTTCACTTTTCATATGTAATACCATGCGATAAATTGGGTGACATCATTCTCGTGGATCTAGCTCGTTCCATTCATGAGAAAAGATACTTTGAGTAATACTTTTGTATTTGAACGCCAATAGTCATTTATCTGCTGTAAGAACAACTTATTTCTTCGTCCATAACGATTGGCGAGATTTTGGCGACGAATTTGGAGGAATGTCGCCAACTTGGCGACTTTTTGAAATGTTGCCAAATTAACGAAAATCTCGCCAAATGGATAAAAATGACGCTAAATCAATGAAAATGACGACTAATTGTCGAAAATTTAATATCTTGGAAAGAATATTAGTATCTACTATAAGAAAAAACTATTTTTTTTACTGTAAAAGTAGTAATTTCATTACATTATATAAGGAAAGTCATGTGTTGCCCACATCAGATTTTTTATATAGATGTGATGACTAGAACTCTATATAATTTTTAGTAATTCTCATAACTATAGAACTCGAACTATTCAAATTTTAAGATTTTCATAGCATTATTTCCTATAAAAAACAGTTATAATTCTCGGAACAATGAGTAGTGTACTATATTTTTAAAAAATGCTAATTTGATACAGATAAGTACTTGGAGTCCATATTAACACATAAATTAATATTAACACAGATAAGTTCATGGAGTTGAGAGGAGATAACACTCTTATGGATGAAAAGCTTGAAAAGGACATAATGTTTTGAGAATTATATCTAAGTGTCACTAATGTTAGAAACGCCCCATCTGTTTGTTCTCATTTGACACAACAGAAATAGTTTTCAGCATATGTTGTTTTTGATTATTTTTAAATTAGTTTAATAATATGAGTAGAATTAATAAGTATTTTTTTTCTAATGGTAGAACAGAGGATATAGAGTAAAATGAAAGTAAACTGAGGCAAAAATAAACTAAAAGATAAATGGAATTTGAATTCGTAGAAATATTCTTTATTGTTTAAGTTGTAGTTTGTATTGCACTGATAATTTATTTCTGCAAAATTAGCAATTTGAATAAATATTTTTTAATTCAATACCAGACTTTCGTCATAAAAATGCATACAAAAGATAATGCGGTGGCACTCATCTTACCACAGCGCCATCTGAATTATTTTCTCAAAAGATTTTGGCGTTTTTTCAATATGAAGTTTCAACCTTTTCACTTTACCTCTATGGATAAGCTAAATGCATCCACTTCATTGTCGTCATTAAGTTGGTGTCAACTTTAAAAAAGATGCTTTCAAATAATAATTTTCACGAAATATTTCAAAACTAACAAACTGGGTGCTAAATTTCAAGACGATTTTCGTCATTTAAATAAAGATTTCGATAGAAATGGAACTAAGCTCTACGGAATATCAATGCATGAAAAAGTCAAGCCGAACTTCAGATATTAAAAAAATATTATTCAGTACTTTTAAATGTTTTTTATTACCATAAAAGTATTTACTATTCTGCACTTTATCAGAATTTCCATTATACCCCTCCCCCCCTCCAAAGAAATTCTTTTCAAATCCAAATTCTTTGAACATCCGCAGAGATTGATTCGTTCCAGAAACAAATAAATGTATTTTTCCTTTAAAATACCACATTGTACTGTTGCACGTATGCATACCTTCATCTAATACGCATGCGCACCATATAGATCTAGGAGGAATGGGTTCTGAAACCGTATGTCTGTTCTCATAAACGGCGATCGCCCTCTAATGGTCTTCAATTTCGAACCTCAAAATGGATCTTCACCGGTCTCCCCATCTCAATATTCGGAATTTCTTCTCTCTCAAAGACATGCATCGATACTTTCTACTTTCAGGTGGAATGAGTTCTTGAATGGATAATGAGAGTGAGATATTGTTTTGGAATACCGGTAATTTTCAAAGATTCCATTTCGTGCATATAGATGGAGAACCTAAATTTATTTTAGTGTGTTCATTTTCACTGCACAATGCTTTATCGCTTCATTTCTTTCACAAAATATGTAAATATAGAGCACCGATTATCTAAACCTTGATTATCAGATCAGTTCAATTATCCGAAGCTGTTTATCCTCTTAATTGTCTGCGCAGGTCAAGAATGTTCTGTCAAACTGAATGCGACAACAAAAGAATTTTCCCTAAAAGCGAAACGTGACTTTGGGCACAGTCAATAATGAACTGGATCACAGCGTAAAGTGCAGAGTAAATAAAGATAAGTATGCATACATACGTTTCATATCAATAAACATTCCAGAAATTTGGTAAATGATTTGTCAATGGCACCCTATTTCTTCGAGGTATGGCATGATCATGTCTAATGTTCATTTCTCTACTTAGCTGTTTATTGCACGTTGAGTTTATATAATCTGCATTTTATTTATTTTTTCTTATTTGTTTCTCAAGTAGTTAATTCCTTCATTTCTTATTTTTTCTCGCTTTACTTCTCTTATGTCACGCTAACTGGCGATACTATATTGGGTTCGGTAGTTTGGTTATTCTCTGTTTGACCAGCTTAGTCTGTATTTATATGGGAGTTCTGGTCCAGGGTGTAAGATTACCCACTAGCTGGAAAATATTTAAGACAAATTGAAAAACGGAGTGTTAAGGGGTCTTAAAAGTGCCATAAACAGGGTGAATTTCTATGCTTCCCATGTTATTTTCTACCTCTTCTCCTATGCATCGATAATGCCTAAAATTTTTATGGCTAACAAGTGAATATATGAGATTATATGATAATTTTTTTCACTAAGGTGAATCAGATAATAATATTTTTTTCAATTGTATAATGTTTATGAATTTATTAAAATTTTATTTTGATATAGGTTTCTTGCGCGTTTGATTGCAACTAAACTAGAAACAAAATGTAAATACCAGCTTCCAGAAACAAAATGCAATGAAACAAAATGCTGCCTCAACCGAGAATCGAACCCTAGATCTCCGAACTGGCCAGCGGACGCTCTACCTTTAAGCTACTGGGACGAAATTGCAAGCTCTTATCGTTGAAGTGGACTCTGCAAAAACTATTGCTGATTATGATGCAAAGATATCTATTGATAAAGTTATATATAAAAATAAAAATATTTGCATTATCAAAGTTTAAAAAAAAATAAATTTAATATTTTGATTTAATATTTTAATTATAATATTTTATTTAATAACACTTTTTAACCTAAATTCTTCTAACAATATGTTATAATCCTTCTCCTACATTGAATTAAAAATCTGATGTGGGCAGCACATGACTTCCTCGTCAAAAATTGCGTATAAAACAATAATTTAATCGATATATTTCAGCATACGTAGTCTTTTTTTTTTTTTTTTTAGATTTTTGCGATTTTTGCGGGCCATTTCGTAAAAAAAGGCAGGTTGTTATTTTCCGAATCGTACCAAAATCGAATCAGCATCAGAGTGTTCCACAAGTAACTTATCTACCAAATATTGAGAAATTTGGTCAATTAGTATTTTAGCTAGGGTGTATACATGAAATTTTTGCGGGCCATTTCGTAAAAAAAGGCGGGTTCTTCTTTTCCGAATCGTAACAAAATCTAATCAGTACCAGGGTATATAACAAGTAACTTATCTACCAAATTTTGTGAAATTTGGTAAATTAGTATTTTAGCTAGAGCGGATACATTAAATTTTTAGGGGCCATTTCGCAAAAAAAGGCGGGTTCTGTTTTTAAGAATCGTGCCAAAACCAATCAGCACCAGGGTCACATCCAAGAGACTTACCAAATTTTATGAAATTCGGTCGATTAGTTTTTGAGTTAGAGCGGATACATACATTGCACAGACTCACAGACAGACAGACAGACAGACACACACACACATACAGACGTCACGCTAAAAATAGTTTTTTCGTATTCTAGAGGTCTCGAAACGTGTACTCGAAAACTCGAGTTGCGATTTTCGACATGATTCCAATACTTTCCCTATACATTACCATCTATTGCAGGGAAAGTAAAAAAGTTATTTTCTGCAAATCCGGTACTGAGCGAAGAATTTCTTTTAGTTGTAATAAATCCCCCCATAAATAAAAAATTAAATTCTATTTAGAGATATTTTTGACTTACAAATGTGCCATGCATTTCACTAAGTGAATTTACGAAACACGCATAAAAATACGGGTAAATGTAATTCCTCAATGATTCCACTTTAAAATCGATTAGACTGTTAATACGACTCATTTTATAATAAGTTACCCTTTTCAGTATCGGATTTTCCTTTACGAAAAATTCGTTAATTATTCCATTTAACTGAGCTGCGAAGCGACTGATTTTGAGATTAATGCATTGTTGAAATTCTCAAACTACTTTAGGAGCGATAAGTCATGTCTCATGGAAATTATCTTCGAATCATTAATTACAAGAAAATTCTTACTTAAAATGTAGCGAAAATTTTGGAAGATGCTTATGTTCTGTTATGTTATTGTTTATGAGTTCTATTCGCAAGATTGTGATAATTGTTCTATTAATAGATACAATACATTGTGGTCGAAAATTCGCGCAAATCAAATTTTAAAATTATATTACGTATTAAGAAATTTAAACAGTAGAATTATTTTTCTTTAGGTGGCACTCATATACCCCAAAAATATATCAGAAATATCGTCTACTGTTTTTAATAGTTGAAATATTTTATCCCATCAGTGTTTTGTTTTATATTTTGAAGTGTTTTTTTTATTTTTTTCCGTACATTATTTTATGTAATGGACCCATTTTATTCAATACTTTTTCTTTGTAATATAGATTTTTATCGGTTTCAGTTGATAATTTGTTTTCACGGGTAGTTATAGAGATTATATTATTATAAAATTTTTCACTTCATTGTTGGTGTTTGTATGTTCATTTTTAAATTATAATTGCCTAACGTGTTTTTACCCTTTCAGGTCCTCAAGAAGCCTCCCCCTCCCCGGTGAAAAGGCTGAATCTTTGCATATTTATAGTATCGATACAGGTCGGAACTTAATGCAGCCGGATTTTCAATAATCCCCTCAGAGAGTGGAGAAAATTTAGAGGGTGAAGGTCTAATAGCCTTTCCAGAAGCTCCCTGTAACATACATAACCGAATCTTCTTCATATTAATAGTATCGACTGTGGGTCAAAACCGAATGGAGCCGGATTTTTGATTTATCCCTTATGAGGCGGAAATTTTCTTAGATGTGGAGGTCTAAGAGCCTTTAACTTTTTGCTTACGGGTGGGACAGCGTGGGATTGACGTTGTCCCACCCGTGAGCAAAAGGTAAAAGACTCTTCGAAAGCTCCTTGTATTCTACAAGTCTGAATATTCTCATATTAATAGTATTGATTATGGGTCAGAACCAAATGGAGCCGGATTTTAAATCCTTTCCCTCCTAGGGTGGAGAAAATTTAGAGGGGGCGGTTAAAAGTCTTTTCAGACCCTCCAGAAGCTCCTTGTAACCTACAAGTCTGAATCTTCTCATATTAATATTATCGACTATGGATCAGAACCAAATGGAGTCGGATTTTTGATTTATTCCTCATGGGAGAGTGGGGCGGGGGGGGGGGCGGATTTAGAGGGGAAGATCTAAGAGTCTTCCCAGACTCTCCAGAAGCTCTTCGTGACTTTCACTGTATAATACAGTGATTTCACTTCTTTCACTGCGAAATGATGATGTACAAGATCGACGGCCCAGGCCAATGTTTTTACCACTGAATTGTACATTAACATTTAGAGCACTTTTGGATATCAACATGTAAAATAATTTCGAAATACCAAATTAACTTATATTTACGCACAAATCTAACTTGACAAATAGAAATATTGTTAGCATCCGAATAAGCAATATAGTCCATATATTAAAAGATTTTAATATTAATTCTCAATTTGGCATCAATTTCGTTAATTTGGTCTCATTTCTGTTAAGTTGGCGGACATTTTCGTCAATTCGGCACCTTTAAAAATCGTCGAGATGGCGATATTCCGCCAAATTAGTCGGCACTGCCGTAAATTTGTCGCCAAATATTACAAATGGAAAGTAAACATAGAACGATATGTTCGACGATACATATGACGATCTGTAACTTTTTGGATAAATTTATTTGAAAACTTGCGATGTCGCCAAAAACGGATCATGTTAGCACTTTAAAGTTTGTATCATTTGTTTTCTAATAAAAAAATATGCCTGAGAAATGATTCTTTTTTTTTTATCATTATTGAAAGTGCTCATTTTAAATGATTTTTTTTTAAATTTCATTTAAGGATTGTTGGATATTTGCGTTTAAAATCAATAGGGTTCCAGTATTCACTAATTGTAATAATCGTATACTAAATTATATTTGAAACACTTAATTCGTTAGTGATAAATAGCGGTTATAGACTCACACACACACACAAACATAAACACATAGAAATCCCCTCATAAACGTTCGATTCGAGTTCAGGATGCTTGAAACGTGATCTTTTGCTGAAAACTCGCATTCGAATTTTCGATCCCGTCCACAATACTTTTCCTATACATTAAGTTATTCATGTAGGGAAAGTAATAATGTGTAAGAATGCTCGGGGTATGGGATCTGCAACTGAATGCCATACTGAAAAAGTTATATAATGTGATCCCCAGCAATTAAACTCTGTTATTTTAAGAATGTAAATTGTATGTTCACCCTTAATAATTTCTTTTAAATTGCATCAATGTGGTTATTTTCACGTGGTTACTCATTCAAAAGTAAATGTTAAAACTCTGCCAATTAAACCATTGTCGAATTGATGAGCATGGCAGGAATCGGCTTTATAGTTTAACATATACAGTACTTCTCGTATACCAGTATATAGCGTAACTTTCTTTACAATGCCAAATTTTTCAATTCAAAGTAACTTTCAAAAGTTCCTATTTTAGGGGCATATATTCTCGCTAGAACTGTGTTCCCTCTTGGCGCCTTTACATCTAGCTCCACAGTTCAACAACTCTCGGGGGCGGCATCTTTCTGACCCCCTCAATCAGTCCTCTGAAACCCAAACAGCGGGTTGGGGGAACTAGCGAACCTATAATTTATGCGAAGCATCGGCCATATTTAAAGGCCCGCGGTCCAAGCTTAAAACCACAAGTGCCTGTGATCAGCTGATCGATCGGAGGCCTATTAGTGATGCAAATGAATGCAAGAAGCGGGGAGGCTCAAGAGGGCGGGAACTCTGCATCAGCCCTAACCTAAAAGATGAAAATGGGGGGGGGGGGGTCGTTTGTTTCTAAAGCCTACGATTCTGTTAGGTGATGAGGCTCTTTTTTTCCCCCTCCTTTTTTTACGTTAAAAGGATTAAGGTTTAGTTGTTAGATTATTAAATTTGTAGAGAAAAAGTGATAAATTTAATTTTGTTATCTGGTTGGTGTTTTATTGGTGGTTAATTATGACGTTAAATATTTAGTGACTTTTCGCGTAATTCGGAAGAATCATTTTAAAAGTTATTTGCTATTTTTAAAGAGAGAGGGTTAAAAATGAAGATAAATGTGTGAAGAAAGTTAAATGCAATAAAGTTCTTTCTTTCTTTTTTTTTTTTTTTTTACGGTTCGAAAGCGTTCGTTATTTAATTTGAAAAATTTCAGGATTTTTGATCTGTATATATTTTTTGAACCAGTTGCTGTTTTTCAATAGAAAAATGGTTTATTAAATGTTAATTGCTGTATTATAATGAAATTTTCATGGTAAGCATTTTAAAAAAGTGATAAAAAAAAAAAATTATCTTTTCTTATTTCTTATTCTTTTCGGATTGAGTTAAACGAAAAATTTCATTCTTTTAACGGAATTAAATAGTATTAATGCAGAAGTTGTTATTTGAAGAATTATTTCAATTCGCAAATTATGTATTTTTGGGAGACATAAAAAAACTGAGCGA
The DNA here is from genome assembly GCA_951213105.1 of Amaurobius ferox. NCBI lineage: Eukaryota > Metazoa > Arthropoda > Arachnida > Araneae > Amaurobiidae > Amaurobius > Amaurobius ferox. Next base: position 112,901,389 of record OX578143.1, on the reverse strand, counting down.
GAAAATTTATTTTGCTCCCATTTTGTAATATGCTAAGCCAGTTATCTCGCTTTAATACTTTTATACTTTTAAAACACATCGAAGAACAAAGTATTTTTAAAGAAATGTAGACAATTTTTTTTTTTTTTTTTTTTTTTTTTTTTGCGGTACTCTTGAGGATACTCGTATTTATTATACAGTGAATTACAACCGCTATGATAGTAAATTGATTGTACCAAGAAAGCGCTTTACTATTATGTTCCAATATTTTAAATCCTTGGCATTTTTTACAAAAGAGAATACATTAAAAATATGTAAAAACAATTTATTTAAAATTCACGATTTTTTATTTCAATTATTCCTCATTTTAATATTAAGTTACATTAATTAAATTTAATGAGGAAGTCCTGCTACACTTTTTTCCCCACACTTGGTCTCGATCTCGTATTTTTGTCTTATTGTTGACTGGCCATAATAAGACATTTTACTGAACTTATTGTTTTTTGACTCAATCCATACTTTTGTGCAGGGCCACTTTGGACCATGCGCAGAGTAAGTAATTCCGGGTACCCACCCGCTTTGCCTAGGGGTCCTAGAAAGGATTACAGTGGTCTTGCTTTTGTGTTATTTATAGAAAAATTGTTAAATAGTCATTCATGTTAAAAGAACTCATTTAATATTAAGTTACATTAATTAAATTTAATTAAGTTTGAGCATCAAATTTATGATCGACTTTTTCCTTCTGTGTAGAACGACGCTTAGTTCTCTAATGAGTTGCCACCTTGAAACTTTTTGTATAGCAATTTTATTCATGCGGCCACAAAACAGTGCCACATTGTACAGTGATAAAGCAACTTCATTATTAACATTATCATTAAAATATGCTTTAATTGATGGGGTTTAAAAATGTTCTTTGCATGAGTTGTAATGTGATTGGAATTTACTTTGCGTCATTCAAAATACAAGCCATTGCATCAGAATATACGCATTTTACGTGGTTAAAATAATAGATATGTTAATTATTAAAGTGCCTGTGATAAGAGCAGGATAAAACCCCGCAACACAATTTAGAGAGAACAAATACTATCTTGATTAGGAAAGAAAACGGATTATTGCTCAAAATGCTAATCACTATATTAACTACTATTATTACTACTACAGCTTTGACAAATATGGTGAGAAGAGAATCTTTTTTAAATGTTGAATTTGAACATACTCAATGAGCGTATTTCTATAACAATGAAGATGCTTGTTTTTTTATTGGTCAGGTAGCGGAAGATCCAAGCAATACACAGCTATAAATTTGGTACAGTGGTATTTTATTTCAGGTAATCTGTACTGAAATGGGAGCATTGCGAAAATGTAACGATTTGGACATTTGCATCTCTAAACCTGTTAGATAAAAATTTAAACAAATTTCACTTGTTTTGTTGGAAATAAAAATAATTTAAGAATATATAGAAACAATTTCAATATTTTGAACGTTTTATTTAAAAAAACCTATAAAGCTTTTATCCGTGCGAATTTTTGCTTACTTTCACTCGAGATATCTTCTGATATATCTATGTATATACATCACAATGAATAAATTACCTAGACGTTAGTTTAAAAATTCAAAATGAAAACACATTACAAATTAAAAAAATCTTATGTGGGCAACACATGACTTCCCTTATATAATGCAATGAATTTACTATTTTTACAGTAAAAATATAGGTTTTTCTTATAATAGCCTTTCATATTCTTTCCAAGAAATTGAATTTTCGTCAATTAGTCGTCATTTTCACTGATTTAGTGTCATTTTTATCCATTTGGCGAGATTTTTGTTAATTTGGCAGCATTTAAAAAAGTCGCCAAGTTGGCGACATTCCGCCAAATTCGGCGCCAAAAACTCACCAAGCGTTATGGATGGAGAAATAAGTCACTCTTATAGCAGAAAAATAACTATTGGCGTTCAAATACATAAGTATTATTCAAAGTATCTTTTCTCATGAATGGAACGAGCTAGATCCATGAGAATGATATCACCCAATTTATTGCATGATATTACATATGAAAAGTGAACATGTTTCTCAACATTTAATATATATATATTTTTTAATTTATGGGATTTTTGATAAATTTATTTTAAAAAGTGCACTATCTCGAAAATGGTTTATGCTAGCGTTCTAATGTTTATGTCAATCGTTTTCTAAGGAAAAATTACATTAGAAATGTCTATTTGCACAACTTTATTAAAGGTTTTGATTTTTTGATGATTTTTTCAAAATTTCACTCGACAATTTAGGGGGGTTCTGAACATTTCATTGCGTTTAAAAGCAGTAGGCTTTCAGTATTCACGGATCAGGATTTTTGTACCAAATTTCATTCGAATCGCTCTATTCGTTCGTGAGATATCGTCTCCACAGACTCACTGACACACACACACACACACACACATGCACACACACATACACACATACTTTCACACACACACATACAGACATCAACTCAAAAATGTTTGATTCGTGATCAGGGATGCTTGAAACGTGCTCTCCCGTCGAAAACTCGAATTCGAATTTTCGATCCTGTCACAATACTTTCCTTATACATTATGTATATAAGGAAAGTAATATACATTATGTATGTAAGAGAAGTAATATAAGACAAAACTGAATCATATAACTTCAAAGTAAATAAAATTCTACATTATTCATCCAATCTATTAAAATCAGTATATAGAAATGTTATAAATAATCAGTTATTAAGAATAAAAATATTAAGTACACCATGTTACTACAAAGAACATCTTATTAAATTCATAAACACCACTATATAAAATACATACCCACCAAACCTTATGTTTTCATTTATTAAAACACGATTTAATTTTAATTTCAAAACCTTGTTTCAATTACAGTAACACATTGACAAATCAAACTCAACCATTTTAGAATAAAAAATATTAAACAATTTATCATCTTCATGTTTCACTTCCAACAGTTGCACTGTTGGTTTATCAAATTAACTGTAACCTGTTTTGAGTTGAAAAAATACTTAGTCAGTATCACTTACTCTACAATGTTAGAAGCACAAGGGGTAACTCAATTTATGTTATTTTATTATTATTTTTCTTATTCTTTTTCATATTATACATAACATTGTATTCTCATAAATACACAGCCATACGCTGGTATATTTGATTATTTTTATATCTGATCCATTTCCATTTTTTACTTTCTTCTACGTAGGGCCATGTGCATTATTTCTGTAATACAATTTACAGTAACGTACACAGAAACGTAGAATCAGCATTAACGAACCAGGTATGGCCCTTGATAACATACATGGTTTCGGCAATGCTTTTCACTTTTTTCAATTTATTCATATTAAAAAAAATTTTGTTTTGGGAGCCAGAAAGGCATAGTTCTACGTGCAAATTTTTTTTTTCTGTTTTGCAACTTTTCATCTTATACACTATTCTTGCTTTATGCAGGGAACAAGGGGACCATCTATGTTTATGCAGGGAACAAGGGGAATAGTACCTTAAGTACCTGTATTACATATATGGTTTATAACACAAAATAAAAAAATTAATCTAAGGGTGTAGTTAAGGGATATATTAACTAATCTTTACCACATGTCATCCTTTTTCAATTCCTTAACTTATACATATAACAGGGAAAAAGGGGTATTTTATACTAATTTAGTACCTGTTTTATTTAGAATGTTTTATTTATTTATAATGTTCTCTTTATCATCTTTACAAGCTTGTCGCATGATCACTATTGATTTCAAATAATCACATCAGACATCTTTTTTTCATTTCTGCTATACAGAACTTTTCACTAAACGATCAATCTCAGGTATATATAATATAAGTAAATTAAAATTCTTCAATTATATATATATATATATATATATATATAAATATATATATATAAGATATCTATCTATATAGATATAAATAGTAAACGACAAAAGTGTTCAGTAGAAAATCTGGTTTCTAGATCAATAATTTGTTTTTACAAAGTTCTTATAGTTTTCGAAGAACCGTCTGGTCAAGTTCAAGAATATTGACAATTTTCCGTTTTCCAAGTTTGTAATGCTTATATGTCGAAAACTAAAAGTGCTAGTTATGAACTATGAAAAGTAATTTCTAGCTATTTGAAGCTATTTGTAGTTATTTGTAGCTATTTGAAAGGATATATAATTGGATTTTAAATCAACTCCTTAGTTTTCTAAATAGAGTAGTTATAATTTCGATATTTTAATATCTTTAAATATTTTGAAAAGGTGGTTCAAATTTTGATATTTTAATATTTTGAAAAGGTTATTCTAATTTCGATATTTTAATATTCTATACTGTTATGATATTGTCTAAAGAAATCAAACCACCCAAAGAAAAATACCATTTCGGCTCCATTAGACTAAAGCCACTGCCGATTATTTTTAAATTTGAATTGCTTTAAAAGTTAAGAATTTAAAAATCGAAATTCGGTCCCATTCTAATACAGCTTCCAAATTTGATCGGTAGCGCTATCTATTGCTTATTGCTAAAACTAAAATTATTCTTCAATTTTACGTGTAGCTCAAAAGAGAACGAACGTCCTTATCCTGTTGGTCATATTTGGTCCTAACTTCCACTCGTGATTACAATTTTAAATTTTTGATGGTGGCGCCATCTACTGTGTTATTTGAAGACGAAAACGTCAGATCCATGAATTTATTGATATTCTAAGTGTTATTTCTGAGCGAATTTAAATTTTAGTTTATTTTGCATATTTCAACAAATCTTTATGTCATCAGAAAGTGCACAGTTGCGTTACTAATGATCTGTTTTTTGATGTGAATAACATCTATGGTTTGGGGTTTCTCTAGCAGAAAAACCGAGTGTTATGAAAAGTGCAAACATTTTGGATGTTTATACCCTGAACCTAAGAGATAAAAATGTAAATAATTTTTCTCGTTTTATCAGAAATAGGGAACAGACTATAAAAACAGAGTTAAAAATAGGGAACAGATGTATAAAAATCATTTCAATATTTTAATATTTTGAGCTTTTTTTTTTAATTTAAAAAGTAGCTTTCTGAGCTAGTGTTTTATTCATTTTTCTAACTTTCATGCGAAATATATAGTAAACTATAAAAAATAGATATCAATAGCAAGTGAAGGGTGCAAACTTTATAAATCAGTACTGACATTCTGGGATTGAAGCTGATTTAGCTCAAAGTACTAGGCTTGCAAACATTGACCATATCTCATGCGCTTGTATATAATTAACATTTGTGCCGTTGGGAACTTTACATCTTTCAGGTTTTTGTGCCCTTGGAGGTTTTACACTGTTTTATAAATCATGGCTGCCCTGTAAATGAAAGCATTTTTTCAGAATTTAGCGAAGAGATAGAGTCACCCTCATCATCATTGGCGTTCCAGTATATTGTGAACCAAAGCTTTCTTTAGGAGAACATTTCACCCTTTTCTACCCTGTTTTCAGTTATGGACACTCAAACTACTCTCCTGACATCTGCATCTACTCCACTAAATTTGGATCGACCTGATTTATTTTTTTTACCAGGCACTTTTTTTATAACATTAAAAGCGGGTCCCTCCCATTTTGACAACATGCCCTGCCCATCGTATAATCTCGATATTTTTATAACTCTGCTGATGGCGCCATTATAAAATGTTCGATAGAATTCTAAATTATATCGCCTTCTCCAAATGCTATTTTTGCATGTACCGTCAAAGATTGTTCAAAGAACATTCTTCTCAAAATTACCTAAACGGGTTTTGTCTTTTATTTTGGTTAAAACCCAGGTTTTGGAAGCATACAGTAAATTAGATTTAATCGAAACGTTGTAATAGTTTTGCATGAAAATATCTTTGATCGAAATTGCTTTTCAAAAGCAGTAGTGGAAATAGGGGGCTTCTGCGGCAGTGGCGGAATAATGTGGAATGGCCGCCATCTTGTATTGTGTTAGAAACTTTTTCGGGTGGCAACGGTAGTGTAGTCTTCTACGAGGGTATTATTTCCGCCTAATAAACTTTTTTTAATGAGGTAAAAGAGGGGGCGGAATAGAAACTTTTTAGGCGGTGGAAACACCTTGGCTTCTGCGGCAGAGGCGTAGCAGAGCCATCAGTGTCCCCTAGCGGCAGAAAGCGGAACTATTCAGAATGGAACTTAGAAATATTTTTGTTTGACATGAGGGTTGCTATGGTAACGCTGGGGCACAGAAACTTTTTAGGCGGTGGCAACACCTCGGGTTCTGCGACAATGGCCGAATGGCACCATTAGCGCTCCTAGCGGCGGAAAGGGGAACTATTCAAGGGAACCTCCCAATCCCTTGTGCGGATAGAGGGGTATATTTAAAGCATCCCCGGCACATACAGTGGGCGCTCACACGTGTCATACCGCTTGGTGAGGAATTGCTTTATCGAAGTGCGAGTGAGTCTATGCATATATTCAAGGGATATAGAGCCGAAAAAAGATTGTCTTGTGATTTTCAACGTTTAAAAAAACAATATGCGTGTTAATTTCCTTACGGAGAATAACATATATTTTCGTATGCATACTAGTTTTAAGTGAAATTTAATAAATACAAAGTTTCATCTTTCAAAAAATCTGATAAATACAATTTGTAGTGTTTCAAAAACTGCTAAACGTGATTTTGTACTTTGTGAAATTTAACACAAGGCATTATGCATCGATTAAAATTTAACACATATAACTTTCTAAGGGCGGCAGAAACACCTAATGAGGTAATATGTGTGATACACATGCCCAACGCAAAGCGATAAAAATAAATGGTAAGATAGTTTTTAAAGACGAGACTTTTTTTGATAAATGGGGTGTTTAGGGTTATTTAACGTGTGAATGACCGATGCATAGCAATAAAATGGATAACTCGGCTAAGTTTCTAAGAATAGAACTTAGAATGCTTTAGCTGAATGTAACATGTACTAACATTTTATAAGATTATGTCACCTTCAGAGGAAGTATGAAGCGAATCCATCAACGACACCTAGTTATGAAGTGCCGAACTAGATGAATATTTTTACGATGGGAAATTTAAATTCCTTAGCTAAATGTAATGTTTTGAAGCTTTTAAAGGGTTGGAAACGCTTACTGAGGACGCATACGTGATACTTATAACCGATACATAGTCATGAAATGGAGAAATAACAGAGTTTTTTTCATGATTAGAACTTGAATTTTTAAATTAATACGATTTCAACTAACTATTAAAAAGAGATAAATGCTTAGTAAGGGGGTTATATATAATGCATATAACCAACACCCACCGGTGGAATGCAGATCTAAGGTAGTATTTTTAGGAGAAGACTTGGAATTTTTAAGTAAATGGAGTATTTAGGAGCATTTAAAGAGATATAAACATATAATAAGGTAGTATCTATGATACGCATTACTAATATAGAACAACGAAAGGAAAACTTCACTATTTTTAAAGACTGAACTTCAAAATTTTAAGTAAATGTAGGTGCTTGGAGACTTTTAATGGGCTATGTGTGATACACATGCCCGATAGAAAACGTGATACCAGAAAAAGTGATACCAGTGATAGAAAAGTGATACCAGAGCAGTTTTTAAAGATATGACTTTTTTCAGAGGACTTTTTTAAAGATAGGAAGTTTTTTCAGTTAACTGAGGGAATTTACTAAATCTTGGAGAGTGCTATCGTTTACCGAGGGGGTATGCATAATGCACATGACCAGCATATAACATTAGGAAGGGGGTATTAGAACAATTTTTAAAGATAGGACTTTAGATTTTGGAACTAAATGAGATATCAAGAAACATTTAAAGTGGATGAAAACATCTAATGAGGTGGAATGGGGGTGTACTCACTCAAGGCACCTAGCGGTGAAATTATTAACTAAGATAGATTTTTAATGTCAAGACTTTAGAACTTTTAGATAAATGACAATTTATACTAGCTTTTAAAGAAATGGAAACTCCTAGTGAGATGGTTTGGAATGAATACAACACCGATATATAACAGCGAAAGGAAAACTTCAGTATTGTTTAAAGACAGAACTTCAAATTTCAAAGTAAATGTACATGTTCGGAAACTGTTAATGGGCTATGTGTGATACACATACTCGATGTAACAGTAAAATGGCAAACTACGGATAATTTTTAAGTACATAACTTTGGATTTTTTTAATTAAATAGGTATTTCTACGAATTTTAAAAGGGATAGAAATGCATACTGAATGGCATAGAGCAAATTTTTAGGGGGGTCTTTGAGAATTTTTTAGATAAATAGGGACTAAATTTTAAGGGAGTAGAAACACATACTGAATGGTATAGGGTGTAATCATTACTAACACCAAGTGGTAAAATGGGGAATTAGGATAATATTTTAAAGATCGAACTTTAAATTTTTTCTAACTAAGCGCAGTATATCAACACTTAAAGCGTATGAATATGCAGATTAAGACGGCATGTGTCATACACATCATCCGCATATAGTAATGAAAGTAGAACTAAACAAGTTCTTAAGGATAGAATTTTGATTTTCTCAGGTAAATGAGGATGTTTAGAAACTTCCGAATGGTAAGAAACTACACTTTAAGTGGGAGTAGAATAGCACCATCACCGATACCTATCGGAGAAAATGGGAATTAGGGTAATATTTTGAGGATGGGACTTTAGATTTTTAGGTAAATGCTATGTCTAAAAACTTTTAAAGGGGGTGTAAATGTCTGCTAAGACGACATGTGTGACACACATAGCCGATACATAGTAATGAAATAGGGAAAACTAAGATAATTTTTTTAGAATAACACCTTAAATTTTTTCTAACTAAACGCAATATATCAACACTTAAAGTGGATGAATACGCAGATTGAGGCGGCATGCGTGATACGCATCACTGGCATATAATAGTTAAATGTAGAATTAGATAAGTTTTTCAGGATGTAACTCTGAATTTTTTAGGTAAATGAGTTGTTTAGAAAATTTAAAGAGCCAGAAACGCCTTGTATGAGGGGAATTCATCACCGCCAGATAACAGCGAAATGGGGTACTACGAATAATTTAAAGGGAGATCCTTAAAATTTCTAAGTAAATAACTTTTAGAGGGGTGAAAAATATGTAATAAAGCTGTATGTGTAATGCAGATCACCGACACCTAGCGATAGAAAGGAGGTACTAGCTTAAATTTTAAAGATGATACTTTAGATTTTTTAAAAGATCTAAAGAAACTTTCTAAGAGTTTACAACACAACAGTAGTGATATATGTGGTATGTGCATACAGCAGCATCAGTGCCACCTCGTGGTAGAAAGGAGAACTAGGGGTACTTTTTAAAGAAATAACTTTAATTTTTTTAATAAATGGTAAATACTCACCAACTTTTAAAAGTATAGCAAAGTCAGCATTATCAATTATCAATTAGATTTACACACACGGACAATATTAAGAACCGAGGTTTTAGCTCTGGATGTAGTGTACCAGTAGATTATCGCCATTGATAATCTTTATACATCATATCAGAACTCATAACGTTTTACGGATCACATACAAATATACAGTAGTAAACAATTTTTCATGTATTTTAGAAAATACATTGGTTAAAAATTAGTACTACCTTGCACTATAAAATAGAAAAAGATTATTAATTTTTAATAATCCATATAATATCTCATTTTTTGAAAAATCATAAGCTTAAACTATATTTATACCTTAAGAAAGATATGTATCTTTAGTATCCCAGTGGATACTGTATAATTTTTCTCTGTTTTTTCAAACTTAGAAAAACTTTATTTTAGTTGTACTTATTCTAAGTGCAAATAAAACAAAGTTTTAACTGTTAAAGTTGCCACTCCCAAAAAGTTTCTCTGACTCTTAGAAAAAATCCCATATATCGCCCTAAATAGTTCTCCTTTCCACCTCTAGGGGGCACTGATGGCTCTGCTCCCCCACCGCCGCAGAAGCTGAGGTGTTCTGCGACCGATACGTTTAGCAGTTTTTGAAACACTACAAATTGTATTTATCAGATTTTTTGAAAGATGAAACTTTGTATTTATTAAATTTCACTTAAAACTAGTATGCATACGAAAATATACGTTATTCGCCGTAAGGAAATTAACACGCATGTTGTTTTTTAAAACGTTGAAAATCACAAGACAATATTTTTTCAGCTCTATATCCCTTGAATATATGCATAGACTCACTCGCACTTCGATAAAGCAATTCCTCACCAAGCGGTATGATACGTGTGAACGCCTACTGTATGTGCCGGGGATGCTTTAAATATACCCCTCTGTCCGCACAAGGGATCGGGAGGTTAGCGTTGGCACTTATATCATTTTTACGAGTCTTAAACGCGGAGGGCTCTAGGATATACTGATATTTTGAAAAATGATGGAATTTAGAGAAATAAGACACAATATGTGTATAAACTGAGACATTAACATTTTTCCAAATACTTATTTTTAAAATAAATATATTCTCTGGGGCTTTTCCAGATTTTAAGATTAAAATGGATGTGGGATTCGTAGCACTACTCACTTAAATGTTCAGCGGATCGCCTATAGCCGATAAACTGCCTGCGAGCTCCCACCCTCATTGAGTATACACCCCCCCTCCCCCCCTCTCAAATTCACTCAATTCCTGAGATTCTCGAGATTCAGCTTGTTCAAAAACACGCATTTTGGGCCGTTTTTTTTTTTGCAAAAACTCACACTTTTCGTGAAAAATTTGCAAAAGTATGAAAACTTATGTTAATTTTCATAGAGAAATTCTGAATTTTCAAAAATTCGACCAATTCCACTTATTCAAAAAACACACATTTTGGCTGTTTTTTTGTAAAAACCACACATTTTTACGATTTTTTGCGAAAAATTTGTAAAAGTGGGAAACCCATGTTATTTCCCATAGAGAAATTTATTATTCTCGAAATCCCCGAAATTCAACTTATTCAAAAAACGCACATTTTTGGTTGTTTCTATGTAAAAAACACACATTTTTGTTAAATTTTGTAAGTTCTAAAACTTACCTTTGTAAAATTTATATTTTAAGAAATTCTCAGACATCGTCTTGGATACTATCCTTCTTCATCACGATGACGCGGGATTCTCACAGTTAACTTTACAGCTAAGTATTCATTACCGTCACGTTATATTTACAGTTAGGTTTCCGCTGAATAAGTTTTTGCAACCGCGATATAGCGGAGGGATAGTTTAAGAACTCTTTTTTTCCTTAGCGCAAGGATATTCAATATTACAAACCTAATTTAATTAAATTAGAAAAAATTCTAAGCCCCATCCTTTAAGTTTCTACCACGATGTGGCGCTGCGTATACCACACATCTTCTATATCTTCTGACCCAGAATTCTTAACCATAGCAACATGAATGCTAAATACAATAAAAGTATCGGCCTTCAATATTAGAAAAAATTAACAAGTTTCAATTTTAATTCCCCTTTCGGCCTCTAAGGGGCGCTGGTGGTTCTGCTCCGCCTCTGTTGGTGAATCCCAGCCGTTGCCACCCCCAAAAAGTTTCTCTGACTCTTAGAAAAAATTCCTAGTATCGCGCTAAATAATTCTCCTTTCCACCGCTAGGGGAATTGATGGCAATGCTCCGCCACTGTCGCAGAAGCCGAGGTGTTGCCACCCCAAAAAGTTTCTATTCCCCAGCGTTACCATAGCAACTCCCCACGTTAAACAAAAAAATGTCTAAATATCCTTTTGAGTAGTTCTCCTTTCAACCGCTAGGTGGCGCTAATGGTTCCATTCCGCCACTGTTGCAGAAACCGAGGTGTTGCCACCCCCAAAAATTTCTATTCCTCAGCATTACCATAGCAACCCCATGTCAAGCAAAAAATATTTTTAAGTTCCATCCTGAATAGTTCTGCTTTCTGCCGCTAGGGGGCACTGATAGCTCTGCTTCGCCTCTGCCGCAGAAGCCGAGGTGTTGCCACCGCCTACAAAGTTTCTATTCCGCCCCCTCTTTTACCTCATTAAAAAAATCATTAGGCGGAAACAATGCCCTCGTAGAAGACTACACTACCGTTGCCACCCGAGAAAAGTTTCTAACACTCAAAACCCCCCTAAATTTTTCCATTTCCCTCTTTTACCACCCTTTAGGATTACAAAAATCCAAGATGGCGGCCATTCCGCATTATTCCGCCACTGCCGTAGAAGTCCCCTATTTTCACTACTAAAAGCTGTTTGCTAGTTAGTTTTTTGATTTCATCGATAGTGTTGTTTGTGGTGGACATGGTCAGCGTTAAGGCCAGGTGAGTAAATCAACCGCCTTGGGTCTCATGCTTTTCAGAGGCCTCGCTTAAAAGCATTGATTATGAAACACTTTCCAACTAAAATGCAATTTTATTTAAACATGTCTAAAATGTGATACATTCGGCGGTAATATTTTTAAAATTATCACAATACTACAATAATTTATCTATATATACTAATTGCCAAGTGTCCGTCTGTCTGTCATGCTTTGTTTGGGCACTTCCCGAATAGATAGAGACTTGCAATTTGGTACACGGCTCGGTCGTTCGCTAAAACCCCCTGGAAAAATCGAATTTTTCGAAAATGTTCTCTAGAGGGGGTGCCCCACACCAAAACGTTCGAAAAGTGACATGATAGGAAAGCATGCTTTGCGATGACATAGAGACTTCAAATTTGGTGTATGGGTAAACCGTTCGAAAGGAAGAAGGTGTGCAATTTCAGATTTCGAATATGTTCTACTTAAGGGGGTGCCGCACACCAAAATGTTCGATTTACTGAATAAATGGGAAACGGCTACTTTAAAATTTGATAGAGGCTTGAAATTTGGTGCATGGGCTAATGATTTGATGAAAACACCCAAAACGAATATAGTTTTCTAAAATGTTCCTTTAGGGGGTGCTCCAAAGAAAAACGTTCGAAAGCTGAATTGATAAAAAAACATGCTTCGGAATGAGATACAGATTTCAAATTTGGTGTATGGGTAGATATATTGGAAAGAAGAAAGCGTACAATTTCAGTTTTCCAATATTTTCTACTTTAGGGTGTGCCGCTCACCAAAATGTTCGATTTTCGGAATAAAGAAGAAATCCCCCTTTTCGTATGTGATAGAGACTTAATATTTGGTATATGGGCGAATAAAGTGATAGTAAATCCAATCAAAATGGAGTTTTACAAAAATGCATATTTAAGGGGGTGGGTACTCCACACAAAAACATTCGAAAGGTGAAATGATAGAAAAAGCATGTTTCGCGATGAGATAGAGACTTCAAATTTGATGTAGGGGTAAATTGTTGGAAAGGTAGAAAGTGTACATTTTCAGTTTTTCAACATTTGCTGATGTAGGGGATGCCGCTCACTAAAATATTCGATTTGCCGAACAAATTGAAAACACCTCCTTTACAATGTGATAGAGGCTTGAAGTTCAGTATATGGGCATCATTTGAAAAAGAAACACAAGATGAATCCGGTTTTTCAAAAATGTTCATTTAAGGGGGTGCTACAGAGAAAAACGTTCAAAATGTGAAGTGATAGAAAAATATGCTTCGCGATGGAATAGAGATTTCAAATTTTGTGTACAGGGAGATAGTTTGAAAGGAAGAAAGTGTGCAATTTCAGATTTCCAATATTTGCTACTTTAGGGGGTGCGGCACACCAATATGTTCGATTTTCCGAATAAATGAGACACGCTTCCTTTTAAATGTGATAGAGGCTTGATATTTGGTATATGGGCTAATCATCTGATAAGAAACCCAAGACGAACAGAGTTTTTCAAAAATGTCATTTATGGGTGTGCTCCACAGCAAAACGTTCGAAAGAGGAGATGATAAATTAGTATACTTCGGGATGATATAGAGACTTTAATTAGGTGTACTGGAAGATAGTTCGCAAAGGAAAAGGTGTGCAATTTAAGTTTTCCAATATTTTCTTCTTTGGGGGATTCTGCACACTAAAATATTCGATTTGCTGAATAAATGTGAAATGCAAATTATTAAAAAATTACAATATTCAGGGGGTTGCTTATTGCGAGAACGTTGATTTTCAACGGGTATTCGGCTAGTTATATTTGAAAACTTCATCGAAAAAAATGAACTTTAATTAAATGACGTCATTGAAATACAAATTGCCCGGCTCTCTATGAAAAAGCGGTAAAAATTTTATTCATAAACATTTATTCTATTTCTTTCATTTATCACAATACTACAATAATTTCTTTTACTTAAAAACTTTAAACCATGGAGGTAAAAGTAATTTACCTCTGTGCTTAAAACTTCACCGAAAAAGTCTGCTATAAAATCCTCTGTTCTCTATGTAAAATCAAAGCTTGTTTCATTTATATCAACTATATATTGCAGACTCCAGCTCTAAATAATTTTGCGTTAAAGGAATTCAGGAATTCTTATACAACTCATCTTACAGCTTGATGTGTTTACAATCTCCATGAGTGAAAATTAAGCTTCGTTGCAGATATAATCAAAGTTTGATGATCATTTAAACTCAAATATATTGTAATTGCGTTGTTTCAGAACATTGATGGACAGAAATTAAGCAAAAATAAAGCGCTTTTAGGATGGTTACAACACCAAATATAAATTAAAAAGAACTTTAAAAAACCACGATTTTGACACAAGATGGTTGCCACATTTTATTTTGAAGTGGGTCACGTGATATCGTCATATAATGGTCACGTGATCTCCTCATATAATGAGTGTAATTATTATTTTAATTTTTATTTAAAAAACTACTGAAGATATATTTCTGAAATTTTTTTTATATATTTTACGTGATAATTTGAATATTTCCTAAAACATTCGAAGCAATTTGTGAATTTTAAATTCGCTTAAAAAATGTTTGAAAAATTCGGTCCCATGGGATCAATGTATTTCATTTTTTCAACCCGGGTTCAATCCAAAACTAACTGGGTGATATTATTAATTTATATTCCCGCCACAGACTGTCTGAACAAAATACTACAATTTCATTTTGATATTGTCATTTTTACGGCAGTTATCGTGCTAACGGACAGAAAGACAGACAGACAGAATGAATGAACAAAGTCATAAACACTTTTCAACTATGTTGTAAAGTGTTAAAAAATAACATCTGAAATTCCCTGCCGTACCTTTTAATTGCGCGACACCCTTTGGGTGAACTGGACAGCCTGGGTTATAAATATACGTAAGAAATTCAGAAATAAAATGACGGCATTTTTTGGCTCCCTAAAATTTATAAAATGGAAAAGGAAAACCATAAACGTTTTATTCAGAAGGAAAGGGAAAAGGTGTTTACTAATATAATGGTACTTTTTTTTTTATCTACTTGTTTTTCAACGCCCTGTATAAAGTATCTGAGGAAACAATTTTTTACTCGGGCTTTTAACATTATTTCGTTTTCGCCGTGGGCTTCGCTAGTTCTAGGTGAGGGCCTGGAAATGGGCACCCTGACCCTCTAGTGTTTGAAAAATAAAATTGAGTAGCTACTTCAAACCAAACGAATCTAAAACTTCATGAACAAGCGCAAGCTTTCACATTTTATTGTATATACTGTATTCTAAATAAGATGATATGGTGAATAGAATTTTGTCTTATTACCAGGGTCAGATTAGGATTTTGTAGGCTTTTGGGATGCAGGTACTGTGAGACCCCAGAAATACTTTTAAACAGAAAACGTAAAAGGCAAATAAAATTAACTGCCTTCTAAGAACTCCTTGAGAATATTACAAATATATAAACAGCATATTAATTGAACCCTTTTTTAAAAAGATAATTTAGAGTACTTATACTTTGATTCAGCATTCACAAATGAAAAAAGTTTCACTTAAATCTCTGGAGATGTAGCTCCCCCATAACCCATGCTTTAATCTGGCCCTGCGTATAGCAGGAGGATCAAATCCTTTTACATACTGATGAAATTCCGAAATTATAATCTTCACATATATGCAACGCCAAACTGGTTAAAATATTTCTAAAATCTATAGAAGTCCATCCCCATTCCATCGCTGCCTCGAGTGGCTTTTATTTTTTCGGGCGATAGTTTCCGTCAGAAGATGCGGTCCCACCTCTTCGACCTCCGATATCTCCATTTCGCGTGGCGGATCGATGCGTTTTGCGGATGCGGATCACGCGCGGCCGCAACTGTTATTTCACAACACGAGGTCCGGATCGATCTGCGGATTGACAGGGCGCATTAGACGCGACACTTTCTGCCCCCGGGACCCCCCCGGAAATGCCGACACAATGGACCGCTCTCCTAAGCTGAAGACGGCTTTCGAGAGAAGATGCTGGGATAGCTGCGGGATGCGCTGGGTTGAGTTGATTTGAAAAATGACTTGAAATGGTTGCGGATTTTGATACCTTTTTATGGGATGTCGTTAAGAAATGTGTAAAACAAGTTTCATCTTGATTCTCATTTGTTATACCCAGAACTTTTTAAGTAGGGGGGGGGGGGGACAATGTAAAATAATTTCTAATTTATCATTCATTTTCATTTCGTTTCAATTCATAAAGTTAATTGATAGGCAATAATAACAATCGCCAAAACGTCTCAGAGACAAAAGTAGTTACATTTCACTAACTTGAACATGCTGTTTACGAATATGAACTTAGAAACCATGCTCTAGTTTTAAAGATACATGGAAGGGGGGGGGGGCATTCAGTGGGAATGAATGGTCTGCACTGCTTGAGCGAACCCTCTTGTAGAGTTACGAGAGACTAGGGTGCAACTAGGAAGACTAAAGGGTCACTGAAAATACACTTTTCACGCACTCATTTCTTCCTGACTAACTGCGGTATTATCAGTGAAGAATATGGGAAGGGCGACGGTTTTAGCATGTCATTACGACCCTTGAAAAATAGTACCAAGTGGAATGCAGCAATGCTAGAAGACTATTGCTGGGCCCTCGTGAGAGATGAGCTCATCACAAGCGACAGGTGTGCTGTGTGAGGATTACAAGATATATATATATATATATATATATATATATATATATATATATATATATATATATATATATATATATATATATATATATATATATATATATATATATATATATAATTGAAGATTTTTATGATTACTTGTAATATATATACCTGAGAAATACCAATGAAAATTGCTTGTAAACTGAAGGTTTTTGCAAATCAGAAGCCTAGTGTAGCACGATGAGCTATGCAAGAAGTTTGGAAATTGAAAAATGGAAACTAGTGATTATAAAAGGAATAAAATGTATATGAAAAGCATTTCTGAAACCATGTACGTTATCAAGGGCCATACATGTTTCATTAATGCTGATTCTACGTTTCTGTTTACATAACTGTAAAATGTATTACAGAAATAATGTAAATGGCCCGACGTAGAAGAAAAGACAAAGTGGCTCAAATACACAAAAAAATCAAACATGAATATAAAATATTCTGTTACACCAGCTTGTGGCTAATTATTGAATTGAGGATGCAAAGTATTATAAAGTAATATCAAAAGAATATAATGAAAATAAAATGAAAATATATCTACCCCTAGTGCAGTGGTACTTCTGGAAAAGCATGTGTATTACCAATCATCTCAGAACAGGTTACAGTGAATTTTTTGTTACTGACTAAGCAGTTTTCTCAAAGCAGGTTAAAGTGAATTATACGAATAGTTTAACTGTTAGAAGAAGACATGGAGTTTATGAATTATTTAGAAATGCTAGAGTATGATCTGTCAATATGTTGTTGTAATTGTTGCAAGTTTTTGAATTTAAATTTAAAATGTGTTTTAATAAAAGAAAAAGTAAGATTGGGCGGGTAGTTATTTTTGATGACGGTGTTGATGAATTTATGAAGATGTTCTTTGTAGTAACAAGGTGTGCTTAACATTTTGATTCTTAATAACTGGTTATTAATAATATTTCTATATACAGATTTGGAAAGATTGGAAGAGAAATGTTGAAGTTTATTTACTTTGAAGTTATAAGTTTCTGTTTTGTCATAGATTTTAAATTGTATTGTATTTGCATTTTTAATTGTTAAACTAACGTCTAGAAAATTGATCCAGTTGGATGTATATACATTTTCTATGAGTTGTAGATTAGGTGGATAGAAATCATATATATATATATATATATATATATATATATATATATATATATATATATATATATACAATTCAAGTAATATTAACATCACCATAGAAGCAAATTCACGGCCATAATGCCGATAAGAGAAAAGAACAGCACCGTCCTAAATTCGATGATTAATCAGAATTAAATTCATCTTCAGGTCTGAGTATTTAATTCTAATTAACCCAAACAAATGCCTGTTCCAGATTAAGCAATAGTACATTACTATAAATGCTTAAACTCAGACTACAGGCAACAAAAATGAAAATAGGATACATTAAGAAAATTTGTACTACCATGCGGCATGAACCCTTCTTCTTCCACCACGTGTATACACGATCAACCTCAACAGCTTAATCTAGAAGCACTTTTAAGGTTAGTTTTATGTAAATTATAGATTTGATTATTAAGTAAGTGTGACTGAAGGGTATTTTTATAATAATATTTACATATAATTGAGTAGTTACCACGTGCCTTATCGACATATGTAATGACAAAATCATTTTGTATTTCTTTAATATCATTTTTAATTGAATTAAGTTTATATGAATTATTAATTTTCTGATTATATATATAATGATTTAAGTATTGCTCTATTAAGACTCTCCAGGGTTTAAAGGCTTCTACAGGGATTTGATATTTATAACTGATTTTATAGATAAATTTATTTAAGTCAAGAAATAAACCTTTACATATTAATTTATGTTTAAATTTAGTAGGTATACGGTACTTAGTACCCAGTAACATCAGTGATCTTAGTGCATCATAATTAATAATATTTAGATTTCCCGTTATAACATGACCATGGTGTTTATCTACGAAGTCTTTGTATTTTTCTAAATGACAGTGGAAATATGACTCTTTATCCAATTCATAGTTTTGATTAATATCTATTGATTTGGCAATTTGATTATAATTGAAAATATAACGTCCTAGCGGTTTATCATATTTATAAGCAATTTTAGGATTTACATGTTTGACTGGAAAGTAATTGGAAACCGATTTTAAAAAATCTGATGTGGGCAGCACATGACTTTCCCTGCAGACTTATATTCACGTTCTATTTATTTAAATTAAATTTAATTCATTTTTAATTCAAGATTTCGTTCTCATTTGAAAACTGGACTTATTTTCAAAAATGATGTAGGAAAAATACGAAAAACTAAAATATCTCGAGAACGGCTAGTCCTAGTGTAATGGGGTTGGTCTTATTCTTTTCTTCGCTAAAAATTACGTATTAAACAAGCATTTAATGGCTATATTTGAGCATACGTAGTTCTTAAGTTTAGATTTTGATGATTTTTGCGGGCCATTTTGCAAAAAAAGGCAGGTTATTTTTTTTCGAATTATACCAAAATCTAATCAGCACCAGGGTGGCCTACAAGCGACTTATCTACCAAATTTTGTGAAATTCGGTCCATTAGTTTTCCAGCTAGAGTGGATACAAGCTTTTGCGGGCCATTTCGCAAAAAAGGCGGGTTCTTTTATTCCGACTCGTACCCAAAACTAATCAGCACTAGCCCCGCCCACAAGTGACTTACTTACAAAATTTAGTGAAATTCGGTCCATTAGTTTTTTAGTTAGAGTGGATACAAAATCTGCACAGACAGACACACAGACACACAGACAGACACACAGACACACACACAGACGTCACGCTAAAAATGGTTTTTTCGTATTCTAGAGGTCTCGAAACGTGTAGATCCGTCGAAAACTCGAGTTGCGATTTTCGGCATGATTCCAATACTTTCCAGCACATGACTCTCCCTGCAGACTTATATCCATGTTCTCTTTATTTTAATTAAATTTATTTCACTTTTAATTCAATTTTCGTTCTCATTCGGTAACCGGACTTATTTTCAAAGGTGGCGTAGAGAAAATACGAAAAACTGGACTTATTTTCAAAAATGATGTAGGAAAAATACGAAAAACTAAAATATCTCGAGAACGGCTAGTCCTAGTGTAATGGGGTTGGTCTTATTCTTTTCTTCGCTAAAAATTACGTATTAAACAAGCATTTAATGGATATATTTGAGCATACGTAGTTCTCTAGTTTAGATTTGGACGATTTTTGCGGGCCATTCTGCAAAAAAAGGCAGGTTATTTTTTTCTGAATCGTACCAAAATCTAATCAGCACCAGGGTGACCTATACGTGACTCATCTACCGAATTTTGTGAAATTCGGTCCATTAGTTTTTCAGCTACAGTGGATACAAGATTTTGCGGGCCATTTCACAAAAAAAGGCGGGTTCTTTTATTCCGAATCGTACCCAAAACTAATCAGCACCAGCCCCGCCCACAAGTGACTTACCTACAAAATTTTGTGAAATTCGGTCCATTAGTTTTTTAGTTAGAGTGGATACAAAATCTGCACAGACAGACACACAGACACACAGACAGACACACAGACAGACACACACACAGACGTCACGCTAAAAATGGTTTTTTCGTATTCTAGAGGTCTCGAAACGTGTAGATCCGTCGAAAACTCGAGTTGTGATTTTCGGCATGATTCCAATACTTTCCCTATGCATTACCATGTATTGCAGGGAAAGTAAAAATTATTTATCTTCAGATTATTTAAGACAGAATTAGTGAAATTCAAGGTACAATATTCGTTTATTTTAGTATTTTGTTTTGATTCGTCATTAAAGTTTAAGTCTGTGACATATAAATAACCATTAAGATTTTTACTTCTGGTAATGAGCAAATCATAGAATAAATGTTTAAAATGAATGTTATCAAATGCAGTACTTAGAAAAAGGTTATATACCATATTTAATTGCTGTTTTTTAATTGCGAAAATCCAGTTTTTACATTGTTTCCAATCAAAAGTAATTTTAAAATTTGCATGTTGCTGAAGGATGGCATTTTTTAGTTCAGATAATGAGGGCAATTTTTTATTATATTTACTTGCTCTTTTAGTTCTTTTTGATTTACTTTTATGATTGTTGAAGGAATTATAAATATTATGGTCTTCATTAGGATAATTAAAGGACTTTTTAACTATATTATGATGATTAAATATTTGATTGAGTCCATATGGAAAAATAGTTTTGTGTGCACAAATGAATTCATTTTCAAGAAACAATCTGTCATAGTAATTTTTTTGAATACACAGAATACTAATTTCAATGTTGTCGAACCCATGTTTAGAAAAATGTTCGTATTCAAATTTTGATTCATTAAGGGCAGTTGCATTATTTGAAAAAAAATTTATGGGATTCCTGTGTACGTTAATTCGGAGGTGCAGAGGGTTGCTAGTTTGACCTATATATGACATATTACATTTTTTACATTCAATTTGGTAGATACAATTATATGTTTTACAGAAGACATGATTATTGCTACAATTGATCTGATTACTATTAGCAAACGGACAAGTTTTACATCTATTAGAATCACAAGATTTAAATTTAAGTGTGGTATTTAGTGATGCATGGCTGTACGATTGAAATTTATATGAAGTGAACAAAGAATACTGGCTGGATGTACCGAATGAAGATGGAATAGTCATAGAAGAAAAAGGATATTGTTGGTAGCTGGATATCGATCTAGGAGAACCCCAACAAGTTCTCGAATACCGAGCTTGGATGTCAGAGAGCATCCAGTTGCCAGTCGCTAAATTTTGATAATAAGACATCATGTAATAGGGAAAGATAGTAACCTTTATTTCTCCAAAATAAAGGCACTTGCATTAAAAAAAGAGACTCTTTAGCCAAGAATGCACCTTAATTCAAATACAAAGGTGGAGACACAAATACAACATATGAAAGGTACCATTATTTTTCAAACTAATGGATCATCTAAAACACTTTGAAAATATATAAACTAATGTGTAGACACATTAAAAACTGGATTAAATAAATGCTTAGGATAAGCATTAAAGATAAGCTTAGGATAAAATATATATATATATATAATAATAGTAGTTTGAAAATCCAATGAACGAAAAGTAAGAAGATGCAACACGATAAACCTAACTTTCTAAAACACCCACAGAATAAAATATAATACAGCAAATCATCAATCAAATGGAAAAAAAATACAAAACACAAGCTAACAAGTTACAGAAAATCAACAAAATTCAAAGGTATGGAAACGAAAAAAGAAAAACTTAAAAAAACAAGCTATATCGCTATACACGTGGAAAAAGGGTTAAGCCTAAACAAATGGAAATGTTCACTTCGTAAAATTCGTTCTCAAGTCCAAGTATTTTACGAAGCAGACACAAAACATGTATGTTTCTAGATAGATTATATCTATAGATAGAATTATATCTATAGAATAGATAGATTATATCTATAAACTATTTCTACCTCTCTTTATATCTATCTATATATATATATTTCCTCTTTATATCTATAAACTATATATATATATATATATATATATATATATATATCTTTGTGATTTTAAAGACCTATTTAATAATATTGTCATTAAAGATTTATATATAGCTCTTATCGCTCTTTATCATGAATATATATTTTCCAATCATGTTGCTTTTAATGAGAAAAATTTTCCTATGCTCTTGCACTTTGTGTTATATAACAATTATATTATCCAAGGTGATAACATTTATTTACAAACATCTGGTGTACCACAAGGTGGCTGTAGTAGTAGTATTCTCGCTAACTTATATCTTTATTATTATGAATGTCATTTTAACTCTAATTCATATATTATATATAGATATGTTGACGACCTAATTTGTATTATCATTGATAATATCATTGATATTATCATTGATATTTCCTAATGAGCCTAGCGTTAGTCAAACTGTAAATTTTTTAGACCTTAATTTAGATACCATCAATAATCATGTAATCACCAATCTATATGATAAAAAAGATTCTTACAACTTCACTATCATAAAGCTGCTATCATATCATTCTTGTAATTCTATTCAATTGTTTAGAAACATCATCTTAAACCAGCTATTTCGAATACATCGACTTTCTGATCCCCGGTTTCACTTTCTCCACATCAATAATCTTAAACGCATTTGTCAAAATTACCAATATCCAGAAATATTCGTAAATAATATTATTAATAATTTCAAATATACCACGCACTTGCATTATTTTTTACACTTGCATTATTTATCTTTGATTGGATAACTCATTTTTGAGAATTCACCCTTTCCTATCACCTTACTTACCACTTGGCCTGAGTCTAATACTGTTTACTATTTTTGAATGACTATTTTCCACTTGTCCTGAGTCGTATACTGTTTACTATTTTTGAAAGTCTCCATACATATTTTGTATCGTTCAAATGTATTTATTCCGGTGCCCACTCGCATTGACAAAGTGTGGTGAAATGCTCAGTAGCTTGTTCAACTTACACGTGGTAGCAATGCTTGTGAGTTCATATTTCTGTTCGAGGAGGTATTATTATTCTGATTTATAATTCAATTGATTTATTTTTCTCCTTCCACTAGCCAGTAGACAGTTCCAATAGTGTCTATAGTTAAATACTATCGCCATTGTCAGAAACTGGCTATTCTATCGGTTTTAATTCGAATTGTATGGCTGTCCTGATGAGAATGCAATTTCGAACTAACCGCCATTTTTTTGTGTAGTTTCAATTGATTGTTCTCTATGTCTTTATCTTTTATCTTGAGCTAATTATTATAGCCTTTTCTCATTTTTGCCGTGTTTTCTTTTTCATTTTTATTTATATTTATATTTTTATTTATATTTATATTTATTTCTTCTCATCCCCTTTTCCATTGTAGTGATATGTTACCTTCCATCTTTATCCTTAGTCTTGGTCTATAGTTACTCATTTATAACAGATATGCTAGAGATGGGTTTTTTTGTACATACAGTAGTTTATGCATAATTTTCGATTAAAATCTTTCAATTTATATATATATATATATATATTTACAAATGTATAAAACTTGGTTTAAAGATATTTCAAAAAGAGCTAATTTGATGTTTTAGTGGCCATTTTCATATTCAGTGAACCAAACAACATAAAGATGGTTTAATTTTAAAAGCACACAAAAAGTCAAAATTTGTTGTCCAATGCAATTGATGATAAAAGGAACTTATTCAACTGGTAATGTCAATTAAATGCCATTAATTAATTCACTTAGCAATATATGGGTGCTATCAATGATTTTAAGGTGCATTTGCATTCTCAAACAAAGGCAATGACATTTTTAAAACTAATATTGTCCTATATGATAAAATATTTTACATTTTTCACTCATTCTGTAGCAATCCATTCTACAGCCCGTTTTTAATGAGAAATTATGCAAAAATAAAATATTTGTCTAATCTAAATATTTATTCTGATATTTTAATTTCCTTTTTTATCAGTTCGATTTTTACGACCATTTCGAAAAATTGGGATTCTTCTTTGCTTTCCGATTTTTTTCAATACAGCATAACGCATAAGTTACTTTGATGTAAATTCAACAAAAATTCGTCGAATATTATTTGAGTAAGAATAAATACAAACATCTGAAGACACATGCACACACAGGGACACGATTTGTTTTCTGTTTTACAGGGTATAATATATTTATCATAACTAACCAGTTGACTTACCAATCTCTTTCGGTTTAGACGACCTTAAATACGTCTGGGACGTTACACACAAGTTTTTACCATCTTCTTGTACGACTTAAATTTATTTTGTTCACAAAATTAAATTTTAAAAACGTTCCTCACTCCTCAATTTGACAAAGGAAATTCACTTTTAGTTTTCCATTTACTTTCTCTGCAATATATATACACGTAGCATGGAAAGTGCATTATACCATAAGGAGCAAGTTCAAAATTTAAATTCGATTTTTTCATGGATTTACACGTTTTGGCGACTCTAAATTCTAAAATGCCATCTTTTTCTTTATCATGACGATAAATTTTGTCCAAAGGTACACATAATAAAACCACATGAAAAAATTATGAAACATTTCTTTATCACAAAATAGTGGTATCAAGGTATAAACTTACCATTACATTTGAGCTTAAATAGAGCAGAAACGTCAGAAAAATATCCATTGCGTGATTACCATCTGTGTGATTCAAGATCTTTCCCAAAGTCTCCCAAACTGGAAACATGCATCTGAAAAATATATTTTTTTAGAATTACGATTATAAGTTAAATGCAAACATAAAATTTATCATATTGCAAGAGTAAAATTAAACTTATTATAAATCCAGGAATTATATTCAAAATCTGGCTATACCAAAGTGTTGCGAATATACCCAAAGAACGAAAAGTCGTGGATATCAAATTTTAAAAACATATAATGTTACGAAAAATTGAAATAATAGAATATGTTTTATTTACGTGGCATTAATATACCCTAAAAATATATCAGAAATATCGCCCTCTGTTTTTAATATATGTCAGACGACCATGACAGACATATTTTTACTTTCTCTATATAATACATAGGAATTTATTAGGTTAAGTATTGAAATCGTGTCAAAAATCGCAACAAGAGTTTTTGACGGATCTACGTGTTTGGGGTTATCTGGAACACGAAAAAACCATTTTTAGCGTGACGTCTGTCCGTCTGTGGAATGTATGTGTCCACTCTAACTCAAAAACTAATGGATCCAATTTCATAAAATTTTGTAGGTAAGTCACGTGTGGGCTACCCTGGTGCTGATTAGATTTTAGTACGATTTGGAAAAAACCCTGCCTTTTTTGCAAAATAACCCGCAAAAATCGTATGTATCCCTTCTAGTTAAAAATTTTTGTGACCAAATTTTCCATAATTTAGTAAATAAGTCAATTATGGGTTTCCCTGCTGCTGTCTACATGTTGGTATGGTTCGGAAAAAAAGAACCTGCTCTTTTTACGAAATGTCCCATAAAAACCGTTAAAATCTAAAATAAAAGACTACATATGCTCGAATATGTCAATTAAATGTTTGTTTCATACGTAATTTTTGATGATTAAAATAATAAGACCCACCCCCATTACTTTAGGACTGGCTATTCTCGAGATATTTTGGTTTTTCGCATGTTTACTATGCCGATTTTGAAAATACGTCTGGTATAACTATAAATTAAAATCAAGAACGATTGGTTGTGCACAAATAGTAATTTAAGAATATTCAAGAATCATTATTATGAATACGATGATTATTATTTATCTATTTATTTATTTTGAGCATAATGCCATAACAACTAATTTCGTGTCTCTGGCTGTTGTTCTCGAATTACAGTTAAATGTTGGAACAAAAAATTTCTAAATTTACAAATTTTTCGAACAAAATTAGAAGATTTTAGATCTTTCTCACTATTTGTTGCGGTCAAGTTCCACGTTTACACAAGTTTCGAATTATTTCTGCTTTCAACAGTTTGGGCTATACATTCTTTACTTTGTCACAGTCAGTCTCACTCAGTTGTAGGATATAAACGCTGTCTATTATGTAATGTGCGCATATGTTTTTTCTAAGTGCATTTAACTAGAAATGCATGGTCACCAGTTTCATTAGATATCATTATACGCTCTCAAAATATTGAAAATTGTACTTTTAAAAATACTGCTGTCCTTACAAGATAATATTCTCATAATTTATAAGGTCGCAAGTCCCACGGGTATGTAAAGTTTCAAATTTAAGCAGTTTCAGCAGTTTGGAATGTAAATTTATCACATAGCCAATCAGTCTCATTCTCAGCTATGTGATATAGTTAAATATAATAATTCTAAAAGTTGAAACGACAGGTTTTCTGTATACTAAACTATGCGTCCCAAACCGGTATTACTTCAATACCATATTTTCAAGATAAACTGAAATCTTTCAAATTCAATTACTAAAACAGTCGACGAACACACCATCTGAAATTTAAACTTGGGGGGGGGGGGGGAAGAAGGGAAAAAAAACAAAAAACGGACAGCTTTAAATGGACACGGTTTGACCAGCAGGCGCCGGACTGATCCCGTATTCCAGCCGAGCAAGCGTTTTCTTCCTTAAAAAAAAATCTGAGAATGTCTTTCACTTTAACCGATTCGTCGTAATCCTGCCCCCCCCCCCCCTCTTTTTACGGTCATTGCTGCGAATCGTATATGTATGCAAGGGAGGGGTGTGGGTGTGGAGAGGCATCTTTTGCGCCGCAACCTGACGAAGCGAAAATCCCTAAACATGAGTTGGCATCAAGCGGCGATCACTTCCTCTTCAATCCCTCCCGCTTTTTTTTTTCCTCGGACGCTCAAGATCACCAGTTGGCCGCTGCGATGACCAGAGACAGAAAGGGAGAGAGGGACCATCTCTATATTGATATTCAAAATGAACCGAGTGTTAAAGTAGCCACCGGAAATAAAATTTTACTTTCTAATATTATGCAAGCGAAGCGACTTCTTAATACCGACTCAAATCTGATTGTGCGTGAAAGTTTCGCTGACAGAGTAAAATTCAACCCATTCGAATATAATTTTGTACATAGCTTGAACTAATAATCATGTTTCAGGTCATGACGCAGCTCGAATTTTAAATTTCGATCTTTGTAAAGAGGTATCTGAGGTCAAACGTCAGATAATGTTAAGTTTGTGGAGAAAAAATAATTGCTCGTCAAAGAGAATTTTCTATTTGTTTGGTATAACTTGTAAACTTAAGTTACTTGGCTGTCGTTTACATTTGTACATTAATTATTTAATATTTAATATATTGGATGTAATATTTTGAGTTTTATATTACTTTCAAGAAATAAACGTCTCAGTTATTAAGCATGTTGCTAGTTACCCAGCTTCGCTTCAGTTTCAGGTAGCGGGAGACAGCCCAGTTGTTAGAGAGAAAATACTGTTTCCCCCCAAAATTTTCGAATTCGAGATTTGGACGAATAAGCACATTTTAAAACCCCCAGAATACATTTCAAATACTTTCGGAAAGATGGCTCTTTGGTCATATGTGTAATTGTGTGGTTGTCAATGTATGTATGTGTGTGTGGTGTTCGTGTATGCATGCGTCTATGAGGCGTGAACGTGATACTTAAAAAATGAATGCACTTACTGGTATCAAATTGTATGTGTATATATATATATTAAATCGAAAACTAGATGGAATTTTTTAGTAACTCCCATGAGCAGAACTCAAATTATTCGTGATAATATACAGATGGTAGTATGAACGATGATGATGCGAACAATAATGATAGCATACAGGATATGAGGAGGTTGATAATTTGAACAACGGTATGGATGTTAGGTATTAAAATACCTTTTGTTAACGCGGATTAGTCAAATACACCCAGCCGCGTTAGTAAGGTGCTGTCAACTATAGAAAAGGAAATATTTTAAAAGTATGCGGGTTGTTTTTGTAGCTTTGATTGATTGTGTGGGGGCTAAACCTGACATGCGGTATTAATGTCCAGCACAATCCTCCGACATTTGTTGTTGTTGTTCTCTAGGCTGAACGTTAACGTTCAATTAAATAACATTTATTTATAGTAAATTTTACAGCTATATACATCATCATACTACTTTGCAGAGAGATTCTGCGGCAGGCGGATAAGTCCTGATTTTTGGAACGTTAAGTTCGAGGCAGTCGAACGGAGGTTCAACTGTTCAAGTCGAGATTTCAGGAGCGGGTCTTGCCCAAATTGATGAAAGTATTTCTCTCAACTGAATTTTGTATACGCCCCAGAAGGAGTGACCGACCATCTCATTGGTCGTCGTTGGTCTGAGGCTCATTTATGGGGGTGTCCCCCATGTACGTCACGTGTTTTCGATATGCACCATCGTATTGTTTTTCACATATGCCGGTACCGAAAATTATGGTTTTCAAATGCCAACATACTGTCACCGGCGTTAAAGTTATGTGCAAATCCCCATTGGGAGTCTTCAGAATTCAGGCGTCCAAAACAGGAAACAGTATGTGGTTTCCTCAGTTATCAGATACGCAGAGAAAAGCCGCTTCTAGTTCGTTTTGGTGCAGGTGGCATAAATGGTGATAGTTAACCGCCACAAGTATATGCGAAATGTTTTAAAATAATAATTTAGATACAAAATCTGTAAAAGATACATAGGCTCTGTACATACAAAGACATCTGTAAACTATACAAGCAATATTGTCTCAACAGTCCAGGAGTGGTCCTTGGCCTTCCCAAGAATTTTCTAGCAGGTCACCCTTCCAGATTGTTCTCCGATTTCTAACAACCGGTTTGGTTTACTGTAAGTGTTTTTGTTGAACCAAGTATCGTTTGGTACTACACTCATGTCCAAAAGTTAAGCAATAAGGTGAAAAAAGCGGATATAAAGAAAATTATTTATTCGAATTCATTAAAACTTTCACAGATCAAGAGGTATAACAAAAGATATACTAGTATGGGGAAATGCAAGAAAATTATAAGGAAATTAAAGGAAGCTAAACTGAACGTTTTTTGCTTTTTCAGCGTTACGTCATTGAGTTAACACCAACTTGGTGAGTTTGTGTTTAAGTAGTTTTTCCCATTCTTTATGCAACATCTCAAAACGGGAATTCTTCTTTGATTTATTTTCTTTTGCGGCTACAATCAAGTTCTTCACACAGGTACTGAGAATTAGGTTTGGAATTTGGAATAGTCAATTGAGAACCTTAATTTTCATTTCAGCCACCTTTACTCCTTCGCTTCATGGTGCAATACTGTGGGAAGTTGTTAGCAAGGGTTGAGTCCATACCTTGGTGGTTGTTGAATGTACTTAATTCCCATCAGATCCATACAGCAAATATTTGGATTCATTATAAAAAACACTTTTCTTTTGTTGTTTGTAGATGATTTTTTGCACATTTTTTTTGCAGCCACCAGATTCTTTCTTAAAATAAAAAGTTTATTTGCAGGACAATTTTGCATTCCATTTCAAACAATTTTGCATTTTCAAACAATTTTGCAGTAATTAGACGTCGCTTGGTGATTGACACTATAACATTTAAATTACACTCACGGACAATGCAAGTTGCGTACCAAGAAGGAAGCATAGGATGGACCTGAAATTTTATTGATGGAAGGATACAGATGAATGATATTTATGATCACAACAGCGCAGCAGAATACGTACAGAGGGAGCTGTGGTACACAGTTCAGTTATCCTCAATAGTGTTGTTATCCTCCTCGTGCTGCGATTGGTTATCCTCCTCGTGCTGCGATACAAGCAGCAATACGGTCCGGTATGGTATCGAACAGACGCCTGATGTTGTCCTGCGGCAGACGAGTTCACACCTGTTGGATGTTTCGTTCCAAATCCCGAAGATTGCGGCAACGAGGCAGCTGGCGTTTCAACTGGTCCCACACATGCTCGATAGGGGACGGTCTGGGGAGCGGGCAGGCCATGGAAGTGTCTGGACATGATTCAGGCAGGCCTGGGCGACCCGAGCCGTGTGTGGTCGGGTATTATACTGTTGGAATTGCGCACCTAGAATCCCCGTCTACTCAAACAGCTGCTACAAATCCTTTGGGTCAGTCGAGTGGTGTGGATTTGCAACGAATGGGAACACATGGGGCCATAGAATCCCATTAGAGAAGATCGGCTTTCGTAGGCTATGGCTTCCCAGCCCATGATGCCTGCAGTGGGGCTGGTGTGGCGCTCGATAACGGGGTTGGGATTGTGGAGTTGTGCAGGGGACCTCCACACCCGGACACGCTGATCATCGGTCCCCAAAACGAAGCGGCACTCATCGCTAAACACCACACATCGCCAATCTGTGGCGTTCCACGTTGCTCTGGCCCGGCACCACTGCAACCAGAGTCGCCGATGTTCCCGTGTCAACGACAGCACACGTAAGGGACGCTGGGATCGCAGATTCGCTTCCTTCAGGCGTCTAGATATGGTTCGTGGGCACACAGGAGCTGCTACGTGTGCCTGTATCGCGGATCGGGTCCCTCTGGGCTCTATACGTGCCTTCCGCACGATTATTCGATCCTCCCTACTCGTGGTATGCCTGGTCAGTCCAGAGCCAGTTCTCCGTGTCTGGGTAGCGTCTCGTGACCAGTGTTCCCAACACCGTCGGACGGTATGGTCCGAACGATCCACGTGACGGGTTATCCGGCGCACTGAGCACCCTCTGGTTTTCAGCCCAATGATCAGGCCTTTCTCGAAGTCCGTCAGTTGCGTATATCGACGTGTCTGGCATCTACCCACCGTTCTTTTCACTCCGTACTCGTGCTTGCGTCGGCCGAAGCTTTTCGCATTGATGGGGCGTCGACTACACGCCGGTTTATAAGTCTGCTGGCTCATGCTTGCAGCGCCACTCACGTCATGCGCAATCACACCAGACTGGGATCATTTGCATACCAGTCAGCTCTCTAGCTATTTACATCATTTCGCGGTTATACCATGTTTTCTTCTTGGTGCGTAACTTTCATTGTCCGTGAGTGTATAATAATTAAACACCGCTCTTTCATATTCTAGTTAGACTTTTCCCCCCTATCCCTGTTGGTTTTTAGATATTTCAAAAAGAGCTAATTTGGTGTTTTAATGGCCATTTTCATATTCAGCAGACCAAACAACACAAAGATGATTTAATTTTTTGCTGTATTTCGCCCCCAAGGGTGCTATATAAGCACATCCAATCAACTAGTTCTTTGCCCCTTTTCTATAGGTATACGTTACTTTCATTTCACTATGATGCGAGGTTTAAAATTATAGGGGGTATACGGACGCATTCTTATTTACAGTGGCGGATTTATAATTTTGTCGCTTGTAGGCTGATATACTTTGTCGCCTAGTGTCACTAAACATAACATCTAAAATTGGATATAAAAAGCAGGTAAATAGAAAGATATTAAATCTTCTTCAAAAATGTAAGGAACATAGTAATTCCTAACAATAAATAGTAATATATAATATTCGTTTAATCGGCTAATAATTAAGTGCTCAATAATTAAGCAAAGTGGTTTTATTATTATTATTATTATTATTATTCCTTCGAATCGCCCTTAATACGAATTTTTCGAAATATTAGATTTTTCCGTTGACTTCGAAGATGAAACGAATCGTATGAAACCAAAACCAATATTCAAGCCAGAATGAAAGGGCCCAATAATTAAGCAAAGTTGTTTTATTTTATGTTTTATTTTATTCTTCCTTCGAATCGTTACCCTTAATTCTAATTTTTCGAAATATCAGAATCTAAAAGATGAGACGGATTGAGTGAGATCAAAACTGAGTCTGACTTGAGTGAAAGTGTTCGATCATTTTAAAAAGTGGTTTTGAGTGTTTTGATTATCTCTTTAAACCGTCACCGCTCATTCGAATTTTCGATTTTTCCCTTGGTTTCAAAGCTGGAACGGATTGAAATGAAAGTGCTCCATAAATTTGTTACATTACCCAATGATTCAGTCAGTCAGTTCAGTGCTTATCATATATATATTGTGTTAAAATTGTGTACATATTTATTTTACGCTTTTAGTTTTATTTAGTGGCTACTTTGCCCTTTTATGTCGGGTAAAGTGGCCATTTGATAGGACTGCATTCATCCACTTCTTATAAGATACATAAACAATAAAGATCTAAATTCAAGCAAAGACATAAATTCACATAAATCACAATATTGGTATTATTTAAAAATTTTTAAATTAATTATTATTTTTCAAAATTAATTTTTCTTTAGAGTGACCACTTTATCCACCCCTGCTCTTACTTACTGCTTCAAGTGGCCTTTACCCGGCCCTGCAACAAGCGCTTTACATTTTGAAATTCAGTAAAAGAACTAACACACTATATTGGAAATTCATTTTTAAAATTGCCAGACAGCATCAAACCTATGAGATGGGTAGAGTTTGACCAGCAGGCGCCGGACTGATTCCATATTCCAGCCAAGAAAGCGCCCCCACCCCCTAAAAATCCGAAAATGTCTCTCACTTTAACCGATTTGTTCATAAATTCTCCCCTCGTTTTACTGTTTTTACTGCAAATGGTATAAGTGTGCAGGAAAAGTATATGGTAAGAGAGATAGGCATGAGACATTTTTTTTTACGCCGAAGTGAAAATTCTTAAACATGAGTTGGCATCTCTGAAGCGTCCTTCAATAGCTTCTCCAATCCCTCTTGCTGATCCAAGTTCCGTACTCAAACGTCAAGATTGCCAGTTGAACGCTTGTACGATGATCAGAGACAGAATAAAATAAAGGGATCTTCTCCCTACTGCGGAGGGTGTTATAGTATTGCAGGATGTACTATAACACCCTACGCCAAAGTGTTTTACTATGTAGGCGTAGTCTCTCAGAACCCATTTCTATTTTCCTACAGTACATGGTAATGCATAGGGAAAATATTGGAATCACGTCGAAAATCGCAACTCGAATTTTTGACTACATTTTTCGAGCACTCTAGAATCCGAAAAATTTATTTTTAGCGTGACGTCTGTGTGCGTGTGTGTGTGTGTGTGCCTGTCTGTCTGTCTGTGCAATGCATGTATCCACTTTAGTTGAAACTAATCTTTAGCTAATAACTAGTTGACTTACTTTAGTTAATAACTAGTTGATCAAATTGCACAAAATTTGCTGAATAAGTCACTTGTGGGTTACTCTGGTACTGGTTAGATTTGGTACGATTCGGAAGAAAATAACCTGTCATTTTCTGCGAGATGATCCGCGAAAATCATCAAAATCTAAAATAAAAGACTATATGTATGCTCAAATGTATCAATTAAATACTCTTTTCATACGTAATTTTTGGCGATGGAAAGAAAAAAACTAATATTATAACTTTAGAACCAACAGTTCTCGAAATATGGTAGTTTTTTGTTTTTTTTTCTGTTTTTTTTTGCCAAGTTATATTTAAAAATACGTCCAGCTGAATGAAAATTGAATTAAAACATCAAACTCAGTGTACTTTCAAATAATTGCCCGTGTTATTTCGTGCAATTAAACTCAATCTAATGAATTGCGAAAGATAAAATATGAAACGAATTTGTGTCTATAGGGAAAGTCATGTGCTGCCCACATCATACTTTTTGCTTTTCCTACACTATAATGCACTAAAAAGGTGTTTTGAATTCTTCGATTTTTTTTACTTCCTTCTGTTCTTTCTTTTTTATTATTTTCCTTCGGTGACGATTTCCTTCCTGGGTCATGCGATAAAACTATATAATGACAAACGCCTTCTTGAATTTGTTGGCATGGTTACTTCGTCTATTAAGGAGGCTGATTTTTACCTCAAAATCCCGTTGTGTTTTAATTAGCTGTTTATGCTATTAATTACGTATTTTAATCACTGTACATACAGCTAAGTGAGAGTAATTGATTGACTAGGGGATGAATTACAAAACCAGAATTGCTAAAGATAGCAACTTGAAATTTTCCATTCAAGTGGGACTTGACCTATATAATGAAAAAAAAACCTAAAATATTGGAATTTTGTTCAAAAAAATTATAAATCACAGATAATTTTTTTTTCTTAATGTAAAACAGATGAGATTGAAGGCTGACTGAGGTATGGATTGCACAGCCAAAACTGCTAAAGGTAGAAACTTGAAATTTTGGAGACAAAGGGAGTTGACGTATAAATAATGAAAAATAAATCTGAAATCTTGGAATTTTGTTTGAAAATTTTACTGCAGAATTTCTGGTCTTAACATTCTTTCAGCTATTACTCGCGAACGGCTAGACACACACAATTTATTTTTATTTTTTGTTGTGAATGACATATCAACAAGTCATTCCGTGGCAATCGAATAACGGCGTATATGCAAAATCCCCTGAAATAGATCCTCGAAAATAGAACGATATTGCTTTTATTTCTATAAATACGGTTTGATAGGAAATTCATCAAAACGTACCTTAAAATTTGGAAAATGAATTTTATTTTAAAATCAAATTTTCAATTATTGCTTTGGTTCGCGAGCCACAAGTAATTCTAAAATGGGGAGCAATCGGAGGGTGGGGGCACCAAACACAAAGTGACCGCCGGTTGCCGATCTCTGATCTAAACTCTATCTATAGTCAATCCTGAGAAATAAATAGTTGTTTCAAAGAAAAATTTTGAACCTGAAGTGGAAAAGAAACCGGATGTGAAAAATTTTAGTGAACCACCCTACCTCATCCGGAATTTAATTCTGAATCTAATCAGTTATTATCTAAACTTCACTTATAGTCAATCTCGAGAAATCGATTTTTTATGTAAAATGAAAATCTTTTAATCGAAATGAAAAAGGAGCTAGAATTGTAAATTCTTAATAACCTCTCCCTTAAACCTCCAGAATTTAATGCTGAATCCATCATCATCTAAGCTATATCTATAGGAGATCCTGAGAAATTGATCTTTCAAGACAAATTCTTCCCAAAAAACAATAGTATGGTAAAATTCTATGGTCCACCCCCAGTAAGAATGCTGCATTTGAAATATTGTATCGATTACAAGAATCTTTTCGAAACTGCAATGGTCGAAAAACTTCACTTGAAATTCAAAAATCACATGGTCGGACGCAAAATTTGAAATTGAAATAAAAATAAAAATGTCAGACACCTTCAAATGACATAGTTTGACCAGCAGGGGCAAAAATAATCACATGTTATGTTCGAGTAAGAATTTTCTTTCTTTGAAAAAAAAAAAAAAAATAAATAAATAAAAAATATTAAACAAAGTCTGAGAACGCCTTTCATTTTAACAGATTTGCCTGCAAATACACCCCATCCTTTCCCGTGTTATAGCAAATACAGCGTCGTATACGTATATCAAAAGTTCGGCAAAAGGGGCTGTGGCATTAGGTATATGTTGTGGTTATATATGATATCTACGATGCGGTCTGTTGGTGGGTGAGAGACAGAGAGGGGAGGGTGTCTGACGACATGAAAATCCTTAAACGTATGAGTAGGTATCAAGTGGAGATGATCTAATCTTTTTCGTTTTTTCCCTTGAATGTTCAAGATTGCTAGTTGACAACTTTAACGACCAAAGGTAGAAAAAAGAGAGGGGCGTCTCCATATCGGCAGCAAAAATGAATGATGATAATAAGGTGACAGCTTAGTTAAAATCATTATGAATTCGTGAATTATTACTTACCCTATAATACATAATAATGTATGGGAGAAAGTATTGGAATCGTATCAAAGATTGGAAATCGGGTTTTCGACAAACTTACACTTTCAGACAATCTACAACACGAAAATCTATTTTTAGAGTGACGTCTGTGTGTGTATCTGTCTGTCTATGTATTTATTTGTAGGTTTGTTCAAAATGTATGTATCCACACTAGCTCAAAAAGGATTCGATGAAATTTTACAAAATTTGGTATATAAGTCACTGTGGGTTACAAATAAAAAAAGGGGGGGGGGGCTGATTAGATTTGTTTTTGCAAAATAGTTTTAAAATCAAACTAAACCGACTGACAGAAGGTGGTATTAATTGTCGACGTCCATTAAGGCACCTACCACTGACCCTTCAACATGAGCAGAACCGTCTGGATTGGTGTGCTGCTCGGTTAGTCTAGGCAGTGTCCGATTGGAGACATGTTGTCTTTAGTGAACGTATATGGAGGACTGGCTAGCGTTTCGATCCAGTATTTGTTGTCGATAGGCACATGGCTAACACACATGATGTGACAGTCAGGGAAGCTATCTCGTGGGACAATCGATCACCTCTAGATCTCCTCTAGTTGAGGGCGCGACAGCCCAGTGGTTAGCGCGCGGGAATTGAACATGGACGGCCCGGGTTCGATTCCCGCCACTGCCAAAACTGCCGCCGTGTTCACGTGGAGTACAATCACGTTAAACATGTGGGTCCGTAAGTCCTTTCGAGAGGTTGGTGGTAGGAGAAAGAGGGTATGGTCCCTGTGGATGCCTCTTCCACTGGATTTCGGTCTAAATTGGGGGACACTTCCCGGCTGCCCAAACAGATACCTTATACCTTTTTGGTAGGTCGGAAGGTCTGGGTCGAAGAAGAAGATCTCCTCTAGTTGTGCTGCAAGCCATTCTGACGGCTCGCTTGTACGTCGATGATGTTCTGCAGCCGATTGTTCTGCCTATGCTGTCAAGCCGCCCAGATTCTATTTAACAACAAGCCAACGTTCGACCACATATTACACGACTTTCTCAACAATGTATTCGAGGATTTAATACCCTCCCATGGCCCTCCAGGTCTCCAGCCTTATCACCAGTAGAACATTCTGGAACATTCTGGTACGGCAATAAGTAGTCTGGAACATTCTGGTACGGCAATAAGTAGTCTGGAACATTCTGGGACGGCAATAAGTAGTCTGGAACATTCTGGGACGGCAATAAGTAGTCTGGAACATTCTGGGACGGCAATAAATAGTCTGGAACATTCTGGTACGGCAATAAGTAGTCTGGAACATTCTGGTACGGCAATAAGTAGTCTGGAACATTCTGGGACGGCAATAAGTAGTCTGGAACATTCTGGGACGGCAATAAGTAGTCTGGAACATTCTGGGACGGCAATAAGTAGTCTGGAACATTCTGGGACGGCAATAAATAGTCTGGAACATTCTGGGACGGCAATAAGTAGTCTGGAACATTCTGGGACGGCAATAAATAGTCTGGAACATTCTGGGACGGCAATAAGTAGTCTGGAACATTCTGGTACGGCAATAAGTAGTCTGGAACATTCTGGTACGGCAATAAGTAGTCTGGAACATTCTGGGACGGCAATAAGTAGTCTGGAACATTCTGGGACGGCAATAAATAGTCTGGAACATTCTGGTACGGCAATAAGTAGTCTGGAACATTCTGGTACGGCAATAAGTAGTCTGGAACATTCTGGTACGGCAATAAGTAGTCTGGAACATTCTGGGACGGCAATAAGTAGTCTGGAACATTCTGGGACGGCAATAAGTAGTCTGGAACATTCTGGGACGGCAATAAATAGTCTGGAACATTCTGGGACGGCAATAAGTAGTCTGGAACATTCTGGGACGGCAATAAGTAGTCTGGAACATTCTGGGACGGCAATCGCAGCCTTCTTAGAATATCATGGAATTAGCTGACCTGTTGCAACATTTGTGGCAGAATTTTTCGAAGAGGGACATAAGCAAGTTATGGACTCTATGCTGCACCAAATATCGGCCTGTATAGTTGTCAAGGGATGATTTACCACTTACTAAAATGTCATCTTCTTGTTGCAACTATGTATTTCTTAATAAAACGTTTTTTTTTTCCTTTCAAATTTTAATCATTTGCATATCTTCTCAAACGATAGATACATGCATGCCGAGCTTCGTGGCTGTAACTTAATTTCTTTTGGGTGCATATATTTTTTTGAAACAGAGTGTTTTTTACCAATGAGAAATTAGAGAAGCTTCCAGATTATATATAGGTGCCCGTTAATGATATGTATAAATCCGTTCATAGCAAGTGTGTTAAACTTACAGAAGTGTCCAACATGCAGTCAGGGATCATAGTGGTATATTTTGATAAAAAATTCTGGCTCCACTATTAAAGGGTGATATGTTGTTTTTTATTCCTTGGACTGTGTACAGCAATTTAAAATTGGCCAACCTTGTGGCATGTTTACATGGCCATTTCTAATTGACATAATATGGCCAAAAATGGTGTAATTATGAAAATATTAATTTCTCTTTTAAAAAACAACCTAATGCGAAAGCGGAAATAGTGTTCAATAATAAGAGTTTTTTTTTTCCAAATTTACTTTCATTAAGATGACATATACATTCTTTTGCAAAAAAAATGAAGCACCCCTAAAAAATAATCCGATCACCTCGAAATTTCGCATGCAAATTCCTTTATACCAATTATGTGAATGATTACATTTGCCAGACCAATGAGTATTAACTTCGGTCATAGCGAGCGTTTCTACTGCGCAACTAGCATCCAATAAAACAGGTTAAAAATGTAGACGGTTTATCTTTGCTCGTTATCGGCGTTGCAGTTCGTGGAGACACACCCAATAATGCCGTTACAACGTTGCTGAAGACCTTATAAGCAATTAGACGAGTTCGAACGTGGTCGTATAGTCGGGATGCGTGAAGCTGGCTGGTCATACCGAGCAGTAGATCGCCACTTGCACCGAACGGACACTGCTGTGCAAAGGTGCTAGCAGTAATGGTTGCTGCAAGGAACTCATCGACGGAATGAAGGCTCTAGAAGTCCAAGGTGCACGAATGCGAGGCAAGATCGGATAATTGTGCCACAGGCCCGAACTGGCCCGACGGCATCATTGTCCGCCATCCAACGTGCTACAGCCTCTTCCATACCACCCGTGGTACCTTCCACCATCTCAAGGCGCTTGGTTGAGGTAGAGCGCACAAAGCGACCTTTAAGCCGTTTGACCATAACCCCACAACGTCAACAGAGTCGTTTGGAGTGGTGTCGTAGCCGAGCATCATGGCTGCCAGCAGACTTCTTCTTCTTCGACCCAGACGTCCGACCTACCAGAAAGGTGTAAGGTATCTGTTTGGACAGCCAGGAAGTGCCACCCAATTTAGACCGGAACCCAGTGGGGGAGGCATCCACAGGGACCGTACCCTCTTTCCCCTACCACCAACCGCTCGGAAGGACTTACGGACCCACATGTTTAACGTGATCGTACTCTGCGTGAACACGGCGGCAGTTTGGGCAGTGGCGGGAATCGAACCCGGGCCTACCGAGTGCAACTTCCGCGCGCTAACCACAGGGCTACCGCGCCCACTGCCAGCAGACTGGCATCGCATAGTGTTCAGCGATGAATCACGCTTCAGTCTTTCAGCAGATGACCATCGGGTACGTGTGTGCAGATGCCAGGGCCAGCTGTCCCAATCAGCCTTTGTTTTACACAGTCACACAGCTATTACCCCTGGCGTAATGGTGTGGGGTTGTTGAGACCCAGACCGTCCGACCTACCAGAAATGTATAAGGTAACTGTTTGAACGGCCGGGAAGAGCCACACAATTTAGACCGGAACCCAGTGGGGGAGGCATCCATAGGGACCGTACCCTCTTTCCCCTACCAGCAACCTCTCGGAAGGCCTTACGGACCCACATGTTTAAAGTGATCGTACTCCGCGTGAACACGGCAGCAGTTTTAGCAGCAGAGGGAATTGAACCCGGGCCTACCGAGTGCAATTCCACGCGCTAACCACTGGGCTACCGCGCCCGTAATGGTAATTGTGTGGTATGGTGTGGTGTGGTAAGTGTTTAGTAATGGTGTGTTAAGTAATGGCGTTTAGTAATGTGTGTTAAGTAATGGTGTTTAGTAATGGTGTGGGGTGCTATCTCTTACGACAGCAGGTTGTCCCTAGTCATCATGCATACAACTTTAACAGCTCAACGATATGTTGATGAAATCCTGCGGCCGTTTGCGTTACTCTTCGTGGCACGTCATTCTGGGGCCATTTTCCAACAAGATAATGCCACGCCATATACGGCTCGCATATCTGTGGATTGTCTCCGTGCTGTTGGTACTGCTCCTTGGCCAGCAAGGTCACCAGACTTTTTGCCAATCGATCATGTATGGAACATGCTAGGCCGCCAGATTCGGGCACCCCGAAATGTAGCAGATCTGGAGCAACAATTGAGGAATGTCTGGCAGAATGTATCGGGGGATGACATTAGGAAACTTTATCACTCCTTATCTAGACGTATACAAGCATGCATTGCCGCCAAGGGGGGTTCCACCAATTACTGATTTGAAAATCCAATGTGCAATTGCTAATCATTGATGAATCCTGCGGCATTGATTTTAGTAATCATTTCATTATCTGTGTATGAGCTGTACGCATATTTAATTTCAATAAAAACAGTCACTTTCCTCATGGTGCTTCGTCATTTTGCAAAAGAGCATATTAAGGTACTAGAAAATTTACTCGGCGTTGCCCAAGATATAAGATGAACGGTTGTGGAGTAGCCATGTGCATGCGTCCCTGTAGCAGTCTATTTATTTATTTATTTCGCATTATAAATGAAAATTAAATGCGTATTCTGTTCGTGGCATTGTCTTCAATTGTTGATTCGTTAAAAACTGGTGAAAACGTAAATCAGTTAACATTGAAAAGTCTCCACCACCACACGCTTTCATTAGAAGATTCCTGGCAACTTCCACAACCGTATTTACTTTTATTGTTTCTTTAGAAAATTTCCTCAAACTGGCGTCTACTTTTTTATGAGTATTCCAGAATCCACTTTTACCAATATCGAAGAAAAAAATAATATCATCTTTACCTGACATTGCATGTAGAAAAGAAAGTAACTGACAATAATCTTTTCCCAGCTTATTTACTAAATCGCATGGATGAGCAAATATTCTTGAACTAGTTTTTACATGTAGTTCCTTTATAGATGAAAACTGGTTTGCATAATGAATTGCTAATACAACACTATCTGTATCGTTGGCATGGATAATTATTCTGTCTGCTTCTAACTTAACAGAGCTGTATAAGTTTACTTCTTACCTGCTTCGTAATGACTATACTGTAGCTTTTATGTAACAATGACGTGGTGACCGTCAACAAGAATACATTTTTCCTGGCCTTGAAACCTCTGACATTTCTTTACAGAATAAATTGAAATCAAGAATTTCTGAGACAATGCATGTAAATACATTTCCAATATCAAGCAACTGGGTTGTTTTTAGTCTGTTTAGTAACCAAACCAGTTTCTTAATCTTTGGAATTTCATTTGTTTTCAACAAAACGGATTCATAGTAGGTACTATTAGCTAACGAGCGTACTCTTTTTCGCTCATCTTTTGGTAATGTGAACTTTTGCATGTACAGCCGCGGAAAAAAAACGCCCCACCCTCTGTTAATCGAGCATCGTTCATCGTAGAGAAAATTGAATGATACAATTCGATTAGGAATAACATCCTCTACAAATTAATGTGCGTAAAATTTGCAAAAGGGGCCGTCTTCATATCTAAACGCGCACAAATTTTGAAATTTTCAATAGCAACATCCAAGTTTGACAACATAGTTCGAATTCAACCTGTGATACCAAATTTCAAGTCATTTGGGTGAAGCGTTTTTGAGTTGTGAGTATGTAAAATTTTGAGCTCCTAATGTTAAATTAGTTTCCAAGACTTCCATTCATATCTTCTGTAATAATTATCTACTCACGTTGATTATTTGTATGACGTTACTACTAAACAACCCAAAAACATTTATGTGATTTTTATTTTTGTGAAAATAATGGTTTGTATGAAATTTTAATTATGAAATCAATAATTGAAAAAATATGAATACAAACCTGGACATGTTTTGATAAAAATCGATTCACAAAGACTTTTTATATGTTTATATAAAATTCCACGTCTTTCCTTCCTCTAGTTCTTTCGAAATGTTTAAATATTCATCATCACGATGATTTTAGGGATCGTATATTAGTTTAAAAAATGATTAATTTGAAAAAGTTATATTAATTGTAAGTTAATCTTTATTTAAGAAAACGAACATTTAATTTTACCCAGTTTTAATAAAAACTTTGTATAAACAGTGTTGTATAGATGCAACCTAATCAACGTAATTCTGCTACTGTATTGAAGGGTAAAAACTTGTATTGTTATAAATGGGATTTACTTATGTTCCTGAGCTACTGCGAGTTGAAATCGCCCACAAAATGTTATAATTTATAATAAAAAATATTTATATAAAACAATAACAAATTATAAAATTATGTGATACTAAACACCAACAAGGCTTCAAGCCGTGATTGATAATGACGGAGGTTGCACACGGTATTGATACTTTTAAATTCGTCACCAAGTTCCAACGGAGTTGTTTTGTCGCGTGATCTGCAGATATTTGTTAGTCTCATAAATTGTTTTTGAAATAGCATTATAAAATAACATTTGAAAATAAGCATTTCATTCTTCTTTATTTCTTCTTTCTTTTATTGACCCTGGCACGAATGCCCCATTAGTTTTTAGCAACGTACCCAGTACGGCTTTTTACCCCTAATAATCGTGCCCAATTTGAGGCTCACATAATCCTACCCATTACAGGCCCATTGCCTTAGTAACACACACACACACAAGACAACACCACACCCAGCCATGAAAATGCTCACCCTCTCATGCAGGAATCGGACCTGCGACCCTTTGGCTCACATATAAGCCATAATGTTGCATGTCAAGAGGATAGTTCAATAATTTACAACAGTGCTGTGGTCAATCAACGAAACATCGCCCTTAAAATTGCGCTTTGCAATATGGAGCTGATCCCCGAAAATTGCACATTCCGGAATATTAAATATCTTCGGATATAAAGATAGAAACGTCGTGAAAATTTGAATTTGTACTAATTTGGGGGGTCTAGAACTTGTGGGTGACTGTCGCATGGTAAACCCATGAGCCAATATTTTCGGGAATGCGACCTAGAGTCTTCTTTTATTTTGGGGGTCAGCCTTTTCGTTCGGCCATCTGCACTCGAAATAGAAAACCAGGATGTCGAAGCTGCTTTGGATCTCGGATTCGTACCGAAAGATTTAACGGGCGTCCTGTCCTTTTCGGAAGGGTCATAGGGTCCTCGGCGACTTTGAATTAGTGGCCGAAGGAATATCAGTTTCGCAGGGGCTTGAGAAGGGGCTTTTTGTTTTTGGAAGGCCTAAAGCCAATGGCGGTGCTTTCGGGTCAAGGGGTTAAGACCCTGAATCCAATGGGATGTTTGTATGCGCCTCAGGGGCGTGTTTTAAAATCTTGGAGAGAGAGAGTTTTTCAGAATTTAAAAGAGGAGCGAGGAGAAGGAACTGAGTTTGGAGTGAGTAAAGAAGTGTTCACAACAAGGTCCTCTGAGAAATGCTGTTCAGAGAGATGTCGTTTATTCGGCGATTGTTCGGTGAGTTCCACATTTAAGGGCCTGTGCCTGATTGGTACTTTTTACTTCTCTCTCCGGGTTAGGGACATTTAAATATTTCATATTTTTAAATTTAATTTTTAATTACCATCTTTCACATTTTAGTCTATGAGACTATATATACATTTGTAATTGTTTATTTGTTATCTTAAAGGGGTATACTTTCATTTTGAATATTTTGAATCAATTTTGTTGTAAATATTTTATATAGTGTAAATAAATTAATGTT
This sequence comes from Amaurobius ferox, assembly GCA_951213105.1. Classification (NCBI taxonomy): domain Eukaryota; kingdom Metazoa; phylum Arthropoda; class Arachnida; order Araneae; family Amaurobiidae; genus Amaurobius; species Amaurobius ferox. The sequence goes on along the minus strand of OX578143.1, from coordinate 112,857,433 downwards.
TGTAAATACACACGGCCTTTTTCTTCTTCGCGCTCTTACCGGGCGTGTCCTAAAAAGGAAGTTACCTTAGGACAGTGACGTCAAAATTGGGTGTTGCTATTGGAAATTTCAAAGTTTGTGCGTGTTTAGACATGAAGACAGCCCCTTATGCAAATTTTACACACATTAATTTGTAGAGGATGTTATTCCTAATCGAATAGTATCATTCAATTTTCTCTACGATGACCGATGCTCGATTAACAGAGGGTGGGGCGTTTTTATTTTCCCGCGGCTGTACATGGTAGTAGTTGTTGTTGAAACCCAAACCGTCCGACCTACCAGAAAGGTGTAAGGTAACTGTTTGGACGGTCGGGAAGTGCCACCCAATTTAGACCGGAACCCAGTGGGGGAAGCATCCACAGGGACCGTACCCTCCTTCCCCTACCACCAACCTCTCGGAAGGACTTTCGGACCCACATGTTTAACGTGATCGTACTCCGCGTGAACACGGCGGCAGTTTTGGCAGTGGCTGGAATCGAACCCGGGCCTACCGAGTGCAACTCCAGCGCGCTAACCAATGGGCTACCGCGCCCCGTACATGGTAGTAGTTGTTGTTGTTGAAACCCAGACTGTCCGACCTACCAGAAAGGCATACATGGTAGTAGTGTAAGAGTTCTTTTTTTTGTGTGCGTGATTTCATAAAGCCAGATAATATTGAGTTACAGTGCGTTCTCCATAATTTGGCTGAGTAACAAGACTGATAGTGGCATGGAACAAAGTACTGTCTTTTGTTATTTTTCGTCAATCGATGTTATCAGATGTAAAAAGTGTGAACTTCCCTACTTCCATATTGGAAGCTATATATGTACACCTTTGCACAATTCTTGTTCAATAATGCTATAGCAAAATGAAGTAAGTTGCTTCCGCAGTATCGAAGGAGTGTCGAAAACCCAGGCCGACCGACACATCCGAAGACTGAGAGCAGCAATTTGGGCGGCCGGTGCCTCCGCAGTGTATCATAACTTATACTTTAATATAATCTGTTAAACATAACAATGTTGTCTTTAGATCCATCTGTGTTATGGAAGTGGTAAGCAATGCACACTGACAGAGGTGTCTTCACAGAGCCTACAGTAAATAACATTTGTTTAGCCAAAATTGATGACTTTTCACACAATTTTTAATTAGATTTTATATTTCCTTCTGGTGCTTTTAAGTTCATAACAGTAAGAAGCTGGATGCAAATTATACACTGTCGGGTATCAAATTTAGAAGATGCTCACTAGATAAATCCATATGCTTCGAAGAATAGGAAAGATTTTGCATGACTTACAGTCATAGCATATCTGTTTCGTAACCTCAAACTGGAGAGTCTGTTGTTTCGCACTGCTGTTCAGAATTTTTTCAGCATCCATTAATTTTTTAATGGCATCTCCAACTGTAACAATAGATGACAACACAAATTCAGATCCATAACTTTGAGGTAGAAATGCAATATATGATCCATAATACTTCTGTAACATTGTCTTCAAATAGCATGGCTTATAGCTCTTGCAATTCAGGATTCACTTCCTATACAAATGTAATCAACGAGTCCTTCAAAGTCTTTATATTAAATTAACAGAAATCCTTAAATATTGGATCCTGTATTCCAGCAATCAAGGATTGCAAAGCTTTATACATCTTCTAAAGATGGGGACGACTTCTCCGAGGGTGTTACCCTTTTGTTCACGTACTTGTTTAAGCAAACAGTATGATAGCATGCTTGCAGTGCAAATAAGTCAACTGGTTTATCATCAACGCCTTGAATGTTTAGCAACATAGTACCATCGCGAAGCAATTTTGCTTTTTCATACAACGTGCAACTGTTATCAGTTTCAACCACAACTGTAGGCCTTTTCCCGAATTTGTCAAAAGCTTTATTACAAAGGATGCACTTTTCTTTCGGAAACCTCTGCTTCTCAGAAGTTCTTTTAACTGCAGATGGTTCAGATAATCCTACTGTTGTATCAGAAGATTCAACAACAGAAGATTGGGCTTTAGATTTCAGACGTTTTTTTTCTGATGCCAGTTCGTAACTCTTTTACAATATTAAACTCTATTACAGTATTATCTCTCGGGCCAACGGCCGTACCGTGCTGAAAACACCGGTTCTCGTTAGATCACCGAAGTGAAGCAGCATCGGGCGCGGTTAGTACTTGGTGGGTGACCACCTCGGAACGCCGCGTGCTGTTGGCTATCTCGGGTGCGGTATCCCCGTGGTTTGCGCGCTAGATTTGCACGCTGCCACAAATGCCGCCGTGTTCATGCGGAGTACGATCACGTTAAACATGTGGGTCCGTAAGTCCTTCCGAGAGGTTGGTGGTAGGGGAAGGAGGGTACGGTCCCTGTGGATGCCACCCCCACTGGGTTCCGGTCTAAATTGGGTGGCACTTCCCGGCCGTCCATACAGTTACCTTACACCTTTCTGGTAGGTCGGACGGTCTGGGTCTTCAACACCTTTCTGGTAGGTCGGACGGTCTGGGTCTCAACAACAACAACAGTATTATCTCTCAGTAATGAAACATTTCTATATTTCTGATGTCCCATGGGTTTTTTTTCATATAAAAAGTTATCATTTCTTAGAAAGTCAATAACTTTTGGCCATGCTCATCTTGTTTTGCATTAGCAGCAACTTTCAGCTTTCCTATGAATTCCTCTGTTACATTGTACAACGCTGCATTGGAATAAACTTGACATAAAATGCATTTACTAAAGTCCATAGTGTCAAATTTACGACGCTTCCGCTTCTGTTCAATTTTTACATTCTCAATCTGAGCATCCATTGTTGATTGTTTAATCACTGAACCTACTGATCACAAATCTGAAAGATTAGGTAAGTTTAAATTTACATGTTAGTGTATTAAAAGTTCAACATCTAGCTTCGCAAAATAGCTGTCGATTGTCAACGTGTTCTTCCCCCCGGGTAAGTAACTCAGCTGCGCAATAAAAACCAAAGTACTTGAAATTTGCGTAAGGAATGTCAGTCTGCGTGAATGGATCTAAAAAACTGTAGGCTTGCGCAGGAAGGGGCTTTCATTAGGCGGGGTTTTCAAATGACGTCACAATGTGTTGGAATAATACGATAGTGAGTAAATTTCGAAGGTCATAAATACCATGTTATATGGATATTCGATGGGTTTTAATACAGATGTATGTATGACATAATTTTAATATTCATTTGAACGGCCATCTTTTATTACTGAAAATTATTACCGCTTTCGCATTAGATTTCATTTTTTTTTCCACAGAGAAATCAATAATTTCATAATTACGCTCTTTTTGGACATAATATGGTCATAAAAATGGCTATGTGAATATTCTACAAGGTTGGCCAATTTTAAATTGTTATACGTACTTCAAAGAATAATAATAATAAACCTACCAACCTATAATAGAAGAGCCAGCATCGACAAATGCCCTTTGCTCCCTGACTAATATAGCGGTCTCCAAAGTTGTGGAATTACATTGAATATATATACATATATTGAATATATATACATATATTGAATATATATACATATATTGAATATATATACATATATGTTCTTCTCTCCGTCTAGGCAGTCTGGTAACTGATACGGGCCAATTAATTGGTCGTGGATAATCCTTGCCCACACATCACCGGAGAACCTTTGCCCGTGGCATCTGGAACGTGTAGCATGCGGATTTACTGTGTTCTCCATTTTGACGCGACGTTTCATCCACTCCAGAGAAAGCGCCCTCTTGCGGCTCGCCGGTTGCTTTCCGACCCCACATTGTATTGTGAAAGTTATTAGTTTTGGTGAGTTCTATAACCCCTTACAGTTCTGACCATCAGTTTATATACATCCTGTATATATATGTATATATATATATATATATATATATATATATATATATATATATATATATATATATAAATATAAAAATGTTTATACAGAGAAAAATTAAAATTGAAAAAAGGAAGGTAGGCTTAGCAAAAAGCTTACTTATTGGCGGTAAGGGGTTGTGACCTTACGCCCCAGTTTTCAACAAGCTTGTCATAAATGCCGCGGCTTTGCACTCCTGGACGCCAGCTTTGGCTGAAGCCCACCTCCGAAGTGACAATAATAATTGTCACGAGACCTTCAAAAAGCAAGAATAGATCTAGGACGAGAGGAGTACCACTATTGTATGAGCAATTATTATTGTCACTTCGGAGGTGGGCTTCAGCCAAAGCTGGCGTCCAGGAGTGCAAAGCCGCGGCATTTATGACAAGCTTGTTGAAAACTGGGGCGTAAGGTCACAACCCCTTACCGCCAATAAGTAAGCTTTTTGCTAAGCCTACCTTCCTTTTTTCAATTTTAATTTTTCTCTGTATAAACATTTTTATATTTATATAGTTTATAGTGTTATTGGCTGCTTTGCTCATCTATACTATAAAACTTCAAATTTATATATTCACTTCCATATTTATTCTTTTATATTATATATATATATATATATATATATATATATATATATATATATATATATACACATACAGACAAAACAAATCTTGTATTTATATGTGTAACTGAATGTATCCATCATCTCTGAACTTGCAAACATAGATTGCCAACACTTAGAGGCACTGAAGTATGTTTAGAATTATGTAGACTCAAAATATCGTCACACAACCGACTTTTTTAATTTATTTTCGTTATTTGTTTTGTAAAATCTGCAAAAGGCAAGTTAAAAAAAAACAAAAAAACTCTTGAACTATGAACGAATCCGAAGAACGCACCACCCCAAGAGGAAAGCTAATGAATCATCCATTTAAGAGGGTGAATAGCTGATTCATTAACTGATACAATTAAAAGTGGCGGCAATTCTTCCACAGTTTAAAAGCCGGACTCGGCCTTAAGAGACTGAAATAAAGCCGAAAGCCGGAGGGAATCAAGGGGAAAGATCCTGCCTCGTAAATTCAGGAGGGAAAACTTTTCAGGGACAGAGGGAGGAAAGGAACCTCAAAAATAAATAAAATAGAAAAATCCTCCCCCGATCTCATCCATATGTATAAACTTCACTGCAAATACTCGCACAACATCTGTGGCTGAATTTCAATGACTTAGCCAGCAGCTTGGGGCGCAGCCCGCAATTGTCCCTTTCTGGGGGAAGATATACGCCGGTTACCCCTTGGCAAACGCCGCTGCGGTGTGTCCGAGGGTATTTTTTATATATATACATTATTATTATAATCATAGTGATTCTTATTATAAAGTTATTTTTCAAAAGAAGTGGAAGGCTATATTGAAAAGTCTCGGTTTATTAAGAGATCCGAGCCGTGACAAGGCAACAATAAATTTCGCTCTGACAATAAGTTGAGTCGGTAATCTTTCAAAACTTTCTTCGTGTTGCATTCAGGAGGAAGGCTTGACAAATGATGTGGTTTGAATGTGTAATGCGGGACCTCGGGTGGGCGCTTGCGCGACAAGATTAGCCTGTAATCTTCAGCTAATAAACGCTTGGGATTCATGAACGATTCATAGAGTGTCGCTGGAGTGTGTATTCGCAGCGGTACCAGTAACGGAATTTCATTCTTTTTTGAGCTTTCGCACCTGCTTGTTTCGGAATTTATTTTTCATAACACGGCCTTCGAACAGTGGCGGAGTTACACATTTGGCGCCCTGGAGCGAATAATTTCAGGTCGCTCTTTCTCATAATGCATATTCTTTGGTCCTGTATTTTTCAGGAGGGAAAAAAGGGAGTTCTTGACATTAATTGAAATGAGTTTCGAGAGTAGATTTCTTAACACCGGCTCGAATCTGATTGTTTGCGAAAAATTCGTTGCTCAACTGATTGGATTAAAATTTTGTACACAGCTTGAACTACTTATGTTTTAGGTTATGACGAAATTCGCATCTTAAATTTCGATTTATGCACTGAGATATCCGAGAAATACCAAATATCAGATAATGTAAAGTCTATGGAGAAAAATAAATTTGAAAATATTCGTGCGCCAAACAAAATTTTTTCTTTGTTTGGTATAAGTTGCTGTCTATCTCTATAGTAGTTGAAGACCCAGACCGTCCGACTCATCCGAAGGACTTGAGCAACTATTTGGACGGCCGGGTCTCTATAGTAGTTGTAAATGTCTCACTGTAACTAGTTGTTTTCTAGCCCTCATAATTATTGCATCTAACCTGCATAGTTAATTCTTTCAGGCGCCTATTGTAAAGGTATCACTGTTTTAGCCGGGATCAAACTGCGCATCTCCGAACTGGTCAAACAAAGATATCTAACCTTTGAGCGACAGGAATAAGATTCCAATTTCTCGACGAAGTTGACCTTATTATCACGCCGATCTGAACGACCATCTTCGTATTCTCTGTGACCATCATCGTATTCTTTCTCTTAATCCAGGCTAGTATTGTATGTATCGTGATGTTAAAACTGGAGACATAATTTACAGGGCCCACCCATAATTCGTGAACTAGGTCTTTTTTTTTACTCTCATGATCATTGCATCTTACCTGCAGGGTGCATTCGGTCGGGCGCCTTTGTAAAGATTTCACTGTTCTAGCGGCGATCGAACCGCGGATCTTCGAACTGTCAGCCAATACTCTAATCTTGAGCTACTGAAACAAAATTCCAACTTCTTGTCGAAGTGGACCCTATAATCTATTTCCTTTGAAGTCGGATCGGGGTCCAACTGCCGAACTGAGTGATCCTCTTCGTTTTCTGTCCTACCATTTTCGTATTATCCCTCTCTCTTTTGTATTTATTTATTCAGGTTAGCTTCCTATGTGGTCGTAATGTTAAAACTGGTGCCATAATTCACAAACCCACTGAAAATTTATAACTAGGTCGTTATCCGACTATCGTGATTATAGCGTTTAACCTACTGATTCGTTCGGGCACCATTAAAAAGGTTTAAAGATCTGCGATCTTATAATACCGCAGACAGCTTTGGCCAAACTGTTGAGCTGCTGGGACAAGATTACAACCATTTCTCTTCAAAGTGGACCCAATAATATTGCTCTATACATGTATTTTTTACTGAATCTAGCGAATGAAAAAGAAATAGGCGATTTCTTAAACAAATAAAGATAAGTTTGGGAAAAAGTTGATATTCCCTAAACTAATTATATTTTACTCACTTATTTATAAACATTCGTAACTTTATGCCGAATGATAATATTTAGTACTAACGTGCTTGGTTTTAACAAATCGAAATGCAGATCAAAAATATTTGAGTAAAGTAGCTTAATAATAATAGTAATAATAATAAAGAAAATCTTAATTTAATACAAAATCTATGATTGTAAAAGTTGTGTGATATATCAAGAAATATTTGGATAACTGAAAAACATTTCAGCTATGCGAACGGATTTCATCTTAAAACTCTCAAATACAAACGATAATCGATAAAAAGAAAATACGACGCAATTTACTACACACCATCCGTTCTACACTCTCAACTTTGAAAAACCTCTTCTCGTTAGCCGGCGACACTTTTATTTCTTTACTCTAATGTCGAATAAGCCCTCCTCTTCCACCCCTCCGGAATTGTCGACCCGTGAGTCGATTGCGAATACACATCGATGCCTCAGTGAAAATCTTATTGATTGGGCGACACCAAACAACTTTGAATAAGATATAAAAAAAAAAGGAAGTCTCTCCCCCCTCCCCTCCTTACACTTTACTTTTCTAGGGGAAAATTCAGATATCGGAAATAACTCGGTTCACCTCCGGGGCTAGAATATTATCGAACATGTCTCAATCGAACGCCTGGATTCTTCTGCACCCCTTTCCCGAGTCGTACTGTAGGCTGCGGGGCTTGACACCTGAGTTTGAGCCTCCTCATTAGGGGCAACAATAACGTGAGGAGGGTGGGATGTAAACAAATCATTATTCTTCCTCCCCATCAGATGTTGCCATGGCAACAAATCTGGAATGTGACAACATCCCTAGCAAGTGTTGGTGTTTTCCGGGTTTCTGTTCCAATGTTCCCTCTCAGTATGTCACGGGTCATGGTAATTCAGGAATAGTTTTGGTTTCGAATTCTCATAGACTTGAAGATCTTAGTTCATTATAGAGATAGATGTACGCAGACTAAATATTGTTTACGATGAATCCAGTTTAAATGTACTTCTCAGATACCAAAGAGGGGAATTCTGATACTTTCCATATACAACATACAAAAATAAAATACAAAATATGAATTTTGTATTTTATAATTTGCTATTTCTCACGCTTTCAAAAGTATTTAGCGTTTTCTTAACTGTTCAAAAACATTAAGTAAATTAAAGGAAATATAAAAAGAAAATACGCTGAAAGCTCTCTGTCATAAGTGTCTTACTTGATTTTTGTTATTAAATAAAAAAAATCTGATGTAGGCAGCACATGACTTTCCATTCTTAATGCAATAATTTTATATATTTCCAAATAATTAGCGTATCAAACTATATTTCATATCGTGATACCAAAGAAGCCAAACACAATGCATACCATGTTTCATTTATAATGTTAATTATAAATTATGAAATTCATATTTGAAGAAAAGTTTTATAGGATAGAAACATGGGTAGGACAAAATCCATAATTTTAAGCGTAATGACAAATTTGAAAGTCGATTCAGCAAAGATCCATGCATGCCGTTTGGTTCGTAGTATACAATTTTACATTTAACAATAAGCAAGCTTTTTATGTAAAATAATTTTAATTTTGAATTTCATTCAGAAGTAGAAATCAACAACAATAAATAGTGAAATAGCAAATTAAACTATAAGGTATACATTTCTTCAATATGAGGAATGTTCTTGAAGAATGTGTAAGCAAAGATTAAATATGCATATATTTGGGACTTTGTATTATTAATTATTTTAAGTTTGAATTAATTTAAAACAAACAAGAAAGATCAATCATGCTTAAAACATTGATTATGAAACACTTTCCAACTTCAATGTAATTTTATTTAAGCATGTCTAAAATGCAATACATTCCTCGGTAATATTTTAAAACTTATCACAATACTACATTAATTTATTATATTTGAAAACTTAAACCTTCATCGAAAAAAATGAACTACATTCAAATGACGGCATTGAAATATAAATTGCCTGGTTTAAACATCCCTAAAATGTGATACATTCCTCGGTAATAATTTTAGAATTATCATAATACTACGATAATTTATTATATTTGAAAACTTCATCGAAAACAACTGAAATTCATTCAAATGACGTCATAGAAAAAATAACACGCCTGGCTCTCTCTATAAAAGCAACATTTCATTCATAAATAATTTCCCATTCATGTCATTCATCACAATACTACAATAATTTATTTTATTTAAAAATTAAGACCATGGAGCTACAAGTAATTAAACTCTATGCGTAAAACTTCATTAAAAAAATCGTCCTTCTCTTTTTAAAATCAGTGAATATTTCATTCATATCATCTATGCAGACTCCATGAACTAAATGATTTTGTGTTGAAGAAATACAGCAATTCTAATACAACTAATTCTACATATTTTGCTGTTTACATTTTACATAGGTGAAAAATAGGCTTCGTTGTAGAAATAATCAAATTTGGATGAGCATTTAAACTCAAATATATTGTAATTGCGGTGTTTCAGTATGTAGATGAATAGAATTTAAGCAAAAATAAAGTAGTTTTAGGACGGATACAACACTCAATATGAATTAAAAAGAATTTTAAAAATCACGATTTTGAAACAAGATGGATGCCATATATCATTTTGAAATGGGTTACGTGATCTTTTCATATCATGGTCACGTGATCGCTTCATATAAGAGGTGTTATTATTATTTTAATTTTTATGTAAAAAACTACTGAATATATTTCGCTGAATTTTTTTTATATATTTTATGGAACAATTTGAATATTACCTAAAATTTTCGAAGCAATTTGTGAATTTTAAATCCGCTTAAAAAATGTTTGAAAAATTAGGTCCCATAGGGCTCAATGTATTTCATTTTTTCAACCCGGGTTCAATCCAAAACTATTTGGGTGATATTATTCATTTATATAACCATAGGTCCTACAGACCGACTGAACGACATACTAAAATTTCATTTTGATTAAGTCATTTTTACGGTAGTTGTCGTGCTAACGGACAGACAGACAGACAGAATGAACAAAGTCATAAACACTTTTCATCTTTGTTGTAAAGTGTTAAACAAAGTCATAAACACTTTTCAACTTTGTTGTAAAGTGTTAATTATGTGCCAAGCATGATAAAAAAAAACTAAAAATTTGCTCTTGTTTAATGTTTTGATGCGATACCCATTCGTGTGTTAAAAAAAATAAATGCTAATATAGTGACATAAACATTATAGAATTTCTAATTAAATCAGCCTAGTGGAAACTGAAAATCGATTTTTGGATGATTCGTATAAAATACCAATAATTTTCAGGCAACTTTGTGAAGAAGAAATTCAATTTGTCTAAAATTTTGTAACTTGTTTAGACCTCATTTTATATTAACATATTGATAGTTAAAAATGCCATTTACGCTACTTCAAAAATTCACAGGTTCTGGATCCCACAAGCCTTTTAATAAGATGTTTTTGTAAAGAATGTGCCATATGAATGAAATAGAAAAGCTACAACTGCAGAGTATGCGCGACCTTCATTATGGTGGCGGACGTTGATTGTCTTTTACAGTGTATCTAACCTATTTAAGTACGGAATTATACACATATTCTTATTTAAAATAATGTCGACACGAGAAATCTTATATAAAAACATAAAAAAAATGGGTGTTGCTATTTGAATTTTTGGAAATAACGAGCAAGAAATTATGAACTCCTTATGTAAATTAGAGGCACATTTATTTATAGTTGACATTATTCCGACTCTAATTCTTTCAGTTTGACTGTAAGACTCGAGGAGGCGGAATAACGAGCAGTGTTCGGATTTTTATTTGACCGACTCTACATCCTAATGTCATTATGAAAGAAGTAAAGTCATTGCATTATGTAGGGAAAGTCATGTGCTCTTCACATCAGATTTCTAAACATGTATGTAAACATGTAAATACGTGAAAATTATTTGGATTGTCCAACTTTAGCACTTTGGTAAACTACATTTATTAATGGCTCTCTAAACAATCTTCATTGAAAAATTAACTGTATAGTGGCTCAACTCGACTTTCTCATACCAAAATTAATTTTTTTTTTTCAAATTTCACAAGAAAAAATTTGAAAAATCGGTATCCTGGGTCAAAATGATTACAATTATAGCTTGTTACTCTTCATTTTAAAGGGCTTTTAAAATTTTTTCGATTGACACCATACTTTACAATGTACTCCCCCTGGGAGGTAACTTGCTCCCCAAGGGGGCTAATGCTGTCATGAATAAAAAAAAATTGTATCGCGGCTAATTTTTACAATAATGATTGAAACTATTATTCGTGATTATTGGAACATAAATAAATCCTCTTTTTGCATATTTATGTCAAATTTTGTCCCATGCTGCCATGTTAAAATATATAGAATGTGAATAAAATTCAAAGTTTTTGCTCGAATTTAAAAAAAAAACATTCTATCTAGTTCTAGATTTTTTGATAACAAAGTGGGGTATAAATTTGCGTGAAAATCCATTAATATGTGTGGCTGCTATCGTGCACACAATAAAATCGGCCACAGACATCAGACAACCAGACAGACGGACATCCCTCCAAAAATAGTCAAAATGTGTTCAGGAGGCCTTAAAATATATATATATATATATATATATATATATTTTATCAAATGACCAGGCACTTGACTTATCATCATTCGCCTTTTTGTCAGCGGCCAGAACGTGAACCATTTAGCCGTCCTAGGTTGCCCCAGGCGCACCAGAGGGGGGGGGGGTTGAACACACTGCGCCCACAACACAAACATCCATGTCTTACGTGGGACTCGAACCCACAACGCGGCGGTCGAGTGATTGCTGTGGAAACGCTCGCCTCGACCACTCGACCACCACGTCGGCAAAAAATATACATTGGCATCAAAATATCGAAATCGAAAACTTTCGTGAAAGCAATACTTTCTCAATTGCACTATTGAGAAAGTAAAAATGTCATCAACTCAACAATTTTTCAATCCTCTGAGTAAATCCTCAACCTATGCAAAAGCCAAAACATCACGTCCCATTAGGTTAATGGCCGTACGTTAATTCCTGTGTCCTTTCCTCCGAATTTTCATAACAAATATTAATATTCTGCTATACTAAGCTCCAGAATTTATGGACTCTGTATGGGTGGCAGGATTTTGTGTTTGAATCAGACGGTGTGCCCGGCGGGGAGGCGAATGTGCGTTTTATTGCTTCAATCCAAAAAGTGAGTTAGTGCGGGATGCTTTTTATCTGTTTGTCCAAGCCCAGCGATACACGGTACTGGGGTTAATGAGGAAGACGATGAATGCACACAGCTTTGGTTTTATGGAGTTATAAAAATTTAGAAATTTATTTTTTTTACCTTTGTGTGCTTACAACTGTGCAGGAGTTTTAATTAATATTATACTACGGGACAATGGATAATTATTCGATCGTGAAAGAATTTAATAGTAATTCTATGAGTGTATTTTTATTGTTAGAATATTTGTATTATCTTTGCTATTTCATGGGATAATTTTCGTGGAAAAGCCGTTGTTAGAACTTTATTCAAAAAATCTTTGATGCTTTGAACAATATTCGATTCTGTATCACATGCGTTGGGTGTATTTCAAAATATAATATTCTTTCAAAGTTTTTGGAATAGTATACATTTGATATTTTAAGTAAGAGCAGCATGATTTGCTAATACACTCTGTTTCCAAAAAATATATGCAGCCAAAAGAAATTGAGCTATAGCCGCGAAACTCGTCATGTATGCATCGTTTGAGGATATATGCAAATGATTAGAAATTGACAGGGGAAATTTTTTTTACTAATAAATGGTAGCAACAAGAAGATGATATTTTAGTAAGTGGTAAATCAGTTCTATACTTTTATAAATCATACTAATTATAAAATTGACAGAAAAATATAACCCGTGTAACCTCTTTTAGACATGCAATGCCACACATATAACATGTTTCCTTAACTAATTATCAATAATTTGTAAAAGTTTAAGGTCAGGCGCAGTGTCGGCCTTGCATACGCTCCGCGGCGATTGCTGTCGGCGCTTCAGCTTATGAGACAGGCCAATGTCTTAGCGAGTAATGGATTTTTAAAAACTTCAGTATTTTCAATTTTACAGCTGTCAGCTTTTCAGTCTGACATTTTTTGGTTTGCTGTTTATTGTTTTCAGTATAAGTTGTTAAAAATAATGGAATGTTTTTGTTCGTTATTCGAATAAAAAAAAACCCCCGAACGATTGATCGAAAGATAGAGAGCAACGGATTCAGTGTCTTACTATAAAATTTAAAATATTTATATACAATGATGATTCTGAGCCTCTTTTCACTGCCCCTTATAAATACATTTAGAGGGCAGAAAAGCCTTATATAGAATACTATCTGTATACAAAAATACATAATTTGTAAAGGACCTTGCTGCTTCAACCAGGAATCGAACCCTGGATCTTCGAACTGGCTAGCCGACAATCTACCGTTGAGCTACTGGGACGGAATTGCAATCTCATACTATCGAAGTGGACTCTGCACATCAGGGTGCTCAAATTGCTACTTATTTTACGCAGTTACCCCCAATAAAAAATGTGATGTGGGCAACACATGACTTTCCTTATATAATGCAATGAATTTACTACTTTTACAGTTAAAAATTGTTATTCGTATAGTAGATACTTATATTCTTCCTAAGATATTGAATTTTCTTTAATTAGTCGTCATTTTCATCCATTTGGCGAGATTTTTGTCAATTTGGCAACAATTAAAAATGTCCCCAAGTTGGCGACATTCCGCCAAATTCGTCGTCAAAATCTCGCCAAGCGCTATGGACGGAGAAATAAGTTTTTCTTACAGCTGATAAATGACTATTGGCGTTCAAATACAAAAGTATTACTCAAAGTATCTTGTTTCATGAATGGAACGAGCTAGATCCAAGAGAATGATGTCACCCAATTTATCGCATAGTATTACATGTGAAAAGTGAACATGTTTCTCAATAGGAAATATTTTTTTTTTATTTTATATGACTTTTCGATAATTTTTTTTGAAAAATGTGCAATATCTCGAAAACGGTTCATGTTAGCGTTCTAAAATTTATGCCAATCGTTTTCTAATGAAAAATTACATAGGAAATGTCTATTTGCGTAACTTTATTAGCGGTTTTGATTTTTTCAAAATTTCACTCAAAAATTTAGGAGGGTTTTGAACAGTCGATTGCGTATAAAAACAATAGGCTTCCAGTGTTTACGGATTGTGATTTTTGTACCAAATTTCGTTCGAATCCGTCCATTCGTTCGTCAGTTATCGTCTCCACAGACTCACTGACACACACACATCACTTCAAAAATGTTCGATTCGTGATCAGGAATATTTGAAACGTGCTCTCCCGTCGAAAACTCGAATTCGAATTTTCGACCCCGTCACAATACTTTCCTTATACGTTATGTATATAGGGAAAGTAATAAGTAGTAATCACACCCAGTATGAGAAAGAAAGAAAGAAAAAAAAAACCCTCGACTTGTGCTAATGGTAAAAATTCTTCGTACAGCTTTCAAGTGCGCTTTCTTGCACAGCTATCGACTGCTGTAAGATCTGCATTCACTTTACAGCAAGGCACTTTTGAATAGCGGCTTGTATTCGAAGATCCACGAGCATTTCAGAATCGCGTCCATTTTATGGCATCGTCCCTGCATCCCGTCCGGATCGCTCGGATCCTCATCCGCAGAGCTTTCCAATTACAGCGCATCCATGAAATAGGTCCGCCAGCAAACAGTGTGAATAATCGGGCACAAAAGGGGGACCCCGAGAGCGTTTACCATAACAATGCAGATAACTCGGGGCGGCAGCGCCCCATTGTTGCTGCCAGATAAGAGATTAGAGGGCCAGGGCGTCATGTCTCTTTAATTGAAAGAGCAGCCACTCTTGCCATGAATAAGAGGTGCCCAGATCTCTTCTTCTTGCGCGTCTCTTTAATAAACACGCCGCATATACAAGGTGTGTGTATGTGTATACCCCCTTGTGTATTATGACACGCAGCATCAATGACAGAGAGAGATTAATAGAAAAAGGATCTGCTACTTTGGAGCCGAAAAAACAAAGCGTTGAAAAGAAGTCAATTTTCGCGAGACCTTTGTTGCCGGCGTTGTCCTCAAAATATTAAGTTTGCTCCGCTCTTTCGGGAGTCAACATTGCGAAGTAGCTGAAAGATTGGTTTCTTCGATTACGCGGGGAGACAAAGGGAAGTTGCTAGGCGATGGATGCGTTATGAAAGATGGTTTTGCGTCCGAGATAATAAATTAATTAAAATGCGGGCACCTCCGCGGAATGGAGATATCTGATACTAAAAAGTGTTTCAATTAGGGGCTCCAGGAACTGCCTACACAGCGTGTAATCCGTGTTTCCTCGAAGACAGCTTTGGGTTGAACGAGAAGTGTTAGGATGTTTAAACAGCGTGACTATTAAATCGGGTTTTTTTTTCTCCTCTCTCCAAATGTTTGATAAATTTCTAGCTGATTGTTGTAAGAACGTTTTAATATAACAATGAAATGTTGATGAAAATATAACTGTGGTTTGCCATTCTATATGTTAATAATAGTTTTTGGAAAATATGTGTAATTGCATATGTTTCATAGTAATATTAAACGTTCAGTTATGCAACGCTTCGTGGAAGACCATGTATTGTATCCGTATTCTGTATTTTAAATTTTTTTATGTGGCACATCTTAGGGAGAGAGGTACGAAGTAAATCATGAAAGGAATGTGACAGAAATAAAATGGAAGTATATAAAGGAAGTGGCATCATATTTTTGCGAATACCTAATTGGAAACAATTGTTATAATTTGAAAGTCCGGGTTTCTTGACCTTCGACGATTTTGGTCATAAATTTGGCAAAATATCGCTAACTTGACGATTTTTGGAAACTTATCGAATTTTGTTGATTAGCTTGAAATTTCCCAAGTTACCTGCTTTATCCAGAGCTTTTCATACAGAATATATAAGGTCGTCATCGTTCAGTTGGGTTGTTGACGTGATGCGAGTAAAAGTACCTGATGAACCAAATGTTGAAGACCCAGACCACTCGACTGACCCAAAGGTTTATAGTAGCCGTTTGAGTGGCCGGGCTAAACCTAATGTTGAAAACACAGACTACCCGACTGACTCAAAGGTGTACAGCAGCAATTTGGGTGGCTGGCGGTTGAAACCAATGTTGCAGATTCAGACCTCTCGACTGATCCAGAGGGCTTATAGCAATTATTTGAGAGGCTGGGCCCAATGTTGTTGAGACCCAGACCGTCCGACCTACCAGAAATGTGTAAGGTAACTGTTTGGACGGCCGAGAAGAGTCACCCAATTTAGACCGGAACCCAGTGGGGGAGGTATCCACAGGGATCGTACCCTCCTTTCCCTACCACTAACCTCTGGGAACGACTTACGGACCCACATGTTTAACGTGATCGTACTCCGAGGGCTGAACCCAATATTGTTGTTGTTGAGACCCAGACCGTCCGACCTACCGGAAAGGTGTAAGGTAACTGTTTGGACGGCCGGGAAGTGCCACCCAATTTAGACCGGAACCCAGTGGGGGAGGCATCCACAGGGACCGTACCCTCCTTCCCCTATCACCAACCTCTCGGAAGGACTTACGGACCCACATGTCTAACGTGATTGTACTCTGCATGAACACGGCGGCAGTTGTGGCAGCGTGCAAATCCAGCGCGCAAACCACCGGGCTGCCGCGCCCAAAATGTGCCAACAGCACGCGGTGTTCCCAGGTGGTCACCCACCCCAGTACTAACCGCGCCCGATGCTGCCTGACTTCGGTGATCTAACGAGAACCGGTGTTTTCAGCACGGTACGGCGTAGACAACTTTATCGTTTGTGATCCGATTCGTAAGAAATAAACTACATTTTATTAATTTAGCGTAACGGTATAGTTTTTCAAAATAAATAAACAAATGAAAAGTAGTAAAAATAAAAAATAAATATATAAGTAAAAAATCCCCAAACACATGTCCAAATCTTTTACTAGGTACCTTGTACCATTATCACACATAAGCACACATCAACCGTTTCCCATTCGAAATATGCGAAAGAAGTCATGTTTCCCATCTATATAATTTGATTAAATCAAAAAATATTTTTGAATTATGATTCAAACTGCAAAGTTCGGTGTCGTTTAGATTATGTGTTCAAACGTCAAAGACCGTACAAACGAGCCAGACAGCTAAGCAAAATAGTGTTCTCGTAATATATATATATATATATATATATATACAGGGTGCCCCAAAAACATTGACCTAGGCTTTTATTTCTTATTGATCTTAGATATATATAATAAATTACAAAGTTGCGTAAAAAAAGACAGAAGAGTACAGAATTTTATGAAATCGATTGAAATTTTCAAGGGAATTAGATTTTAAGAAATACGAAATTTAAATTTTTATGCGACCCCCCGCACAAAAACATTTTCAATGAGTAATATGTGCCCCATGCACTAATCAGGTGATATATAAAATTTCATCATTTTATCATAAAAAGTCCCAGAGATATGAAAAAACAAAAATACTGACTTAAACCACTTTTCGATGCATCGATATGGGTTCTCAGAGGGAAAAATCATGTCGGCAGATCGCGTTTCAGGGGTCATACACAAATTACGAAAGAAAACAATGATTACATAAATAAATAATAATTTTGTTATTTATTGGTACACTGTGTAGAAATAATGACTTTACACAATGATTACAAAACTTGTTCAAAATGTTTTCCATCCATGCCAAAGATCCATTAAAGATAAGAGGCAGATATTATTTGCCTATGATGCATTTCTGCGTTGCGTTATTTGCATTCTTGCTGTAAACATTTACATTTTAATGTGTGATAAATCCCTCACGAACTTTTGTTTAAACATATCTCTGGGACTTTTTATGATATAATGCTGAAATTTTGTACATCACCTTATTAGTGTATGGGGCACACTTTACTCATTGGAAATGTTTTTGTATGGGGCCGCATAAAAATTGAAATTTTGTATTTCTTCATATTTAATCCCCAGAAAATTTTTATCGATTTCATAAAATTCTGTACCTCGTATATATATATATAGGAAAGAAGAAGAGTTCATGCCACATGGTAATACAAATTTTCTTAATGCTCCTTATCTTCATTTTGTCATCTTTTGATGCCTGTAGTCTGAGTTTGAGCATTTAAGTAATGTACTATTGCTCAATCTGAAACAGGCATTTGTTTGGATTAATTAGAATTAAATACTCAGACCTGAAGATGAATTTAATTTTGATTAATCATCGAATTTGGGCCGGTGCTGTTATTTTCTCTTATAGGCATAATGGCCGTGGTTTTGCTTTTATGGTTATGTATTAGATACGTTGTATTAGATATTTTGTATTTGATACTTTGATTGTCCTTTTCTAGATATATATATACAGTGCAACTTGGATAAAACGATCGTCTCTAATTCGAAATTGTCGTTAATTCGAAGATTTCTCTTGTTTCCTTGAACTTTGTATTAATGTTAAAAAATCGTGGATAATTCGAAGTTCAACTTCCTTAATTCGAAGATATTTATAAAAACTTTCGAACTATAACAACTTTTCGGCCTTTCATCGATAAGAAATCATCGCCGGAATACCCTCACCAGTTCGACACGTCACAGATGAAACCCCCTTCCTGCTATCTGTTCGACTAGTTCGAGCGTTCAACCTACAGAGGGTGTTGGTTCAACCGACTTCAGACGTCATTTGAGCTTCCTGCTGCCAGTGTATCTGTAGTGTTGTGAGAGTTTCGCTAGTGAGCATTCACGATGTCTTTGAGTAAACCACGCGTTCAATACAAGAATTTAACATTTGCTGAAAAGGTCATCGTCATTCGCGATGTGGAAAAAGGTGTGAAGAGGAAATGCCAAATCACCAACGAGTACGGGATAGCGCCGAAAACTTTGTTTACTTTTTTGAAAAATAAGGACAAAATTCTGAGTAACGCTGCTGCTACGCGTGGAAATGGAAAGGATAGCAAAATAGCTAGAGAACCGGACAATCCTGAAGTTGGCGAGTGCGTGTTGAAGTTGTTTAAACAAGCACGGGACAAAAACATTCCTCTGAGTGGTCCCCTTATTCGAGGAAAAGCGGAAGGATTTTCTGCTGGTTTCGGAAAAAGTGATTTCAAGGCTAGCACTGGTTGGTTGGATTGATTTAAGGAAAGAAATGGAATCTCCTTTAGGCGTATGTGTGGTGAAAGTGGAAGTGTGAATCAAGAAGCAGCAACTGTTTGGAAAGACGATGTTTTACAAATACGATGTTCGAGAGAACACTGGCTAAAGACATTTTCAACGTTGATGAAACTGGGTTGTTTTTCAAATGTGCTCCAGACAAGACATTAGTGTTCAAGGGAGAGCATTGCAGTGGGAGAAAGAACAGTAAAGAATGGGTCACTTTATTGGTTGGGGCTAACATGGATGGCAGTGAAAAGCTGCTTTTGCTCATGGGGTAACAATATGGGCGTGACATTCGAAGAATACGTCAATTTGGACGAAAACGTGGAAGTTTGAGGAGAACTGTCAGATCAAGACATTTTATCAGAAGTGTTAAATAAGACGAGTGCAGCGGAGTACGATATCGAGGATGATATACAGGAGGAAGAAGAGACGCCAATCCCTACATCGTCGGAGGCGCTTTTTCATCTAGGCGAATTTCGTCGGTACATTGAAGAACAAACAAACGTTAGTGAAGCTGTTTTCCGTTCACTAAACATGCTTGATGATTTTGTTAACCTTAAACGACTGAACTCTACAAAACAATCAGACATTGCACAGTTTTTTCTAAAACTATAATTTTCTGTATTGAATGTAATACGTACATGTATGTATCTTACGTAAATATTATTTTGTTTACATACATATAGTGTTTAAGTCCTTAATACCATGATATTTCTCAATAAATATTTACTTATTGACAGAATAACCTTTTCAATAATTCAGTGAACCTAAAACTAAAGTTAAAAGATGTAACTTTTTTAAATCGAAGTTTTGGATAATTCGAATTTTTTTAGTGGTTCCTTCAGCTTCGAATTATCCAAGTTGCACTGTATATATATATATATATATATATATATACACACACAGGGTTAGCAAGAAATAAGTTTCCCACTTCAGAGGGCTCTAGAATGCGTTCTATTGGTCCAAATGATATAAAATTTGAAATACTGACAAGTCAAATGATGCGCTTGACATTTATCAAATCAAAAATTTTGGGATCGACATTCACCTATAGATGGCGCTATAACACAAATGGTATTTATTTGCATATATTGAAAATGTGAAACATGATTTGCGTTACAGCGCATGCCTAGCAGCATTATTCTTTGGATAAAAAGAAGGCGGATTCTGCCTCAACATTAGTTACTTCTCAGCACATCATGCCAACGTTGCAAGAAAAAGCGCTACTGGTGAAATTGTTCTACCAAAACTAGCAGAACTCTGTTGCAGCTGTAAAAGAATTCCGTCGTATGAAGCAGATACTACGAAGAGGTCCAATGTCTCCATGTGCCCTACGCAAGATGATAAAGAAATTTGAAACAACTGGGCAACTTGGCATTCTTCCAGGTAGAGGACGAAAACCAATCCAGTCTTTTAGCGTCGAAAATGTGGCTACCGCGGTCGTTGAAGCCAGCAGTCATTCGCCGCATGGTAGTGTGAGTGTGCCACTTGTTTCCCGTGTATTGGATATGCCGTATTCCACTGTACGAAAAATCTTACGGCGGATTTTGAATTTTTATCCCTACAAAATCAAGCCTGTGCACCTATTGCAGGACGGAGACTCATAAGTTCGTAAAACTTTTGCACTTCAGTTCCTTGCTCGAATGGTGATTGAAGTCGGTTGGCCATGGAACATCCTGTGGACTGACTAAGCCCACTTTTGCCTCAATGGGCAAGTTAACACCCACAATTGTCGAATTTGGGCAGCGAAAAACCCTCACGCTATCCAGCAACAACCCTTGCATCCTGAAAAAGTGACAGTATGGTGTGGTTTTACGGCTACCTTTATCATTGGACCGTATTTTTTTGAAGAGGTAACTGCAACTGGAATCAAAATCTGTTCCGTCACAGGACTACGGTACCGTGATATGTTGAGGGATTTTGTAATCCCACAACTTCAACAGCATGGATGCCTTTAGGACATCATTTTCATGCAGGATGGTGCACCTTCTCACATTGAGTGTAGTGTAAAACAATTGCTAACACAGCATTTCACAGCCGAACGGGTGATCAGCCGGCATTTTCCAACAGCATGGCCTCCTCGTCCGCCGGATATCACCCCCTGCGACTTTGGGTTATGGGGTTTCCTCAAGGACAATATCTACCGTAAAAGGCCAGCATCTGTGCCAGATCTGAAGGACAGCATTCGGCGCCATGTTCTTGATATTCCGGCAGACTCACTCCGGTCAACTGTGGAAAATATGGTTCTGCGATTAGAGCACATTGTTGAACATGAAGGGGGACATATTGAGCAGTTTTAATGCTACTTTTTTAATATTATTTAACATTTATAAAGCTTATTAAATGTTGTTATGTGTATTACAGCGCCACCTATCGGCGGATTTTTGTACTAAATTTTTGATTTAACAAATGTCAAGCGCATCATTTGAATTATCTGTATTTCAAATTTTATCTCATTTGGAACAATAGAACGCATTCTAGAGCCCTCTGAATTGGGAAACTTATTTCTTGCTAACCCTGTATATACACACACACACACACACACACACACATATATATATATATATATATATATTAAAAAATTAAATTAATAACTAATTACCAAGTAATTAATGACAAAACATTAAAATGATAAAATAACCAAAACAGTTAAAACACAGCCACCATGCTGAAAAAAAGAAATGAACAGCACTAGGCTTAAGTTGGTTGTTAATTCAGATTAAATTCCTCTTCAGATCTGAGTATCCCACACAAATTGACCCAGACAAATGCTTGTTTCCGTTATGGCAATAGTTCGTTACTATAAATACTAAAACTCAGACTACAAGCATAAATAGAGGATAAGAATTGAAAAATGGGTACATAGTCAAGTATGCTGTCAATCGAAAGATTCTTTCAAGCTTTTTAAAGTGAAGGGTAACACGTTATTGTTGTAATCATTTGGACCCACGATACACGATTTCAAATTTTTCTTGTAAAATTTGAAAAAGAAAATGAATTCTGGTATGAGAAAGTAGAGTTGAGCGACACTCCAGTTAATTTAAAGAGGAAAGATAAATATTTTAAGGTAATATTGCATAGTTCAAAAAATCTTATGTGGGCAGCACATGACTTTCCCTGCAGACTTAAATTCATATTTTCTTTATTTCTTTAATAATTCATTAGATTAAGTTTAATTGCACCAAATAACACTAAATTTGCATTTTTAATTCAATTTTTGTTTTTATTTGATAATTGGACATTTTTCCGATAGCGGCATAACAAAAATGCAAGAAATCTCAAATATCTTGAGAACGGTTAGTCCTAAAGTATAATGGAATGTGTTATATTCTTTTCCTCGTTAAAAATTGCGTATAAAACAAGAATTTAATCGATATATTTCAGCATACATAGTCTTTTTTTTATATATAGATTTTTGCAGGCCATTTCGTAAAAAGTGGCAGGTTGTTATTTTTCCGAATCGTACCAAACTGTAATCAGCACCAGAGTGTCCCACAAGTAACTTATCAACCAAATATTGGAAATTTGGTCAATTAGTATTTTAGCTAGGGTGGATACATGGCATTTTTGCGGGCCATTTCATAAAAAATGGCAGGTTGTTATTTTTCCGAATGGTACCAAATTCTAATGAGCACCAGAGCATCCTACAAGTAACTTCTCTATCAAATTTTGTAAAATTTGGTCAATTAGTATTTTACCTAGAGTGGATACATGGAATTTTTACAGGCCATTTCGCAAAAAAAAGCGGGTTCTGTTTTTACGAATTGTACCAAAAACTAATCAGCACCAGGGTCTCACCCAAGTGACTTACATACCAAATTTTATGAAATTCGGTCCATTAGTTTTTTTAGTTAAAGTGGATACGTACATTGCACAGACACACAAACAGACACACAGACAGACGTCACGGTAAAAATAGTTTTTTCGTATTTTAGAGGTCTCGAAACGTGTAGATCCGTCGAAAACTCGAGTTGTGATTTTTGGTATGATTCCAATACTTTCCCTATACATTACCATGTATTGCAGGGAAAGTGAAATTTCTAAAATAATTTTTAAAAATGATCTATATCTATATTATTAAACAAGTCTTTTAAAATCAGAGTTATATATAGTGGATATAAGTGAGAGATTTTAATTTCTTAAGTAATTCAAAACTGTTTCTTACAATATGACTGTTATTTGAAATATCAGCTGACCAAGAAATTTCATTTAAAACTTTTAGTAATATTTTACCAGCAATAGTAAGGTAAGAATTATGCCCACTAGTAATTGTCTGAAAAGCTACAGGGGATTTATGAAACTTGAGTACTAAAATAATATATGGAATATTATAACAACTATTTTTGAGATAGATTTGCTTATATTTGGCTAAATTCTGTTAGATAAGATTTTAGAATTAGTAGTGTGTAAATTATAAATATAATTATTAAGAATGTGTGATTTATGGGCACTTATATAATAATATTTACAAATGATAAAGTAGTTACTACTAGCTTTATCTACATAAGTAGTAACGAAATTTTTTTTAATTTCTTTAATTTTCTTTTTGTTCTGCCAAATTTCAATTGATTAAAATGTTCTACTGGTTAAGTTTAAGTTTCAGATCTTTAAGACGTTTCTGTTTAAGTTTCAGATCTTTAGGACGCAGAGAAGATCTTACAAATGCCATCAAAGGATTTGAAACAGACAGACTATCGTCGGTCGTGACGAATTAAAAAAAAAATATTATAATAGAAAAGTAAATAGTTTCCTTTAAATGTTTATTGTTGAATATTATTATTACTATTTATCAATTTTGCATTATAACAAATTTTTCTAGCGTACTTGTCTTTAAGTTTTTAAATTTCAGTAATAAGTCATTAACTCAAAACCCTTAGGAGTTCTATAACGTTTCAAAATCTGCGCATTGAGTGTGATGACTATTGACTTGAACGATTACCGATATTTTGAAAAATCAATCTTTTTAAATATTACTAAGAATTGTTTCAACAAAATCTTCATTAAAATAATTATTTTCAAAAATTCAAATACCTGTACTCTTTTGGTATCTTGTGTTTGATCTCAGAGGTTCTTAGTCGCACTGAAGTCACATGGAATTATATAATGTTAAAAATTTGCCAAAAACATTACTTTGATAGCACGCGTTGCAGAGCACTTTTTCTATTACTTTCCCTATATACACAGTATAAAGTATAGGGACAGTATTGTGACGGGGTCGAAAATTTGAATTCGTGTTTTCGACGGAAGAGCACGTGTCCAGCATACCTGAACTGGAACGCTTTTAAGGTGATGTCTGTGTGTATGTCGTAAGGAACCTTGCTGTTCCAAGCGGGGAATTGAATCCTGGATCTTCGAATTGGCCAGCCGTACGATCTACCTTTGAACTACCGGGACGAATTTGCAAGCTCTTATCTTTGAAGTGGACTCTGCAGTGTTTATGTGTGTATCCTGAGTCCATGGAGACGATATCTCACGAATTAATGGAGCGTTTCTGACGAAATTTAGTGTAAATATTACAATCCGTGAATGCTGGAACCCAATTAATTTTAATCTCAATCGAATGCTCAGAAAACTCCCAAATTTCCAAATGAAATTTTGAAAAAATCATTAAAAAATCAGAACCTTCATTAATGTTACTTAAATGATTACCTTTTAAGTAACTTTTCATTAGAAAACAAATGACATAAACTTTAGAAAGCTAGCATGAGCCATTCTCGAGATATTATACATATTTTAAATAAATTTATCAAAAATATCACATAAAATTAAAAAAAAGTATTAACTATTGTGAAATATGTTCACTTTTGATATGTAATATTATGCGATAAATTTGCTAACATTATTCTTGTGGATCTAGTTCGTCCTATTCACTAGAGAAGATACTTTGAGTAATACTTTTATATTTTGACGCCTAACAATGCATCAATAGTTTTTTGTAAGAAAATAACTTCTCTTCGTTTGTCTCTACTCCTTGGCTATAAATTTGGCGACTAATGTAGTGAAATATCGCCAAATTGGCGATTTTTCGTTCCAGATTGACAAAAATTATGTCAAAATTGAAAATGTCACACCAAATTGATGAGGGGCGCGGTAGCCCATTGGTTAGCGCGCTGGAGTTGCACTCGGTAGGCCCGGGTTCGATTCCAGCCGCTGCCAAAACTGCCGCCGTGTTCATGCGGAGTACGATCACGTTAAACATGTGGGTCCGAAAGTCCTTCCGAGAGGTTGGTGGTAGGGGAAGGAGGGTACGGTCCCTGTGGATGCCTCCCCCACTGGGTTCCGGTCTAAATTGGGTGGCACTTCCCGACCGTCCAAACAGTTACCTTACACCTTTCTGGTAACAGTTACCTTACACCTTTCTGGTAGGTCGGACGGTCTGGGTTTCAACAACAACAACAACACCTTTCTGGTAGGTCGGACGGTCTGGGTTTCAACAACAACAACAACACCAAATTGATGAATTAATTATTTAAATATTTCAATATATGGAGTATATTGCTCATTGTGGATGCTATTAATATAGATAATCTTCAATTTAGAATTGAGCTAAATATAAGTTAATTGGGTATTTTGAAATAGTTCTACGTGATGTCATCCGAAAAAGCGCCCATTGTATACAACAATTCAACGTTAGAAACATTACGACGCGGGTCTTATTCATCATTTTTTTCACTGAAAAAGAAGTCAATTCATTGCATTATACAGGATGTATATAAACTGTTTTAACAAAATAAGAGGGGTGATAGTACCCATCAAGACGAACAATATTTAGAATGGAACCTAGGGTTGCATTCCACTCTAAGAGTCAGAAAAGCATAAAGTTAAAGTTGAACTTTCAACAGTGAAAATAGGGTGAATTAACGTAATCATAAGTTGCACAATCCTATTTATTTACACCAGAGAAAGACTCAAAGAAGATGCTCAAAGTGACGGCCAAGGGTGCCGTTGCACAATTCACAATGGCGAATGAACGACTGGCGCACCCCTTCGAAGACACCTGGTGTCGTGTTTATCCTGTTCACTACAACAACGATTCTCGCGATGAAATTTTCTATGGAGTCCACAGGCGTCTCGTACACCAATGATTTTATGTGCCCCCCAGAAGAAGTCCAGTGGATTGAGGTCCGGTGAGGCCAAGCCACAGGTCCACTACGTCCAATTCACCGTCTGGGATATGTGGCATTCAAGAAGTGTCAGATGACTAGAAGTGACGATGATGTTTTGGAGATGTGATACTTCTCCGGCACGACAACTTTGTCGTCCGAAGTGGCGACTTGTGCTTGTTGAACGTGTTTCGAAGTTACTCTTTTCTAACACTCAGAGTGAAATGCGACCCCTAGGTTCCATAGTAAATATTGTTCGTCTTGATGGGCACTATCACCCCTCTTATTTCATCAAAACAGTTTATATACACCCTGTATAGGGAAAGTCATGTGCTGCCCACATCAGATTTTTTTTTGACTTGCTACATCGAGACTTTTTGCAGAGTGTTTCGAATAAGGACATTTTCTGAGTTGTGCGGGTCCACATGGTTCCGCGTTTCATCACATTATTTTGTTAGTCAATGAATTTGTACTTAAGTCATTTTACCGTGCGGCGCGATAATGTTGAAACGGTTGCCTGTGTTTGCGCTCTTTCTGGCAATCTATTTCACTATATTCGGAACCCAATTTGCACTTCATGATACTCCCCAAAAAATTTTCAGAACTATCTAGTGTCACATCAGGAGACATGTTGTCTCGACATTGTTGAATGCATTTTGTCTTTATGACCAAGGACTATATTCCAAGCTTTACCTATTATAGTTCTGCGCTAATCGGTAGAAGGCGTTCATGTAGTGGAGCTACAAACGCTATTGGATTTACAATAGCCTCTTTTATAGAAGAGTGAGACCGAATTACGAACAAGAAGCATTTTATAGAAGAGTGAGACCGAATTACGAACGAGAAGCTTTTTATAGAAGAGTGAGACCGAATTACGAACGAGAAGCATTTTATAGAAGAGTGAGACCGAATTACGAACGAGAAGCTTTTTATAGAAGAGTGAGACCGAATTACGGACGAGAAGCTTTTTATAGAAGAGACCGAATTACGAACGAGAAGCTTTTTATAGAAGAGTGAGATCGAATTGCGAACGAGAAGCTTTTTATAGAAGAGTGAGACCGAATTACGACCGAGAAGCTTTTTATAGAAGAGTGACACCGAATTACGAACGAGAAGCTATTTATAGAAGAGTGAGACCGAATTACGAACGAGAAGCTTTTTATAGAAGAGTGAGACCGAATTACGAACGAGAAGCTTTTTATAGAAGAGTGAGACCGAATTACGAACGAGAAGCTATTTATAGAAGAGTGAGACCGAATTACGAACGAGAAGCTTTTTATAGAAGAGTGAGACCGAATTACGAACGAGAAGCTTTGTATAGAAGAGTGAGACCGAATTACGAACGAGAAGCTTTTTATAGAAGAGTGAGACCGAATTACGAACGAGAAGCTTTTTATAGAAGAGTGAGACCGAATTACAAACGAGAAGCTTTTTATAGAAGAGTGACACCGAATTACGAACGAGAATCTTTTTATAGAAGAGTGAGACCGAATTACAAACGAGAAGCTTTTTATAGAAGAGTGACACCGAATTACGACCGAGAAGCTTTTTATAGAAGAGTGACACCGAATTACGAACGAGAAGCTTTTTATAGAAGAGTGAGACCGAATTACGAACGAGAAGCTTTTTATAGAAGAGTGAGACCGAATTACGAACGAGAAGCTTTTTATAGAAGAGTGAGACCGAATTACAAACGAGAAGCTTTTCATAGAAGAGTGACACCGAATTACGAACGAGAAGCTATTTATAGAAGAGTGAGACCGAATTACGAACGAGAAGCTTTTTATAGAAGAGTGAGACCGAATTACGAACGAGAAGCTTTTTATAGAAGAGTGAGACCGAATTACGAACGAGAAGCTTTTTATAGAAGAGTGAGACCGAATTACGAACGAGAAGCTTTTTATAGAAGAGTGAGACCGAATTACAAACGAGAAGCTTTTTATAGAAGAGTGAGACCGAATTACGACCGAGAATCTTTTTATAGAAGAGTGAGACCGAATTACGAACGAGAAGTTTTTTATAAAAGAGTGAGATCGAATTACGAACGAGAAGCTTTTTATAGAAGAGTGAGACCGAATTACGAACGAGAAGAATTTTATAAAAGAGTGAGACCGAATTACGGACGAGAAGCTTTTTATAGAAGAGTGAGACCGAATTACGAACGAGAAGCTTTTTATAGAAGAGTGGGACCGAATTACGAACGAGAAGCTTTTTATAGAAGAGTGAGACCGAATTACGAACGAGAAGCTTTTTATAGAAGAGTGAGACCGAATTACGAACGAGAAGCTTTTTATAGAAGAGTGAGACCGAATTACGAACGAGAAGCTTTTTATAGAAGAGTGAGACCGAATTACGAACGAGAAGCTTTTTATAGAAGAGTGAGACCGAATTACGAACGAGAAGCTTTTTATAGAAGAGTGAGACCGAATTACAAACGAGAAGCTTTTTATAGAAGAGTGACACCGAATTACGAACGAGAATCTTTTTATAGAAGAGTGAGACCGAATTACAAACGAGAAGCTTTTTATAGAAGAGTGACACCGAATTACGACCGAGAAGCTTTTTATAGAAGAGTGACACCGAATTACGAACGAGAAGCTTTTTATAGAAGAGTGAGACCGAATTACGAACGAGAAGCTTTTTATAGAAGAGTGAGACCGAATTACGAACGAGAATCTTTTTATAGAAGAGTGAGACCGAATTACGAACGAGAAGCTTTTTATAGAAGAGTGAGACCGAATTACAAACGAGAAGCTTTTTATAGAAGAGTGACACCGAATTACGAACGAGAAGCTTTTTATAGAAGAGTGAGACCGAATTACGAACGAGAATCTTTTTATAGAAGAGTGAGACCGAATTACGAACGAGAAGCTTTTTATAGAAGAGTGAGACCGAATTACGAACGAGAAGCTTTTTATAGAAGAGTGAGACCGAATTACGAACGAGAAGCTTTTAATAGAAGAGTGAGACCGAATTACGAACGAGAAGCTTTTTATAGAAGAGTGACACCGAATTACGAACGAGAATCTTTTTATAGAAGAGTGAGACCGAATTACAAACGAGAAGCTTTTTATAGAAGAGTGACACCGAATTACGACCGAGAAGCTTTTTATAGAAGAGTGACACCGAATTACGAACGAGAAGCTTTTTATAGAAGAGTGAGACCGAATTACGAACGAGAAGCTTTTTATAGAAGAGTGAGACCGAATTACGAACGAGAAGCTTTTTATAGAAGAGTGAGACCGAATTACAAACGAGAAGCTTTTCATAGAAGAGTGACACCGAATTACGAACGAGAAGCTATTTATAGAAGAGTGAGACCGAATTACGAACGAGAAGCTTTTTATAGAAGAGTGAGACCGAATTACGAACGAGAAGCTTTTTATAGAAGAGTGAGACCGAATTACGAACGAGAAGCTTTTTATAGAAGAGTGAGACCGAATTACGAACGAGAAGCTTTTTATAGAAGAGTGAGACCGAATTACAAACGAGAAGCTTTTTATAGAAGAGTGAGACCGAATTACGACCGAGAATCTTTTTATAGAAGAGTGAGACCGAATTACGAACGAGAAGTTTTTTATAAAAGAGTGAGATCGAATTACGAACGAGAAGCTTTTTATAGAAGAGTGAGACCGAATTACGAACGAGAAGAATTTTATAAAAGAGTGAGACCGAATTACGGACGAGAAGCTTTTTATAGAAGAGTGAGACCGAATTACGAACGAGAAGCTTTTTATAGAAGAGTGAGACCGAATTACAAACGAGAAGCTTTTTATAGAAGAGTGAGACCGAATTACGACCGAGAATCTTTTTATAGAAGAGTGAGACCGAATTACGGACGAGAAGCTTTTTATAGAAGAGTGAGACCGAATTACGAACGAGAAGCTTTTTATAGAAGAGTGGGACCGAATTACGAACGAGAAGTTTTTTATAAAAGAGTGAGATCGAATTACGAACGAGAAGCTTTTTATAGAAGAGTGAGACCGAATTACGAACGAGAAGAATTTTATAGAAGAGTGAGACCGAATTACGAACGAGAAGAATTTTATAAAAGAGTGAGACCGAATTACGGACGAGAAGCTTTTTATAGAAGAGTGAGACCGAATTACGAACGAGAAGCTTTTAATAGAAGAGTGGGACCGAATTACGAACGAGAAGTTTTTATAAAAGAGTGAGATCGAATTACGAACGAGAAGCTTTTTATAGAAGAGTGAGACCGAATTACGACCGAGAATCTTTTTATAGAAGAGTGAGACCGAATTACGAACGAGAAGTTTTTTATAAAAGAGTGAGATCGAATTACGAACGAGAAGCTTTTTATAGAAGAGTGAGACCGAATTACGAACGAGAAGAATTTTATAAAAGAGTGAGACCGAATTACGGACGAGAAGCTTTTTATAGAAGAGTGAGACCGAATTACGAACGAGAAGCTTTTTATAGAAGAGTGGGACCGAATTACGAACGAGAAGTTTTTTATAAAAGAGTGAGATCGAATTACGAACGAGAAGCTTTTTATAGAAGAGTGAGACCGAATTACGACCGAGAATCTTTTTATAGAAGAGTGAGACCGAATTACGAACGAGAAGTTTTTTATAAAAGAGTGAGACCGAATTACGAACGAGAAGCTTTTTATAGAAGAGTGAGACCGAATTACGAACGAGAAGAATTTTATAAAAGAGTGAGACCGAATTACGGACGAGAAGCTTTTTATAGAAGAGTGAGACCGAATTACGACCGAGAATCTTTTTATAGAAGAGTGAGACCGAATTACGAACGAGAAGTTTTTTATAAAAGAGTGAGATCGAATTACGAACGAGAAGCTTTTTATAGAAGAGTGAGACCGAATTACGAACGAGAAGAATTTTATAAAAGAGTGAGACCGAATTACGGACGAGAAGCTTTTTATAGAAGAGTGAGACCGAATTACGAACGAGAAGCTTTTTATAGAAGAGTGGGACCGAATTACGACCGAGAATCTTTTTATAGAAGAGTGAGACCGAATTACGAACGAGAAGTTTTTTATAAAAGAGTGAGATCGAATTACGAACGAGAAGCTTTTTATAGAAGAGTGAGACCGAATTACGAACGAGAAGAATTTTATAAAAGAGTGAGACCGAATTACGGACGAGAAGCTTTTTATAGAAGAGTGAGACCGAATTACGAACGAGAAGCTTTTTATAGAAGAGTGGGACCGAATTACGACCGAGAATCTTTTTATAGAAGAGTGAGACCGAATTACGAACGAGAAGTTTTTTATAAAAGAGTGAGACCGAATTACGAACGAGAAGCTTTTTATAGAAGAGTGAGACCGAATTACGAACGAGAAGAATTTTATAAAAGAGTGAGACCGAATTACGGACGAGAAGCTTTTTATAGAAGAGTGAGACCGAATTACGAACGAGAAGCTTTTTATAGAAGAGTGGGACCGAATTACGACCGAGAATCTTTTTATAGAAGAGTGAGACCGAATTACGAACGAGAAGTTTTTTTATAAAAGAGTGAGATCGAATTACGAACGAGAAGCTTTTTATAGAAGAGTGAGACCGAATTACGAACGAGAAGAATTTTATAAAAGAGTGAGACCGAATTACGGACGAGAAGCTTTTTATAGAAGAGTGAGACCGAATTACGAACGAGAAGCTTTTTATAGAAGAGTGGGACCGAATTACGAACGAGAAGTTTTTTATAAAAGAGTGAGATCGAATTACGAACGAGAAGCTTTTTATAGAAGAGTGAGACCGAATTACGACCGAGAATCTTTTTATAGAAGAGTGAGACCGAATTACGAACGAGAAGTTTTTTATAAAAGAGTGAGACCGAATTACGAACGAGAAGCTTTTTATAGAAGAGTGAGACCGAATTACGAACGAGAAGAATTTTATAGAAGAGTGAGACCGAATTACGAACGAGAAGCTTTTTATAGAAGAGTGAGACCGAATTACGACCGAGAAGCTTTTTATAGAAGAGTGAGACCGAATTACGAAAGAGAAGCTTTTTATAGAAGAGTGAGACCGAATTACGAAGAGAAGCTTTTTATAGAAGAGTGAGACCGAATTACGAACGAGAAGCTTTTTATAGAAGAGTGAGACCGAATTACGGACGAGAAGCTTTTTATAGAAGAGTGAGACCGAATTACGAACGAGAAGCTTTTTATAGAAGAGTGGGACCGAATTACGAACGAGAAGTTTTTTATAAAAGAGTGAGATCGAATTACGAACGAGAAGCTTTTTATAGAAGAGTGAGACCGAATTACGACCGAGAATCTTTTTATAGAAGAGTGAGACCGAATTACTAACGAGAAGTTTTTTATAAAAGAGTGAGACCGAATTACGAACGAGAAGCTTTTTATAGAAGAGTGAGACCGAATTACGAACGAGAAGAATTTTATAGAAGAGTGAGACCGAATTACGAACGAGAAGCTTTTTATAGAAGAGTGAGACCGAATTACGACCGAGAAGCTTTTTATAGAAGAGTGAGACCGAATTACGAAAGAGAAGCTTTTTATAGAAGAGTGAGACCGAATTACGAAGAGAAGCTTTTTATAGAAGAGTGAGACCGAATTACGAACGAGAAGCTTTTTATAGAAGAGTGAGACCGAATTACGGACGAGAAGCTTTTTATAGAAGAGTGAGACCGAATTACGAACGAGAAGCTTTTTATAGAAGAGTGGGACCGAATTACGAACGAGAAGTTTTTTATAAAAGAGTGAGATCGAATTACGAACGAGAAGCTTTTTATAGAAGAGTGAGACCGAATTACGACCGAGAATCTTTTTATAGAAGAGTGAGACCGAATTACGAACGAGAAGTTTTTTATAAAAGAGTGAGACCGAATTACGAACGAGAAGCTTTTTATAGAAGAGTGAGACCGAATTACGAACGAGAAGAATTTTATAGAAGAGTGAGACCGAATTACGAACGAGAAGCTTTTTATAGAAGAGTGAGACCGAATTACGACCGAGAAGCTTTTTATAGAAGAGTGAGACCGAATTACGAAAGAGAAGCTTTTTATAGAAGAGTGAGACCGAATTACGAAGAGAAGCTTTTTATAGAAGAGTGAGACCGAATTACGGACGAGAAGCTTTTTATAGAAGAGTGAGACCGAATTACAGACGAGAAGCTTTTTATAGAAGAGTGAGACCGAATTACGACCGAGAAGCTTTTTATAGAAGAGTGAGACCGAATTACGAAAGAAAAGCTTTTTATAGAAGAGTGAGACCGAATTACGAAGAGAAGCTTTTTATAGAAGAGTGAGACCGAATTACGGACGAGAAGCTTTTTATAGAAGAGTGAGACCGAATTACGGACGAGAAGCTTTTTATAGAAGAGTGAGACCGAATTACGAACGAGAAGCTTTTTATAGAAGAGTGAGACCGAATTACGAAAGAGAAGCTTTTTATAGAAGAGTGAGACCGAATTACGAACGAGAAGCTTTTTATAGAAGAGTGGGACCGAATTACGAAGAGAAGCTTTTTATAGAAGAGTGAGACCGAATTACGAAGAGAAGCTTTTTATAGAAGAGTGAGACCGAATTACGAAGAGAAGCTTTTTATAGAAGAGTGAGACCGAATTACGGACGAGAAGCTTTTTATAGAAGAGTGAGACCGAATTACGAACGAGAAGCTTTTTATAGAAGAGTGAGACCGAATTACAAACGAGAAGCTTTTTATAGAAGAGTGAGACCGAATTACGAACGAGAAGCTTTTTATAGAAGAGTGAGACCGAATTACAAACGAGAAGCTTTTTATAGAAGAGTGAGACCGAATTACGAACGAGAAGCTTTTTATAGAAGAGTGAGACCGAATTACGAACGAGAAGCTTTTTATAGAAGAGTGAGACCGAATTACGAAAGAGAAGCTTTTTATAGAAGAGTGAGACCGAATTACGAACGAGAAGCTTTTTATAGAAGAGTGGGACCGAATTACGAAGAGAAGCTTTTTATAGAAGAGTGAGACCGAATTACGAAGAGAAGCTTTTTATAGAAGAGTGAGACCGAATTACGAACGAGAAGCTTTTTATAGAAGAGTGAGACCGAATTACGGACGAGAAGCTTTTTATAGAAGAGTGAGACCGAATTACGAACGAGAAGCTTTTTATAGAAGAGTGAGACCGAATTACGGACGAGAAGCTTTTTATAGAAGAGTGAGACCGAATTACGAACGAGAAGCTTTTTATAGAAGAGTGAGACCGAATTACGGACGAGAAGCTTTTTATAGAAGAGTGAGACCGAATTACGAACGAGAAGCTTTTTATAGAAGAGTGAGACCGAATTACGAACGAGAATCTTTTTATAGAAGAGTGAGACCGAATTACGAACGAGAAGCTTTTTATAGAAGAGTGAGACCGAATTACAAACGAGAAGCTTTTTATAGAAGAGTGACACCGAATTACGAACGAGAAGCTTTTTATAGAAGAGTGAGACCGAATTACGAACGAGAATCTTTTTATAGAAGAGTGAGACCGAATTACGAACGAGAAGCTTTTTATAGAAGAGTGAGACCGAATTACGAACGAGAAGCTTTTTATAGAAGAGTGAGACCGAATTACGAACGAGAAGCTTTTTATAGAAGAGTGAGACCGAATTACGAACGAGAAGCTTTTTATAGAAGAGTGACACCGAATTACGAACGAGAAGCTTTTTATAGAAGAGTGAGACCGAATTACAAACGAGAAGCTTTTTATAGAAGAGTGACACCGAATTACGACCGAGAAGCTTTTTATAGAAGAGTGAGACCGAATTACGAACGAGAAGCTTTTTATAGAAGAGTGGGACCGAATTACGAACGAGAAGTTTTTTATAAAAGAGTGAGATCGAATTACGAACGAGAAGCTTTTTATAGAAGAGTGAGACCGAATTACGAACGAGAAGAATTTTATAGAAGAGTGAGACCGAATTACGAACGAGAAGAATTTTATAGAAGAGTGAGACCGAATTACGAACGAGAAGTTTTTTATAAAAGAGTGAGATCGAATTACGAACGAGAAGCTTTTTATAGAAGAGTGAGACCGAATTACGAACGAGAAGAATTTTATAAAAGAGTGAGACCGAATTACGGACGAGAAGCTTTTTATAGAAGAGTGAGACCGAATTACGAACGAGAAGCTTTTTATAGAAGAGTGGGACCGAATTACGAACGAGAAGTTTTTTATAAAAGAGTGAGATCGAATTACGAACGAGAAGCTTTTTATAGAAGAGTGAGACCGAATTACGACCGAGAATCTTTTTATAGAAGAGTGAGATCGAATTACGAACGAGAAGTTTTTTATAAAAGAGTGAGATCGAATTACGAACGAGAAGCTTTTTATAGAAGAGTGAGACCGAATTACGACCGAGAATCTTTTTATAGAAGAGTGAGACCGAATTACGAACGAGAAGTTTTTTATAAAAGAGTGAGACCGAATTACGAACGAGAAGCTTTTTATAGAAGAGTGAGACCGAATTACGAACGAGAAGAATTTTATAAAAGAGTGAGACCGAATTACGGACGAGAAGCTTTTTATAGAAGAGTGAGACCGAATTACGAACGAGAAGCTTTTTATAGAAGAGTGGGACCGAATTACGACCGAGAATCTTTTTATAGAAGAGTGAGACCGAATTACGAACGAGAAGTTTTTTATAAAAGAGTGAGACCGAATTACGAACGAGAAGCTTTTTATAGAAGAGTGAGACCGAATTACGAACGAGAATAATTTTATAAAAGAGTGAGACCGAATTACGGACGAGAAGCTTTTTATAGAAGAGTGAGACCGAATTACGAACGAGAAGCTTTTTATAGAAGAGTGGGACCGAATTACGACCGAGAATCTTTTTATAGAAGAGTGAGACCGAATTACGAACGAGAAGTTTTTTATAAAAGAGTGAGATCGAATTACGAACGAGAAGCTTTTTATAGAAGAGTGAGACCGAATTACGAACGAGAAGAATTTTATAAAAGAGTGAGACCGAATTACGGACGAGAAGCTTTTTATAGAAGAGTGAGACCGAATTACGAACGAGAAGCTTTTTATAGAAGAGTGGGACCGAATTACGACCGAGAATCTTTTTATAGAAGAGTGAGACCGAATTACGAACGAGAAGTTTTTTATAAAAGAGTGAGACCGAATTACGAACGAGAAGCTTTTTATAGAAGAGTGAGACCGAATTACGAACGAGAAGAATTTTATAAAAGAGTGAGACCGAATTACGGACGAGAAGCTTTTTATAGAAGAGTGAGACCGAATTACGAACGAGAAGCTTTTTATAGAAGAGTGGGACCGAATTACGACCGAGAATCTTTTTATAGAAGAGTGAGACCGAATTACGAACGAGAAGTTTTTTATAAAAGAGTGAGATCGAATTACGAACGAGAAGCTTTTTATAGAAGAGTGAGACCGAATTACGAACGAGAAGAATTTTATAAAAGAGTGAGACCGAATTACGGACGAGAAGCTTTTTATAGAAGAGTGAGACCGAATTACGAACGAGAAGCTTTTTATAGAAGAGTGGGACCGAATTACGAACGAGAAGTTTTTTATAAAAGAGTGAGATCGAATTACGAACGAGAAGCTTTTTATAGAAGAGTGAGACCGAATTACGACCGAGAATCTTTTTATAGAAGAGTGAGACCGAATTACGAACGAGAAGTTTTTTATAAAAGAGTGAGACCGAATTACGAACGAGAAGCTTTTTATAGAAGAGTGAGACCGAATTACGAACGAGAAGAATTTTATAGAAGAGTGAGACCGAATTACGAACGAGAAGCTTTTTATAGAAGAGTGAGACCGAATTACGACCGAGAAGCTTTTTATAGAAGAGTGAGACCGAATTACGAAAGAGAAGCTTTTTATAGAAGAGTGAGACCGAATTACGAAGAGAAGCTTTTTATAGAAGAGTGAGACCGAATTACGAACGAGAAGCTTTTTATAGAAGAGTGAGACCGAATTACGGACGAGAAGCTTTTTATAGAAGAGTGAGACCGAATTACGAACGAGAAGCTTTTTATAGAAGAGTGGGACCGAATTACGAACGAGAAGTTTTTTATAAAAGAGTGAGATCGAATTACGAACGAGAAGCTTTTTATAGAAGAGTGAGACCGAATTACGACCGAGAATCTTTTTATAGAAGAGTGAGACCGAATTACGAACGAGAAGTTTTTTATAAAAGAGTGAGACCGAATTACGAACGAGAAGCTTTTTATAGAAGAGTGAGACCGAATTACGAACGAGAAGAATTTTATAGAAGAGTGAGACCGAATTACGAACGAGAAGCTTTTTATAGAAGAGTGAGACCGAATTACGACCGAGAAGCTTTTTATAGAAGAGTGAGACCGAATTACGAAAGAGAAGCTTTTTATAGAAGAGTGAGACCGAATTACGAAGAGAAGCTTTTTATAGAAGAGTGAGACCGAATTACGAACGAGAAGCTTTTTATAGAAGAGTGAGACCGAATTACGGACGAGAAGCTTTTTATAGAAGAGTGAGACCGAATTACGAACGAGAAGCTTTTTATAGAAGAGTGGGACCGAATTACGAACGAGAAGTTTTTTATAAAAGAGTGAGATCGAATTACGAACGAGAAGCTTTTTATAGAAGAGTGAGACCGAATTACGACCGAGAATCTTTTTATAGAAGAGTGAGACCGAATTACGAACGAGAAGTTTTTTATAAAAGAGTGAGACCGAATTACGAACGAGAAGCTTTTTATAGAAGAGTGAGACCGAATTACGAACGAGAAGAATTTTATAGAAGAGTGAGACCGAATTACGAACGAGAAGCTTTTTATAGAAGAGTGAGACCGAATTACGACCGAGAAGCTTTTTATAGAAGAGTGAGACCGAATTACGAAAGAGAAGCTTTTTATAGAAGAGTGAGACCGAATTACGAAGAGAAGCTTTTTATAGAAGAGTGAGACCGAATTACGGACGAGAAGCTTTTTATAGAAGAGTGAGACCGAATTACGGACGAGAAGCTTTTTATAGAAGAGTGAGACCGAATTACGACCGAGAAGCTTTTTATAGAAGAGTGAGACCGAATTACGAAAGAGAAGCTTTTTATAGAAGAGTGAGACCGAATTACGAAGAGAAGCTTTTTATAGAAGAGTGAGACCGAATTACGGACGAGAAGCTTTTTATAGAAGAGTGAGACCGAATTACGGACGAGAAGCTTTTTATAGAAGAGTGAGACCGAATTACGAACGAGAAGCTTTTTATAGAAGAGTGAGACCGAATTACGAAAGAGAAGCTTTTTATAGAAGAGTGAGACCGAATTACGAACGAGAAGCTTTTTATAGAAGAGTGGGACCGAATTACGAAGAGAAGCTTTTTATAGAAGAGTGAGACCGAATTACGAAGAGAAGCTTTTTATAGAAGAGTGAGACCGAATTACGAACGAGAAGCTTTTTATAGAAAAGTGAGACCGAATTACGGACGAGAAGCTTTTTATAGAAGAGTGAGACCGAATTACGAACGAGAAGCTTTTTATAGAAGAGTGAGACCGAATTACAAACGAGAAGCTTTTTATAGAAGAGTGAGACCGAATTACGAACGAGAAGCTTTTTATAGAAGAGTGAGACCGAATTACAAACGAGAAGCTTTTTATAGAAGAGTGAGACCGAATTACGAACGAGAAGCTTTTTATAGAAGAGTGAGACCGAATTACGAACGAGAAGCTTTTTATAGAAGAGTGAGACCGAATTACGAAAGAGAAGCTTTTTATAGAAGAGTGAGACCGAATTACGAACGAGAAGCTTTTTATAGAAGAGTGGGACCGAATTACGAAGAGAAGCTTTTTATAGAAGAGTGAGACCGAATTACGAAGAGAAGCTTTTTATAGAAGAGTGAGACCGAATTACGAACGAGAAGCTTTTTATAGAAGAGTGAGACCGAATTACGGACGAGAAGCTTTTTATAGAAGAGTGAGACCGAATTACGAACGAGAAGCTTTTTATAGAAGAGTGAGACCGAATTACGGACGAGAAGCTTTTTATAGAAGAGTGAGACCGAATTACGAACGAGAAGCTTTTTATAGAAGAGTGAGACCGAATTACGGACGAGAAGCTTTTTATAGAAGAGTGAGACCGAATTACGAACGAGAAGCTTTTTATAGAAGAGTGAGACCGAATTACGAACGAGAATCTTTTTATAGAAGAGTGAGACCGAATTACGAACGAGAAGCTTTTTATAGAAGAGTGAGACCGAATTACAAACGAGAAGCTTTTTATAGAAGAGTGACACCGAATTACGAACGAGAAGCTTTTTATAGAAGAGTGAGACCGAATTACGAACGAGAATCTTTTTATAGAAGAGTGAGACCGAATTACGAACGAGAAGCTTTTTATAGAAGAGTGAGACCGAATTACGAAGAGAAGCTTTTTATAGAAGAGTGAGACCGAATTACGAACGAGAAGCTTTTTATAGAAGAGTGGGACCGAATTACGAACGAGAAGTTTTTTATAAAAGAGTGAGATCGAATTACGAACGAGAAGCTTTTTATAGAAGAGTGAGACCGAATTACGACCGAGAATCTTTTTATAGAAGAGTGAGACCGAATTACGAACGAGAAGTTTTTTATAAAAGAGTGAGACCGAATTACGAACGAGAAGCTTTTTATAGAAGAGTGAGACCGAATTACGAACGAGAAGAATTTTATAGAAGAGTGAGACCGAATTACGAACGAGAAGCTTTTTATAGAAGAGTGAGACCGAATTACGACCGAGAAGCTTTTTATAGAAGAGTGAGACCGAATTACGAAAGAGAAGCTTTTTATAGAAGAGTGAGACCGAATTACGAAGAGAAGCTTTTTATAGAAGAGTGAGACCGAATTACGAACGAGAAGCTTTTTATAGAAGAGTGAGACCGAATTACGGACGAGAAGCTTTTTATAGAAGAGTGAGACCGAATTACGAACGAGAAGCTTTTTATAGAAGAGTGGGACCGAATTACGAACGAGAAGTTTTTTATAAAAGAGTGAGATCGAATTACGAACGAGAAGCTTTTTATAGAAGAGTGAGACCGAATTACGACCGAGAATCTTTTTATAGAAGAGTGAGACCGAATTACGAACGAGAAGTTTTTTATAAAAGAGTGAGACCGAATTACGAACGAGAAGCTTTTTATAGAAGAGTGAGACCGAATTACGAACGAGAAGAATTTTATAGAAGAGTGAGACCGAATTACGAACGAGAAGCTTTTTATAGAAGAGTGAGACCGAATTACGACCGAGAAGCTTTTTATAGAAGAGTGAGACCGAATTACGAAAGAGAAGCTTTTTATAGAAGAGTGAGACCGAATTACGAAGAGAAGCTTTTTATAGAAGAGTGAGACCGAATTACGGACGAGAAGCTTTTTATAGAAGAGTGAGACCGAATTACGGACGAGAAGCTTTTTATAGAAGAGTGAGACCGAATTACGACCGAGAAGCTTTTTATAGAAGAGTGAGACCGAATTACGAACGAGAAGCTTTTTATAGAAGAGTGAGACCGAATTACAAACGAGAAGCTTTTTATAGAAGAGTGAGACCGAATTACGAACGAGAAGCTTTTTATAGAAGAGTGAGACCGAATTACGAACGAGAAGCTTTTTATAGAAGAGTGAGACCGAATTACGAAAGAGAAGCTTTTTATAGAAGAGTGAGACCGAATTACGAACGAGAAGCTTTTTATAGAAGAGTGGGACCGAATTACGAAGAGAAGCTTTTTATAGAAGAGTGAGACCGAATTACGAAAGAGAAGCTTTTTATAGAAGAGTGAGACCGAATTACGAAAGAGAAGCTTTTTATAGAAGAGTGAGACCGAATTACGAAGAGAAGCTTTTTATAGAAGAGTGAGACCGAATTACGAACGAGAAGCTTGAAAAAGAACACTGGAGCTTTGTGCTATCGTAGAGTAGTAATACATCATTTAATTTTGAAATTCATGTCAGTATTTCTCTTGCATACAAAACAATATTTTGTTTTAATTATATACTTGGGGTGCTTATTGTCAACTTCACAACCTTTCATTATGGTTCCTCAATTCGAAGTGAGTACTGATGGGGTAATGATGTGAGCGTTCTCACATTACCAATATCAATGACAGCCTCTATGACCCTATCAATATAGCCTCCATCCGCCAATATTAGTGAATATTCGATTTTCGTGTCATTACATTCGGATTTCCGTGTCATTACCGCATCGTTACTTGACATTTTCCCATTTCTATCGACCTTACACAATCAATAATACTGCCATTCAAAAGTATTGATAGTATTTTTGAACGTACTATGCAACATCCTTAGCAAAATGCCTTTACATCATAAAAACTAAATCACACAATGCAATAATTGATTGCTTCACTTTGATGAATAATCAAGACCTATCAAATAAATCAGCACCTACATCAGAATTCCCGAATTCCAGTCATTTAATTTTAAAGATTAATCAGACAGTACTGATGCGATAAGCTTGTTTTAAGATGATTATTTCCAGAATCAGTTATTAGATTATCACAGAATCTCATAAATAAGATGTAAGTATTTTTTGATTCATTTTTTTCGCAAGATAAATTAAATTTTTCAGCAAATTAATGGGGGTTCCACAAGGACCAGTGGTGCTCTTGCAATCTATACTAACACTAATTTGAGTACAGCATAATTTCATATATATATTGATATATATTGATCGTAAATATTAATAGCTTTTCACAATATATCTGCTGTTTATAAAAATACGATTTATTGTACTTTGAAGCACACAAAAGAAAATTGGATTTCCAGGGCATATGAGTCTTTTTCATCCGATCAGGATAGTGTGTTTGGATCGAAGTATTAAATATAACTGATTAAGTTTTTAAGAGACATTCTACATTCTACACTTATAAAATATGTTTAAAAAAGCACACATTTTTAATCACTATTCTGTTCTTTTTCATTTTCAAAGCTAAAACAGCTATTACTTTCCATGCAATACATGGTAATGTGTAGGAAAGAATTGGAATCATACCGAAAATCACAACTCGAGTTTTCGACGGATATACATGTTTTGAGACCTCTAGAACACGAAGAAACTATTTTTAGGGTAACGTCTGTCTCTGTGTGTGTGTGTCTGTGCAAAGTATGTGTCCACTTTAACTGAAAACTAATTGAACAAATTTTATAAAATTTTGTACGTAAGTTATTTGTGGGTGATCCTGGTGTTGATTAGAATTTGGTACGATTCGGAATAAAAGAATCCGCTTTTTTGCGAAATGGCCCTCAAAAATCACATGTATTCACTCTATCTAAAAAACTAATTTACCAAATTTCACAAAAATTGGTAGATAAGTCATTTGTAGATTACCTTGGTGCTGATTAGATTTTGGTATGATTCGGAAAAATATAACCTGCTTTTTATTGCAAAATGCCCCGCAAAAATCATTAAAATCTAAAATAAAAGACTGCGTATGCTCAAATGTATCAAATAAATGCTCGTTTTGATTATATAATTTTTGCTTGTTTGTTTACATAATTTTTGAAGATAAAAATAATAAGACCAACCCCATTACACTAGCATTAGCAGTTCTCGAGATTTTTTTTTTTTTTTTTTTTTTTTTTTTTTTTTTTTTTTTTTTTTTTTTTTTTTTTTTTTTTTCATTTTTGCTACACTGCCTTCGAATATGAAAACGAAAATTGATTTAAAAGTGCAAATTCAGTGTAATGTCAAATAAGTGTGTGCATTTTTTTGCGCAATAAAACTCAATTCAATGAATTATTAAAGAAATAAAGAGAAAATAAATTTAAGTCTGCAAGGAAAATCATGTGTTGCCCTCATCAGATTTTTTTTAAACTAATGAAGTAAAACAAAATTAAAAATTATATGATGAGGAATTTTTTCTTCATAGCTCAGTACCCCACACAGCACAATTAGTAAACAACAACGGTTTCTTCGAAATAACTAAATATTGTACGCTATAAAATAATTTCGCTGTCTGTTATAAAGAAAATGGCACACTCATTCAGTTCTCACTAGTTATTGAAAAAATAAATAAATTATTCATTATCTCTTTAAAATACGAAATGATCTATTGAAGAATTATGTAAAAATTACAGAATGACTTACATTTGAAAATAATTATATAACTTATACTATATTAAGTTATATATGTGTATTTATAGTTATCTTTTTATTCTTGAACAAATAAGCACAAAAAATTTCATAGCATGAAAATGATTAGGTTATTTAACATGTTTTATTTTACCCAAGGAAAATAAAGCCTTTTAATAAGTATTATTTGCGATTGATAGTACTATTTCTTAAAACATTCTTGCTCAGACTTGATGCTAGATAAAAAAAAAATACTGTTTTTCAGTTCAAAGGTTTTTTTTTTTCAAAGTAAAAATTTTAATCACGATCGTTATCAACAGAACTTTATGAATTAAGAAAGGGAATTGCTGTAATTTTCACTGAATAGTTATAAATAAATTTTAGTTCATTAGGATCTAAGCACAAACTTTGTTGCATGTTATTGTAGCGTATTCAGCTTTATCTGTTTTATATACAGCTTGATTGACGCGATGTAAATAAGAACTTCTGGATTCACACATGAGGGTATTGTAAGCATAAAATTCTTGAACAAAAATGCCCGCTCCATGGAGCGCTATTCACGTCAAATATTGTCTTCAAAATAAGATATTCACCGCATGATATGAGCTGGACTTAAACCCTATGATGAATATATATACATTACTTTCAGTATAGTGATGGCAACTCATCAACACCCTCCTATCTCTACCAGAGCTTCGATTTTTTAGGAAGTGCTTTTACTATAAATTTTCGTTAATGGTAATTTCGATCTAGGTTATTTAGATTATATTACATTCTTATCGAAACATTCTCGAAAAAAAAATTGTAAAAAATTTTACATTTTTTTTCGTAAACTCGTACCCCTGTAAAAATGTTTTCCATCTTTTTCTTTTTATTCTTTTGGGGTTCTTATGTATCGTTTAAACATATTTATCATCAATTTGGGTCACATTTATTTTTGTTCAGACTTGATTTGTCTTGCTGGGATATTTCTGTTGTGTTTTGACGCAGGCAATTTTGTGTGTTACTTCTCGTTTTGGATTGGCTGGACTGTTCTTTAGGCTCTTTTCTAATTGGCTCTCTCCTAATCCAGGTCTTGAGTATCTAATTCTCCTTGCATCTTCCTTTAGCGCCCATTTTTCGTATGGAATTCGTGGTTGTTGGTTCTCTTGCACTGAGGGGGGGGGGGGGGGTCCAACGTATTCTCGAAACAGGTGTATGCTGCATCATTGTGTTATTTGTGCTTATTTACGTTGCTATAGTTTTTCTTATTCTCGGCTATAATTGGGCTGTAAATTCAAAGGTCTCAATTGCCGCAGTTTTTTTTTTTCAGACC
Source organism: Amaurobius ferox (assembly GCA_951213105.1). NCBI lineage: Eukaryota > Metazoa > Arthropoda > Arachnida > Araneae > Amaurobiidae > Amaurobius > Amaurobius ferox. The sequence goes on along the minus strand of OX578143.1, from coordinate 112,812,661 downwards.
GTTTGGAAGTTACTGTAAATTCGTGTTAAATTTAATAAATTCGTGTTTGGAAACAAAGTTTCTACACATCAACCACATTAAGGGGCGCGGTAGCCCATTGGTTAGCGCGCTGGAGTTGCACTCGGTAGGCCCGGGTTCGATTCCAGCCACTGCCAAAACTGCCGCCGTGTTCATGCGGAGTACGATCACGTTAAACATGTGGGTCCGAAAGTCCTTCCGAGAGGTTGGTGGTAGGGGAAGGAGGGTACGGTCCCTGTGGATGCCTCCCCCACTGGGTTCCGGTCCAAATTGGGTGGCACTTCCCGACCGTCCAAACAGTTACCTTACACCTTTCTGGTAGGTCGGACGGTCTGGGTTTCAACATTCAACATCAACCACATTAACGATGGCTGTACTACCTTGAGGTATCCCTTTCGATTGTAATGACAGAGGACAAAAGAACGCCAATTTAAAAAATATTTTCACACATATCTTTAAAATTTATATCTTATCATAAATGATTTTAATTATTTCACATATGCAAAACACTAATCTAATTCCTGGTAGATTCACATCTGACAGAGTTATGGTGGTCTATCGTGATTTTGGTTTGATGAATTTCTATATGAGAGATGTTTAAAACTTTATGACTTCTCATAGGATTAATTTTGTTTCTTTAGATGGTTAAAGTTTGGATCACAACAATACCGATACACGTAAAAATGCTTAGTCGGCATATAAGGGTAGCGAAATGTAAAAGCCTAGAATTTGAATTTCATACCTTTGAGCAATTAACAGATAAAAAATGTTTTCCAATTTTATATTTATTTACAGTTTTCATAATGCTTAAGCATGCCGATAAAATACATTAAGAAGGTGACCTTCAATTGCATTAATTCGTACATTTAACTTTACTTGGATGTGAAAGTCACATATAACAGCCCATAATAAGGAGATTCTAGCGATTACAAGCCGAATTTACTTCTTCATCATGGGAATTTGTGGGGACTTGTATGTGATTTATCCAGGCTTAAAAAGTTCTATAAGTGTAAAATGGGGGACATAATAATTTTCCAGCCCAATTTTCTGGGATAAAAAAACTAAACAGGGAACCTCGGATGTGGAGCAGTATTCCTCCTCTTACCCTTGGGTTTCTAGATTATTGAAACACCGTCAGAAGGCATTAATCTGTCCGCTACAAATTGAATCCAGCGCTGGTTCTGATCTATAGCTAAATATGACTTGCCTTTCTGCGATCTCGATCTTACCCCCATTGAAATGCAAATTGTACCTGGTCTGCTCTGCAGCTGAGTTTTGGAGCTGTCTTAAGCCCCCCCCCCCCCCACATGTGATTAGCGCCGGTTGGCACCCCCCTCGAGGGAAAGGGGGCGTAGTAACTGCTACCCCCGCGTTACTATCGTTGCACAACTCATTAACTGCGCTTGCCGCATTTGCATATGAATGAGCTGTCACGTGGTTGTGCCCCTCCGCGCCGACGAGGAAAGGTGATACTACTCAAGAGTGTGCCGGGAGGGACTTTTCACCTCCTCGCGGTGCGCAGAGTGGATGATACGGGTAGCTAGGGAGAGCAAAAAAAGAGTGCGGCCCGAGCTAATTTTTGTTAATGATGAAATATTAGGCAGGGAGCTTGTTACGAAGGCGTATTTAAAGTAGTTTGTTATTGCAACAATTGGTTGTGGCGTAGCAGGCTCTATTTCCCCCCGCCCCCCCCGAAAGATAAAATATAAACGGAAAATATAAATTCCCTTTTTTATGTCTTTCGCTTAGAAAAGTTGTGGAGAAAATATTTGGAAAACTTTTTCAAAAGTAGTAAATTTTATTTCTAGTACTAGATATCATCATCTTCATGATAAAAATGCAGTAAGTAAATTGCGTGCTACGCGAAAAAGAATGTTTAAATAAAAGTTATCTTCTAAAGCCCTGTTTTTCACTTCTGAGGTCAGACTTAAACTCCATTGAACTACAGCGAGAGAGGAGATAATCTCCCATTTAATTCACGCATGAAAGACATGGATTAAATGTGGATCTGTGGACTGGTCACTCGTGTCTAATTCCTTCAAGAAAGAGAAAAAAAAAGCGAGAGAGAAGGATGAGGTAGAAATAAAAGTTTGTGATAGTAATGTATGAGAGAACATATTCATGTCCAATCCATAAATTGGAAATTTTCACGAAGAAAGGAAAAGGTAAGTTCTTCCGCTAGTCAGTGGCTGATAACTCTCCATTTTTGGCTAAATACCATCTTCAGATGAACTGTCCAAGAATAACTTCATACTTCATATGAGGTCTCAGGCCATGCTGGACAAAAGAAAAAAAAAACTTCTTCCTAGTGCCCGGGATTTGTTTATTTTTCATTCCTCCTTAGAGCATATGTCCACATCGAAAGTTCAAATTTCATCCGAAGTTTTAGGATATATAGATAAAAAGAACCACAACTTTTAAATGGTAAATTGATAGTATTTCAGTCCTGTTATAAATCGGTCTCAGCGAAGGAAGCTCAGATATAATAAGAAATTACAGGATATGGGACAAAAAGCATCCGCCTCCGTCTTACGTTTGTCAATGACTGATGCATACCTTCTATTTTTTCTCAGGACCAGTCTCAACTCAGGAAGGTTAGACATCATAAGAAATCAGAAGTCTCAGGACATATAGAGAAAAAAGAACTACAGCGTTTTTCAATTGCCAAATGATTGATTTATATCTCCCCATTCCTCCCCAGGATTGGTTTCAAGCAGGAATGTCAGACATCGTAAGAAGTCTCAGAGGATAGAAACAAAAGAACCATAACGTTTAAGGATTGTCAATGATTGTCTCATATTTCCACTTTCCCTAAAACCAGTCTCAATGCCGGAGGGTCAAACATCGTAAGAAATCTCAAAACATAGGGAGAAAAGAACTACAACGTATATCGATTGCCAATGATTGATTTATATTTTTCCATTCCTCCCCAGAAGTCTCAGAGCATAGAGGCAAAAGAACTACTACGTCTTATGATTGTCAATGATTGTTTCATATTTCCACTTCTTCCCAGAGTCGATATTCACGCAGGAAGGTCAGACATCGTAAAAAAATCTGAAGACATACGGAGAAAAGAACTGCAGGATCTTTCGATTGCTAATGATTAATTTACAGCTTCCATTCATCCTCAGAAACAGCCTCCATGCAGGGAGATCAGACTTCGTAAGAAGTCTCGGAGCATAGATAAAGAACCACAACATCTTATGATTGTCAATGATTGGTTTATATTTCCATTTCTCCCTAGAACCTATATTCACGATGGAAGGTCAGCCATCGTAATAAATACCGAGGTCTTTCATTCGTCTTCATAACGGGTCTCATGCAGGAAAGTCAGACACCGCAAGAAGTCTCACGGCATAGAAGCAAAGAACTACAATGTCTTACTACCTTAAGATTTATTTATATCTTTCGCCATAGAATCACTCTCTCTGCAGAAAGGTCACACATTGTAAGAAGTCTCAGGGGCATAGATGCAAAAGGTCAACTTCTTATGTTTACCAGTAATTGATTTATCTCTTCCATTTCTCCTCAGAGCCGATCTCAGTGCAGGAAGGTCAGATATCATAGGAAGTCTCAGGGCACAAAGACAGAAGAATCACAACGTCTTACGATTACCGATGATCAAACTGGTCTCAATGTAGGAAGGTCAGACATCGTAAGAGGTCTCAGGGTATAGAAATAGAAGAGACACAACGTTTTCCGATTGCCAATGATTAGCTATATCTTTCATTTCTCCTTATATTCGGTTCAAACGCGAGCAGGGCAGACATTGTAAAAAGTTATGAGAAGTCTTAGGTCGCAATTCTTTATAGACAGAAAGAGTAACGTTTTCTTACGTTTTTTAATGATTTTATGTCTTTTATTCCTCTTCAAAACAGGTCTTCTTGTAGAAAATCTAGGTCATATTTTGTAAGAACGAGGCGAAAGAAAATAAGAGCAACAAAAAGAGAATAATTAATTCGATAAATTTGTACACAACTGTTTAAAACTACGGAACATCGCTTATTAAAAATTAACTGTTGGACCAATTTAGTGGACATTCAAGTTCTATATTTCAAACTTTCGAACTTATACGAAAGTATGAACATTTTGTGTGTTAGCCTTATAAACGAAATTTGATCCAATTGAGGATTATCTTTCACTACAGATTGAAAACGATAAATAACGTTGTTTGTTAGGATTTATGTTTGCTAGATTGGCCAGGCAGATGTTGTTCTAAAAGGTTTTATTGGGTATTAATTGGTTAAGGGGAGATATATTTTCAACACGGTAATATGAAAAAAGGCAACTTTTCTGGGATTTTCTTTTATTGTCTGAAAATATGTGCAGTCTATTTTATAATTTAGTTTATTTAAATTATATGCCAACAGTTATTTTGGAATCGGACTTCAACTGGCTCTCAATCAGTTTGGCCCGGAAATTACACCGGGCAGTTCCATGGCTATTTCGCTCTTGTGCGTCAAAGAACAATCTCTAAAACAGTGTGTCAATTTTCTGAAAATAATCGTATTCTTATTGCCTGCTATCATTTTATTGGCTACATTCCCAATGCGATTGTTCCAGCCAAAGTGTGGGGGGCTATCATATCATAAAACAATATTTTTCCGGAACACTTATTTCCCTGGACTCTTTACATCTAAACTCCGAAGATCATCATTTTTTGTTTATTCTATTTCAGAGCAGGAGGCCCTTCAGCGAATCAAATTCTCTTAAAGTAAAAGGGAAAAAGTTTTTCTCGCTTGTCTTGTTCTCTAGAAAGAAAAAAAAACTAAAAAAAAAAAAAGCCTAGAGTATCGAACTTCTGTATATATAAAAGCTGTTCTAACATCGGCCGACAGGGCTTTCTCTTCTACAACTTCACTCTCCCCGTCCCCATTTTCGAAGTTGGTGAGGGGGTGGGAGGGTCTGTCCGTCAGTCCACCGCCGGCCGTATCTGCATTGCAAAACACTCCATGCGGGAAGTTTCCAGAAAATAAAATAAATAAGGTAAAGGACTTTTTCCACATACAAAAAAAAGCATCCGAAAAACGGAACTCTATCAATCCCTCTCTTCTCCTCTCCTCCTCCTTTTAGAGAAGAGAAAAAATGAGTTGGAGATATATAAACTTAACGACGACAAAAAAGAACTTTAGTGTTACCCCCAGTAAAAGCATTACTTTTGCGCTAAAGATCAAGAAAGCCATTGGAGAAGAGAAAAGAATATAAGAGAGGGTGGGTTCCATTTTTTTTCTCTTTTCCTCTTGGTAAGTCTGGTAGGTGGGGCAGAAGCCCTCATGAGAGTATCTTCTTTTTTTTACCATTTTTTACTGCTTTAAGGGAAAACCTCTTGGATGATTTCCCTCCCCCTCAGATGATAGATGGGTCTTTGATGAATGACGACCGATAACTTCTAAAACAATTCCCCCTCCTCCCACTCCAGAGGCCACCCCTCCTCCATGTCAACGACAGTCTTGAAGATCTACCATTCATTCGTGGGGTGGGATGACAGAACGGCTGGACTTGGAGGTACGGGACAACCCTCTAAACATAGCGTGCACAAACTGCATTATAATGTACATTAAATTCTCTTTTACAGCATGTAAAAAGTGAAACCACAACAATGGTCGAGATGATATGATAGGATGCTTGGGAGAGCGTATTAGGGGGATCCATCAAATTCAGACGTTCTAACGTCAAGATAGCAACGGGGTGCGTCAGTCAACATCATTCCGCGCCCCTCAAGTCTACATTACAGAAATTTTGGAATGATCCATTTGATATAATTCAAAGAGTTTTCATGCGTCAATGGAAAAATTTGCATTATCGCAAGGCAGTGGTTCTCAAACTTATTGCCCTTTCAAATTGGCATGTGGCTCAACTTGACTTTCTTTTACCAGAATCTATTTTGATCACCATTTCCAGATTTGTTAGTGGACATGTAAGTGTTTTAGATTCGTACAGGAGCACAAGATTTATACCGTTTGTTCCAAGCGAAACATTGAACAGACCTCCCCTGCTCTGGTCATCTCTTGTACTGTTTGAGATTATTTAAAGAATATCTTTTCGGGAGTCCCTTATTGGTCTATGATTTCTTGAGGATACATGTACTCATGGACCTGGTCTAGCTAGACCGTGTAAGATTAGTAACATTAATAGAATCCATTTTTAAAGAGCTTGTACTTTTTTTTTTTTTTTGCAAATTTTGCAAGAAAAAATTCGAAAAAAATGTATTGTTTGTACGCAAATGATCATAATTATAGCATGTTACCCTTAATTTTAAAGGGCTTGAAAAAATCTTTCGATTGATACCAAGTTTGACAATATTCCCCCATGGGGTGGTAACTTGTCTCACCGAGGGGGTTAATGATATCACGAACGCAAAAATTGTATCTCTTCTATTTTCATTACAATGATAGAAACAGTTAAGTTTCATGATCATTGAGCCATAAATAACCCCTTTTATGCATAATTGTGTCAAATTTTATCCTATACCGCCATGTTAAGGACATAAAAAAATTTCGCTCGAATTTAAAAAAAATTCTATCTAGTTCTAAATTTTTCGTCAACAAAGCCGGAATTTTATTTTTCGTGAAAATCCAATTACATTTGTGACCGCTATTACGTGTATACAAGAAATCGACCACAGACAGATGACAGACGAATAGACAGACAGACAAACAGACGGAAGACAGGACTCTAAAAATTGTTAAAGCGTGTCCAGGAGATCCTAAATCATATAATGGCATCAATATCTCGAAATCGAAAATTTTCGTGAAAACAATATTTTTTCTATACTATATTCTATAGTATGAGAATGTAAAAAGTTGTGGAGAGTTCTTTTCAAAAGAGGTGCAATTATCTATATAAATAAAATGAAAATCTGTCTGTGGGTATGTTTGTTTGTTTATCTCATCACGGTTGCATCAAATTCACGGCTGCACAATTAACGGCTGCACAGATTTCATGAAATTTGGTGCAATAGTTCTTGGAATTGCTCCACTTAAAATTGGGTCCATTGTTCGAGTTTCTAGGACCCGTGGTTGTCTAAGTATTAATAATAAACGTACAATTAAATCTCCCATTGGCACAGCATTATGCAGATGATATGTTTTCGTAAATTTATTTAAAGAAAATGATATCATGTTGCAAAGCAACGGAATTAAATACAATGAAATTATACAGCAGACGAATAAATAAACCTTAATAGTCTTAACCTTAATAGTCTTAAACCTTAATAAACCTTAATAGTCTTAATAAGTTTAATAAATCTAAATATTAGAATTACATTTTAGATTAGATTATATCAATTACGGTTTTAGGGTGGAAAGATCAGGGGGATAATTGATATTTTCAATTTCTGAAGTCATCTGTTTTATTTTGGCAAATATTTTCGAAACACATATATTGTGTTTAGCCAATTGGTTATAACAGAATAAAGATGGTACGGGCATATCTTCTAATATCATTTTAGCGCTTTCATTTTGATATTTGTTGATCTAATATCATAGCGCTTTTATTTTGGCATACATTATGATTTAATTTCATACTTTTTGTAAATTTTTTTACAAGCAAGACCTGGATGAAGTATTCTTCAGATCTACTTGTGCAGATAGATTTGCATAGCGAGAACATAGATTCTTATACTTCTTTTTCGAAAATTAAATTAAATATTTTAATAAAATGTTTTGAATAACAATGTCATTTAGAACACTATAAGAATTTGCGCATAATTGTGAATTTTAAGTTTCTTTACATTATATACTCCGTACGAAGACCGGATATACTGCCAGTATGTAATAAGCAAGTGAAAAAGAAATTTACAGCGAACCAGAAGACTGCACATTAAATTTAATAATAAAGATTGTGCACAAATTAAAGTATATAAGTTGTAGTTAAAACTTATAAAGCAGCTTCGTATTAAAAATGAAAAGAATTAAAATAGTAATACATACCTGATATAACTGCCTATAGGCCTAAAAACAATAGGCGGTTCGTTTTCTATGAAATAACTCAAAATGCAAATGATTATTTGACGATGATCCTCGTCAAGCCCAGTACTACTTCAAACAATCGCAAGCGATTTCTGGTATTTATTATCCAAAGGCAAAATAATGGATGATCACCTGCAAAAATATAAAAAGCACAAGATGTGAACAAGTTGGAGCAATCCATATATATATATAGGGCAAACCCGGGTTGGATGGCCATAAGGTTATAGATGGCCAATCGTTGTCATTTGTTTAGTAACTGTAGATGGCAACGCTAACTACACAGTTATGACTCAGATGTTCGAGAAGAAGGTTCGTGTTGTTGAGCGGTAAGAAAACAGCGGCATTGTAAGTATATAACATTTTTTTATATTTCCATCCCCTCAAAATTTTTCTCAGTCCAGTAAGCTGCCTTGTGATTACGGTTTATTTCGAGTTAAAATCTTGCAATCGTGCTTAAACGAGGAATTGAACATTGCATTTGTATGCTAACCTCGATGCGTTTCATTGACACCACGTTTACCGGATAAGCGTCATGGACATCTAACCCGTTTGTTAAGGATAGATGGCCCACACTTTTCAGGGTTTATTGGCCAGTCTACCTGATAGATTATTTCGGCATGTATGTTAAACAGCTTCTCGCTTTCTTTTCAGATGCCAAATATATATGTTAAGAAATGGGGTAGCAACAACCGTGGGGAGTGGATACACGATGATTTATGCAAAGCAGTAAGTAATGGCACGCCAGTCCGACAAGCTTTCATTGAATTTCGCGTGCCGAGAAAAACTCTGGAGAGAACATGCAAAACTGGAAACACAGTCAAAGACTCGATTGGCTGAGTCTAGCTTGCTGGATCTATCTCTACTCAGAAAGCTTCTGAGTCCAGCACTTCCAAGCAGAGTGGAATCCCTCGCAAAATTGTTGACCGATACTGAGTCTGCTCCTTTGATTAGCAAAACTCGCACTACATCCAAATGTCAGAGACGCCATGCTACTCTTCTAACGCCAGCCAAAAATATAGATCTAGTAATGCAGAAAACAAAAATTAAAAACTTTAGGACTCTACTTAGGAAAACTCAAAATAAGAAGAAACGCTGCTGTAGAACTTTTTTCAGCAGCAGCTTTGCAAAGGAAATTGAGATTCAATATGCATCCGGTGTTATATCCAGTGATGATTTTGATCACTAATGAATGTGTAGGATGCGGAGAAGACTGGATTAACTGTGTCCGTTGCCGTCCCTGGTTGCACGAAACATTCTCATCATTTATCGATGTATGGTATTATTATATCAAAAAAGAAGGGATATTTTTTACGTTTTCCAATAATGTTTCTATCTTAGTTAATATTTTTGGAAGTAATCAGCTCATGTATTTTTGTAACACATTATCTGTAGTATTTTGTTCTTGAATTAAAATCTTGTTTTTAAATTAAATGCGAATACGTTCTTAAGCTCAACTCGCACATATTTACGATTTAAATAGTTACAGCCAAAAAACCCACGATCACATGGCTATTTAACCCAGACTCCAAGGGACAGTTGGCCAACAACATAGTTTTCAGATTTCGGAATTTTTGACCTTCTATCAATTATTTTTTACAAAAGTCCATATAAATATAAGGCATTAAACTCTACTGAGTGTGTTAAAATTTTTGTGATCATGCATTTTAATAATTAATACATGCCCGAAATCTTCAATTAAAAAAACTATGACCATCTAACCCAGGTTTACCATATATATATTAGAAAGAAGTAATAATAAAATAATTAATTCAAATAATTGTGAAATATCAACATCACCATAGAAGTAAAACCACGGCCATAATGCCGATAATAGAAAAGATCAGTACCAACCCAAATTCGAAGATTAAAAAGAATTAAATTCATCTTCAGGTCTGAGTATTTAATTCTAATTAACCCAAACAAATGCCTGTTTCAGACTGGACAATAGTATATTACTATAAATGTCCAAACTTAGACTACAGGCACCAAAAGATGAAAAAATAAAGATAAGAAACATTAGGAAAATTTGTATTACTATGTGGCAGGAACCCTTCTTCTTTCACCACACCACGTCTATGCGATCAACCTCAATAGTATAAAAAAAATTATAGAAGCACCGGAATGAACATGACGAAATACTACCTAGGAGGCAGTACGAACGTTCACAGCGACACTCCCAGACCCGTCCAGTGAGTCAGAGCAGGAGACAGGACAATTATCAGTATAAGCAAAACAGAATATGAACATGAAGCAAAGATGAAAATTCTTACTAAACAAATGATTTATAGAAGAAATGGATAAACGAGAATGCCACTATACACCATTATAAGGGCGCTCAAATCGTAATTTCAAACTGGCTAAAGTTACAATTTTTTAGGGAAAATAAAATTCAAAATAGTAATATTAATGTATCTTATTTTCCGATTTTTTGATTTTTCTAATTTTTTTAGTTTATTTTATTATGTTTTATTTTTATTTATTTATATAAATAATAAATAATTATATATATATATATATATATATATATATATATTGTTGTTGTTGTTGCTGTTAACTTGTTAACCACTATAATTGGGAAATAGTCTTGGATGTTATCGAGTGGAAGTTGATACACTGAGTTGATAATTTTAATAACGAATTTGGGAGGATATACTGTACTCAATAATTCCATAAAATGTGCAAATTTATAATTTTCCTCACAAATTTTATTGATTCTAAGAACCTGGTTTATTATAATATGTCTAAAAACTGATATATGCAAAGAGTCAAAATGTTGAAATTTTGATGTACTAAATTTAAAAACTTGTCTTTTATCATACAAATTTATAGCCATATTACAATTTTGTAAAACTAAATTTAAATCTAAAAAGTTTGCAACATTAGAGTCATTATTACTTGCATTTAATTGTAAATTATTAGGATAAAAGTTAAATACTGTAGGGTTATTATTAAGAGATACACATAATATATGTCATCTAAATATCTAAACATGTGTATATTATGCAAGCTTGGATTAATGTTCGTTTCATAGAAGAATAAATACAGATTAGCTAACAATGATGAGGCACACCCACCTTGTGGGATACCGAACTGTTGCTTAAAAAAGTACCACCATGTTGAATATAATTCTCACAGAGTGTGAAATTAAGTAATTTTTTTTAAATAAAAAATTTGAATATTTTAGGTTAATATTATATTTTTCAAAAATTCCTAAAATAATTCTATACAGATCATCTATATCATTATTATTAAACAAATCTAAACAAGGTACTAAAACAAGATATGGAATGTTTTTACAACTATTTTTTAGATGGATTTGCTTATATTTGGCTGAAATTCTATACGATTTTAATGTTAGTATTATGTAAATTATAAATTTGATTATTAAGCAAGAGTAACTAGAGGGTACTTATATAGTAATATTTACATATGATTGAGTAGTTACTATTAGCCTTATCGACATAAGTAATGACAAAATCATTTTGAATTTCTTTAATATCCTTCTTAATTGAATTAAGTTTATATGATTTATTAATTTTCTGATTATATAGTGATTTAAGTATTGCTCTATTAAGACACTCCAGGGTTTGAAGGCTTCTACGGGGATTTGATTTTTATAACTGATTTTTTAGATAAATTTATTTAAATCGATAATTAAATCTTTACAAATTAATTTATGTTTAAATTTAGTAGGTATACGGTATTTAGTACCTAATAACATCAGTGATCTCAGTGCATCATAATTAATAATATTTAGATTTCCCGTTATAACATGCCCATGGTGTTTATCTACGTAGTCATTGTATTTATCTAAATGACAGTGGCAGTATGACTCTTTATCCAATTCATAATTTTGATTAATATCTATTGATTTGGCTATTTGATTATAAGTGCAAATATAACGTCCTAGAGATTTATCATATATGTAATCAGATATGTAATTTTAGGATTTACATGTCTGACTGGAAAGTAATTGGAAATCGATTTTAAAAAAATATTTATCTTCAGATTATTTAAGACAGAATTAGTGAAATTCAAGGTATAATATTCGTTTATTTTAGTATATTGTTTTGATTCGTCATTTAAATTTAAGTCCGTGACGTATTTAAACATTAAGAATTTTATTTCTGGTAATGAGCAAATCATAGAATAAATGTTTTAACGAATGTCATCAAATGCAGTAGTTATAAAAAGGTTATAAACCATATTTAATTGCTGTTTTTTAATTGCGAAAATCCAGTTCTTACATTGTTTCCAATCAAAAGTAATTTTGAAAATTTGCATGTTGCTGTACGATGGCATTTTTTAGATCAGATAATGAGGGATAATGATCAGATAGTTTTTATTGTATTTACTTGCTTTTTTAGTTCTTTTTGATTTATTTTTAGAAATGTTAAAGAAATTATAAATATTATGGTCTTCATTAGGATAATTAAAGGATTTTTTAGCAATGTTATGATGATTAATAATTGATTGACTCCATATGGAAAAATATAGGAGAAATATAAATATGGAAAAATATAAAATTCATTTTCAAGAAACAATCTGTCAATAATTTTTTTGAATACATAGAATATTAATTTCAATGTTGTCGAACCCATATATAGAAAAATGTTCATACTCGAATTTTGATTCATTAAGGGTAGTTGCATTATTTGAAATTTCTTTTATATGATTCCTATGTACGTTAATTTGGAGGTGCAGAGGATTGCTGGTTTGGCCTATATATGACATATTACATCTTTTACATACAATTTGGTAGATGCAATTGTATGCTTTACAGAAGGCAAGATTGTTGCTACTATTGAGCTGGTTACGATTAGCAAGCGGACACGTTTTACATCTATTAGAATTACAAGTTTTAAATTTAAGAGTGTTATTTAATGATGAATGGTTGTAAGATTGATAGTTATATGAAGAGAACAAAAGAAATGCTGGTTGGATGTACTAAATGAAGATGGAATAGTCATTGAAGAGAATGGATATTGTTGGTAACGGGATATCGATCTAGGAAAACCCCAACAAGTTCTCGAATACCGAATTTAAATGTCAGAGAACATCCAGTTGCCAGTCGCTAAATATTGATAATTAGACATCATATAATAGGGTAAGATAGTAACTTTTATTTCCCCAACGTACATAGACATGTATAGAATGGTGCTAAAAAGTTAAATTACCACGAAAAATTCAGTATTTTCAAAATAAATGTTTTATATAACATAACAAATCCAAACGTTCTATTTTTAGTGCGCTGACCTTATACAAAAATGAGAAATAAAAATGTGAAATGAAAGTGTCATCATCCTTTACTCATTATTATGTGGTTAGTAGACATTTCTCCATGTCATCTTAAAAATTTAATAAAATATTTATTTTTCAATTATGAAAAACTTTTTACTATTAAATACTTCGCAAAATAGAAATGTTACTATATTTCTACTTATTGTTAAATATTTAATATAAGACTATGATATACTTCTCTTCATAATTACATCTGTATTAACAAGAAAGATCAATCATGCATAAAGCATTGATTATGAAAGACTTTCAAACTGAAATGCAATTTTATTTAAACAGTTCTAAAATGCAATACATTCAGCAGTGATATTTTTTTAATTATCACAAAACAACAATTTATTTTACTTGGAAACTTAAAACTTCATCGAAAAAAATTAACTTCATTCAAATGACTTCATCGAAATATAAATCGTCTGGTTGTCCATGTAAAAGAAGTGAATATTTCATTCATATCACTTTTAATCCAGACTCCAGAGCTAAATAATTTTGAGTGAAAAGAAATCCAGCAATTCATCTTAAATCACTTGCTTACATTCTGCATCCATTAAAATTAGGCTTCGTTGTAGAAATAATCAACGTTTGGTGATCATTTAAACTCATAAATATTGTAAATGCGTTAGCACAGAATATAGATGCACAGAAAATACGCAAAAATAAAGCGGTTTTAGGACGCATGCAGCAGTAAATTTCGATTTAAAAATCACGATTTTTACAATAGGAAAGAAAGATGGATGCCACATTGTATTTTAAAGTGGGTCACGTGATCTCTTCATATAATATGGGTTGAAGGCCCAGACCGTCCGACTCATCCTGAGGACTTGAGCAACTATTTGGACGGCCGACATATAATATGGGTGTAATTATTATTTTAACTTTTATTTAAAAAGTACCGAACATATTTTGCTGAATTTTTTTAATACATTTTATGGGATAATTTGAATATTTCCTAAAAATTTCGAAGCAATTTGTGAATTTTAACTACGTTTAAAAAATATTTGAAAAATTAGGTCCCATAGGGTTCGGTTCAATATGTTTCATTTTTTCAACCCGGGTTCAATTGAAAACTAATTAGGTGATATTATTCATTTACATTCCCGTCTACAAGACCGTCTCAATAACATACTTAAATTTCATTTTGATAAAGTCAATTTTACGACAATTATCGTGCGAATGGACAGATAGAATGAACAAAGCCATAAACACTTTTCAACTATGTTGTAAAGTGTTAATAAAAGGAAGAATCTATCTGTTTGTCTATCCACGATGTCGTGCGATATCTACACTTAAAGTCCAAGGTTTTGCGCACAGTTGCATCTACAGCTAAACTAATGTATCTAGGAGGCCTTTTATAAAACTTTTAATTATATTTCTTTTTATTTAAATGTTAAAACTTGTCCTATATCCGGCATATGAAACCTGGTGGAATCAATTTGTCTGATCATTCCCTTCATGCCAAATATAAATTTTATGAGCCAGAAACATTGCAAACATGGGGGACGGTTTTATTTTTGTAGGTATGTATAATTAAAGCCATAACGATTGTACTGACGTAGTTTGTTATAATGCATGGAGAAGGGTAAGGGGTGTCTCTTAAACTGTTTATAAAGCTACTGAATTAGAAATGAAATAAAGCTGATAGATTTTAACGGGCCGAAGACAATATTGAAATAAGTCTCAGCCAATCAAGAAATGTAAAACTTAGAGCCAATTAAATTGTTATTTCCAGAGTCCTATTGTCAGAAATTTCACAGATGTCTAGAATTGCGAACAAAAAATTGTACTGCGGCTATTTTTCCCTACTATAATTAAAGCTGTTACGTTTAGTGATCATTGAGCCATAAATAACCTTTTCTATGCATAATTATGCCAAATTCTGTCTATGCTGCCATGTTAAGAAAAAAAAAAATCGAAGTTTTCGCTCGAATTTCAAAAACTGTTATTGAAATCTAGATTTTTTTGATAACAAAACCAAATATAAAGTTTCATGAAAATCCATTAATATTTGTGGCAGCCATTAATATTTGAGCACAAGAAATCGATCACAGAGAGACAGACGGACATAGCTCTAAAAATAATCAAAACGTATTCAGGAGGCCCTTAAGCATATATTGGCATCAAAATCTGAAATTGAAAATTTTCGTGAAAACAATACTTTTTGTTTATGTTATATCTATATAATAAAAGGCAATGTCTCTCTCTCTCTGTGTGTGTGTGTGTGTGTGTGTGTGTGTGTGTGTGTTATACACTATAAGCTCAGCAACCGAGTGTCGCAGAGCTACAAAATTTGGCAATCGGAGACCTGGGCTGGTGGAAAGGTGACACGTGAAAACCGATTTTCAAAATTTGAATTATTTTTTTTGTTATTTTTGTTTGTTATTTTATTAGTTTTTTTTTTTTTGTTATATTGTATTACAAAAGCTAAAACAATTTCGGCTAAAAAAAACGAACTTTTGTTTTTAAATCCTCGCATCGGGAAAAGTACCGATATTTTCGACTAATAATTTACATTTTTAGAAAGCTCAAACATCAGGCATTCTTACAAGCCCAATTTGGTCAAAAAATAATTAAAAATGGCTGCAGGATCTTGATTTTAAAGAAGTAATGATTTTAAATTTCTCGGCGAATTCTCGGGAAGTTTTTCTCCCAGATGCGCGCCCAGCCGGGGACGTCACGCTGTTTCCATGGAGATTGTGCATCGGGTTAGAAAATTGCGTGATATTTTAAATGATGGAATTAAGAGTTTAGCATATGGTCATTATAAAATTTAAATGATTGAATTATGGTGGATTGAATTGTGGTGATGTATTGTATACATCGGGTGAAATTATTATATTTATATTTTAAATGATGGAACGATATGGATTTTTTAAATGGATATCTTAATTTATGGATAATTTAAATGGATATTTTAATTTATGTATATTTTAAATGGATATTTTAATTTATGGATATTTTAAATGGATATTTTAATTTTATGGATATTTTAAATGATGGAACGATGGAACGATGATGATGGAATTAAGAGCTTAGCATATGGTCATTATAAAATTTAAATGATTGAATTTATGGTTTATACGGTTTTTGGCCTAAGGACAATTAAAAATCGAATTAGTGTTTGCTTTTTATAAGGTTTTTGGCTCATTATGTGGATTGAATTGTGGCGATGTATTGTTTACATCGGGTGGTGGTTGGGACCACAATGAAAAACTTAAACACTGAAGAAATAAAAAATAAATAAAAAGAAAGTTATGGAGATTGTCGCGGTGCCTTAAAATTTCATTATTAGTTTTATCGTCATTAAACTAAAGCAAAATTTGTTAACTCCACGGGGTTGAGGGCGCTGTAGTCCAATGGTTAATGCGCGCGAATTGCACTCGATAGGCCCGGGTTCGATTCCAGCCACTGCTAAAACTGCCGCTGTGTTCACGCGGAGTACGATCACGTTAAACATGCGGATCCGTAACTCCTTCCGAGTGGTAGGGAAAGGCGGGTGCGGTCTATATTTTAAAGTGTTTGATTTTTATAAGGTTTTTGGCTCATTTTGCTGGATTGAATTGTGGCGATGTATTGTTTATATCGGGTGGTGGTTGGGACTACAATGAAAAAACTTAAACACTGAAGAAATAAAAAAATAAATAAAAATAAAGATATGGAGATTGTCGCGGTGCTTTAAAATTTCATTATTAGTTTTAACGTCATTAAACTAAACCAAACTTTGTTAACTTCACGGGGTTGAGGGCGCGGTAGCCCAGTGGTTAGCGCGCGGGAATTCCATTCGGTACGCCCGGGTTCGATTCCCGCCCCTACCAAAACTGCCGCCGTGTTCACGCGGAGTACGATCACGTTAAACATGTGGGCCCGTAAGTCCTTCGGAGAGGTTGGTGGTAGGGGAAGGAGGGAACGGTCCCTGTGGATGCCTCCCCCACTGGGTTCCGTTCTAAATTGGGTGGTACTTCCTGGCCGTCCAAATAGTTACCTTACACCTTTCTGGTAGGTCGCGCCAGCGAGTTTGCCACGGTCAGAATTTTCAAGGGTAGCGAATAGGCTGATCGCCGAAGGCGGCGAGTTCTATAATATGACAAAGTAAAAATTAAGTGAAACAAGTAAAAAAATAAATATACCACCCACCAAGCCTTACTTTTTCACTTGTTGAAAGTTCAATTCAGGAGTCACATAAAAAAAAATCCAATCGAATGAGAAATCTTTATAGATTCACTAGATCAAATTTGTTATTAACTTTTAACGAAAAAAAAAAATCAGATAATAAAAATTAATAAAAAATCTCAATGAAGCATAAAGCATTGATTATGAAACACTTTACAACTGAAATGTAATTTTATTTAAACAGCTCTAAAATGCGATACATTCAGCAGTGATATTTTTTTTTAATTATCACAAAACAACAATTTATTTTACTTGGAAACTTAAAACTTCATCGAAAAAAAAAAAGAACTTTATTCAAATGACGCCATCGAAATATAAATCGTTTGGCTCTCTATGTAAAAGCAGTGAATACTTCATTCGTACACTTTTATTCTAGATTCTAGAGTTAAATAATTTTGCATGAAAAAATTTCAGCAATTCTTATACAACTCATCTTATAATCGCTTGTTTGCATTCTGCATCCATTAAAATTAGGCTTCGTTGTAGAAGTAATCAAAGTTTAATGATCATTTAAACTCAAAAATATTGTAATTGCATTGGCTTAGAATATAGATGCACAAAAAGTACGCAACAAAAGAGCGATTTTAGGACGGATGCAACACTAAATATAAATTTAAAAGAACTTTTAAAAATCACGATTTTGACAATGGGGGAAAAAGATGAATGCCATATTTTATTTTGAAGTGGGTTACGTGATCTCTTCATATAATATGGTATAATTATTATTTTAATTTTATTTAAAAAACTACCGAACATATTTTACTGAAATTTATTTCATATATTTTATGAGATAATTTGAATATTTCCTAAAATTTTTGAAGCAATTTGTGAATTTTAACTTCACTTAAAAAATGTTTGAAAAATTAGGTTCCATAGGGTTTAATGTATTTCATTTTTTCAAGCCGAGTTCAATTCAAAACTATTTGGGTGATATTATTCATTTACACACATTCCCATATGTCACACAGACCGTCTCAACAACATACTAAAATTTCATTTTGATAAAGTCATTTTTACGTCAGTTATCGTGCTAACGGACAGACAGGCAGCATGAACAAAGTCATAAACACTTTTCAACAAAGTTGTAAAGTGTTAAAAAAGAAAGGAAATGAAATCCGGAAAGAAAAAGCGAATCGTCAGCCATCCAAGATATCTTGCAGTTTAGAGGAGTTTTGTCAGACCTATACGGCAATGAAACGATAGAAGGTGCGCACGCATTTTCTTTTAGTTCCATTTTCCAATGCAATATCACCTGATGGAGTAGCCATTTCAAGATATGTCTCTCATGAACAATACTGCGGCACTTGAGGGTCTGGTCTCAGTCGCAGGAATATGTCTGCACCTTCCTTCGTTAATTAACAAAGAAAACATTCAATATATTTATTTTGAATAACATATAAGTAAAATAATTAACTAGTGTGTGCCTTAAGTCGATTTTCTCATACTAGAATCCATTTTTTTTTTCTTTTCTTATTTTTCAAATTTTGCAAGAAAAGTTCGGTATCATGGGTTCAAATGATTACAATAAAAGCGTGTTACTCTTCACTTTACAGGGCTTGAAAAAATCTTTTGATTGATACGTTGTACCCCTGGGGGTAAGTTGCTCCCCGAGGGGGCTAATGACATCACGAACAAAAAAATTATATCGCAGCTAATTTTTACAATGGTTGAAACTATTAAGTTTAGTGATCATTGAGCGATAAATAACCCTTTTATCCATGATTATGTTCAATTTTGTCCTACGCTACCATGTTAAAAAAGTGTATAATTTCGAAGTTTTCGTTCGAATTAAAAAGTAACATTCTATCTAGTTCTAGAATATTTGATTTTGATAACAAAGCAGAATATAAAGGTTCGTAAAAATCCATTAATATTTGTGGCCCCTGTCGTGTGCACAAAGAATTGCCTACAGACATCAGACAAACAGAGGGGAATTTCTCTATAAATAGTCGAAAAGTGGTCAGGAGGTCTTAAAGCATATATTGGCATCAAAATCTCGAATTCAAAAATTTTTGTGAAAAAAATACTTTATACTATATTGCAAAGTACGAGAAAGTAAAAATTACCTGGTAGCGAATTATTTCGGTAGACACTGCTTAACTACCGTGTCTTCCCTGACGCTTTTCCGTTGACTGCACATTTTTCCTGAAACCATTATTCATTAAAGTTTACGAAATTATAATAATTTTTATGAGGACAATGTAGAGAACAATCGATATGACGCATTTCTTATGAATTAATATTGAGTTTTTAACACTTTCCAATACAGTCGAAAAGTGTTTATGATTTTGGTCATTCTGCCTGTCTGTCTGTCCGTTCGCAAGATAACTGCCGTAAAAATAACTTTATCAAAATGAAATTTTAGTATGTTATTGAGACGATCTGTGGGACATATGTATATCACCCAATTAATTTCTGATTTAACCCGGGTTGAAAAAATGCAATACACTGAACCCTAAGGGACATAATTTTTCAAACATCTTTTAAGTGAAGTTAAAATTCCTCAATTGCTTCGAAAATGTTAGGAAATGTTTCAAATTATCACATAAAAAGTGGAAATTTTTTTTCAGCAAAATATGTTTCTTAAAAAAAAAATTGAAATAATAATTACACTTATGATATATAATAAAAAGATCACGTGACTCATTGCTAAATAAAGTGTGGCATCCATTTTTTTTGCCGTGTGTAAAGATCGCGATGTTTAAGGATCTTTTAAATTTATATTTAGTATTGCATCCGTCATAAAACCGCTTTATCTGTGCATCTAAATTCCGTGCCAACGCAATTATAATATTTTTTATTTTAAATGATCACTATGATTATTTCTACAACGAAGTCTAATATTAATTATGCAGATGTAAACAAATCAAACGATTGTAATTCGAGTTGTATAAGAATTGCTGAATTTTTTTCACGTAAAATTATTTAGCTCTGGAGTCCGGAATATAAGTGATAAGAATGAAATATTCATTGATTTTACATAGATAGGCAGACGATTTATATTTCGATGAAGCTTCAGGTTTCTAAATATAATAAATTACTGTAATACTGTGAAAATTAAAAAAAATACCACCACTGAATGCATCCCATTTTACAGATGTTTAAATAAAACTGCATTTCAGTTGTAAAGTGTTTAATAATCATTGCTTTATGTATGATTGATCTTTCTTGTTTATTTTGTTTATTTTTTCATATATAAGTGTTAAAATGAGAAAACGCAAGATAATGTTTATTGATATGAAAATAAAGTTGAAAATAAATCGTTACTATGCAGTGTTTCCGCTAAACAAGTAGCGCTGTCAGAAGTGCAACGTGATTGCAATGCATAGATGGAAGGTAATGGGCGATTTTTCTCACGAAGTTTCTGGTGAAGGCGAGCCTCCGTGGGGAGTTGTCGTTTACTTTCGTATTTACTGTTAAGTACTAATGTGAATGTAAGTGCTTACGACTGATCAGAAATCGTTTTTGAGTAAAATAGATTACATCACATAATCCGGAAAAGTCTGGACGAGATGTGCTGCATATATTTTTGTTAGAATAAGAAACAAGGTAACTTCCTTCCTCGGCTGAAGTGGTAAGAATAAAATATAATTTACTTGTTTGCTGCATATATATAGAAAAATCTAGAGGAATTAATGAAACTGTTTCAGACGTGGCACTGAGCTATCCCGGCTTTATATAACATATTTTTAATACATAGACATGAATATTAATACGACCTATAAACCGTTCGACCTTACACCTTCGGGTAGGTCCGGCAGTTTGGGACGAAAAAAAAAAAGAAACCTTGTATAGGTATGATGGGAAACATTTACAAATTATTTTTCAAAGAGGAATTTTCAAATATATGCAGAAAAGTTTAAAGCATAAACAAATTCTTGGCTTTTTACTTTTGCATGCATATTATTGCGTGTAGGAAGCATTCCTTCATCCCTCTCTCTCTCTCTGTAGATTTAAATTTAAATTTACAAAATTGTAATATGGTTATAAACTTGTATGATAAAAGACAGGATTTTAAATTTAATACATCAAAAATTCAACATTTTGACTCTTGTCTGCATATATCTGTATTTAGAAATATTATAATAAACCAGGCTCTTAGAATCAATAAAATTTGTGATGAATATTATAAATTAGCGCACTTTATGGAATTATTGAGTACAGCGACTAATAATGCATATCCCCCCAATTTTGTTATTAAAATTATCAACTCAGTGTCGAAAGCCCAGACCACTCGATAACATCCTAGAAAACATTCCCAATTATAGTGACTAACATACAGGAGAGAGAGAGAAAAAAAAAAATATATATATATATATATATATATATATGTATGTGTGTGTGTATATATATATATATATATATATATATGTATGTGTGTGTATATATATATATATATATATATATATGTATATATATATGTATGTATATGTGTATATTATATATAATTATTTATTAATTATATAAATAAATAAAAATGAAAAATAATAAACTAAGTCAAAAACATTAGAAAAATCAAAAAATCGGAAAATAAGATGCATTAACATTAATGTTTTGAATTTTATTTTCGCAAAAAAATGTAACTTTTGTCAGTATTGAAACTACGTTTTGAGCGCCCTTATAATGGTGTATAGTGGCATTCTCGATTATCCAGTTTTCCTATGAATTACTTGTTTAGTAGGAATTTTCATCTTTGATTCATATTCATATTCAGTTCTGCATGTTTGGGAAGTTGTATTCTGAATTGCTTGTCCAGTCTCCAGCTTAGACTCACTGGACGGGTTTGGGAGTATTTCCGTGAACGTTCGTACTGCCTCCCTGGTAGAATTTCGACTTGTTCATTCCGGTGCTTCTAGATTAAGCTGTTGAGGTTGATCGTGTATACACGTGGTGAGGAAGAAGGGTTTATGCCGCATGGTAATACAATTTTCTTAATGTATCCTTTTTTCATTTTTTGATGTCTGTAGTCTGAGTTTAAGCATTTATAGTAATGTACTATTGCTTAATCTGAAACAGGCATTTGTTTGGGTTAATTAGAATTAAATACTCAGACCTGAAGAGGAATTTTATTCTGATTAATCATTGAATTTGGGAAGGTTCTGTTCTTTTCTCTTATCGGCATTATGGCCGTGAATTTGCTTCTATGGTGATGTTAATATTACTTGAATTGTATTTTTATTTTTTATTTATTTTTTTATTTTTACAGAATTCTTATTATTACATTTCAAATATATATATATATATATATATATATATATATATATATATATATATATATATATATATATATATATATATATATATATATATATATATATATATATATATATATATATATATATATATATATATATTAGAAAGGGAGAGAAACACAGACATTTTTTATTACTTAATTTTCAGCGACTAAAAAATATTACCACAAGTTCGTGGATAATCGGGGGTTGACTATATTTTAATTTCTCGGAACATTATATTATTTTAAAATTTGATTTGCGCGACTTTTCACTAACTCTGTAGAATTAAAGACTTTGCGTTCAAACAATAACATTCAAAAGATAACAAGCACAAGAAATTATGTTTCATTATTTTAAGGAGGCTTTAATATTTGGACATTTCATGTTCTATTCCCCAAGCGCTGGATATTACTGACCCGAGTCCGCCCCTCATTATTCACCATCACAATGGCTGACGTGAAATCTGTTGGCAAATATGTTTCTGATAGATTGAAGATGAGGACTCTAGAGGGGAGAGATGAGGGATGCCGTTGACGTGCAACTACTGAAATCCTACCGATTTCAATCAAGAGTTAGTGGATATTTAGGAAAATATCTAGAATGGGAAACGACACTCGACTTTCACATACATTCATATTCCATAGTGTTTAGTTCTACTTGTATCATAATCATTATCAGAATGATAAAAAGCGGTGGATCTTTTGCGAATTCAGTATTCAAGTTAAATATTTAAACGGATTTTAACGGATCAAGTTAAATATTTAAACGGACCGAAATAAAACGTTTCATAATTTAAACCTTAGTTTAAGAGATATTTAATGTCGAAGTAGAAGGAAGAGTATTTAAGTTGCGAGTTTGCGTTCTGGACAGACATATTGACTTTTTGAAACGGTTTTGCAAACTGTTTCTTTTTCTTTTGTTGCTGATATTTATTAAAATGGCTTATATTTGTTTTGTGGCAATAAATAGCACTGATTTAAAATTGCGGGAAATTTGTAGTTTGCTAATAATCTAAATTTCAACTCGCTGCCTTGGGAGGGTTTTTAATAACAACAACTCATTCCATAAGTTTTTAGAACAGATTTATTCTATATAGATCATTTGGAGCGGGTTCGTTCTTTTGCTTGAGGAAAAAATCATGCAAAGCAAAAATTTACTTAATATAGATCAGTAAATTTATTATTTAATTGTTGTTCAATTTTTGTGGGTTATTTAAAACATATGGTTTATTGCAAATTCTTTGGTACCAAAATTTAAACAGCAGACACATAATTCACATGATTGTAAAATTTCATGCGAACGGAGCAATAGTTCCTAATTTGGAGTAACTGAATATATATTTTGCCCACACAGGCACATACACTGATGCACACATAGACTTTGCTCTAAAAATAATTGAGTTATTAATGTTCTGGAATGCTCAAGAAGTATTATAAATCGATCAAAAACTTTATTTAAAATTTACAATCTCGTTACCGCATGCTTTTCACATATATGTATTTATAAAAGCTAAATATACTATTTTAAACAAATGATTGATATTATGATAAAAATATGCTCTATATGTTGTTATACTACTTTATTTAGCCTATTGATATTTTGCAATATTGAGTCACAAGAAAACTCAAATTCTTGTAGTCCTGGTATATCGAAAGTTGTTCATCTATAATAATAAAAGAGAAGAAAGACACTCCCATTGCCGATCATATTATACATAGACCGCTTTAGCACTACGTGCTGCAGCAGGTGTAATGTTTCTGTTGACGATTTCCCAAACGCTGGCAGAATTTGATATTCGTACGTTGTTCTTCAAACGCCATTTCCGTTTTCGACGAAGGCGAACGACTATAGTTCGCTGACATGCATTGTCTGGAAAAACACCTGCTTTTTCCTTTTCATATCTCGTGTCACATGTGCTTCTACGCCACGGAAAAATAGTTCCCCTCTCCTCCAATCAGGGTTGGAGATATCAGCACAGTCTCCGAACTTTTTGATCCTACCTTGTATAATTAGATAAACAGTGAAGTACGGATAAACAATCCCCGGTGAGATTTAACCATTGGCTATTGGTCACTCCCTTCCTGGCTCATCAATTTGCAGAGCATCCCCGTTTAGTATTCCCTTCCCCGTCCGTTTTAAGCGGCAGAGTCTGGGTAATTAGGATAGCCAGCTGATTGTTTTCACTCTGGTTCCAATCTTAAGTAGGGACTTCTGCATTCCATTTTAATTGAAAATCTCTCGAGTCGACACTTTTGTAGGAGCGTTTCCTCCAGAACTCGAATCTTACGCAGGACAGGTCACAGACAATCGATAGATGGTAAAATGAGAAGAAGGGGGTGGGGTGGGGGCTCCAGAGTAAATTGAATTCCGCGGCATGGAAGATCTCGAAAGCATGGTGGCATCTTACTATCTTGCTTCAGTTATAGAATGGGGAAAAGAAATAAGACAAACATTCGATTAAGAGAATAATCAGTTAATTATTTGCTTACGGTTCTGCGGCTTTCTTGTTGAATCAAGTTTTGATACAGATTAAGGCTTCTATTCTTCCAGTCAGAGGCGGACATGATTATGCCGTACATAGGCAAGGTTAATGGAACATTAACCTTGCCCTAACCTAACCGTGTCTAATATTATTTTACGAACCTTGGTACATAGGTACTAATGTATTTGCTGCCAATAGGCACTAATACGTTTGTCGTCCATAGGTACTAATATATTTGTTACCCACAGACAATAATTTATTTACTGTCCAAAGGTACTAATATATTGCCCCCATAGGCACTATTGTATTTGTCATTCCAAGTGCCACTAGCCGTTGGGCGAACGTAGTTGGTCGACTTAGATGTTGTAACGAACGCTCATAAGGCAGTAGTATATGCCTTGAGCTGGAGACGTCTTTATCTGAACGTAATAATGCTCGCCTACCAAACTTTGTTCCGGGCTCTAACTCCGCCTTTGCCTAACCGATTCACGGGGAATGGTAGAAGCAAGAATGAGTAGGATTTAGTTCTCCAATTTTGTTTACCAAGCAAGTTTTATGCTTAAATTCAACAGTCACTTTTTTAATAACCGTTACTACGTGAATAGAAAAAAAAAATCTGATGTGGGCAACACATGACTTTCCTTATATAATGAAATGAATTTATTACTTTTACAGTAAAATAAATAGGTTTTTCTTCTAGTAGATACTAATATCCTTTCCAAGATATTGACTTTTCGACAATTAGTCGTCATTTTCATTGATTATCGTCATTTTTATCCATTTGGCGAGATTTTCGTTAATTTGGCAACATTTCAAAAAGTGGCCAAGTT
The DNA here is from genome assembly GCA_951213105.1 of Amaurobius ferox. Taxonomy (NCBI): domain Eukaryota; kingdom Metazoa; phylum Arthropoda; class Arachnida; order Araneae; family Amaurobiidae; genus Amaurobius; species Amaurobius ferox. The sequence goes on along the minus strand of OX578143.1, from coordinate 112,786,665 downwards.
GGCGACATTCCGCCAATTTTGTCGCCAAAATCTCGCCAAGCGTTATGGACAAAGAAATAAGTTATATATATATATATATATATATATATATATATATATATATATATATATATATAACTTATTAGATATTGAATTTTCGACATATATTATATAACTATTATTATATATTTATATATTATATAACTTATTAGATATTGAATTTTCCACAATTAGTCGTCATTTTCATTAATTTAGCGTCATTTTTATCCATTTGGCGAGATTTTCGTTAATTTGGCAACATTTCAAAAAGTCGCCAAGTTGGCGACATTCCGCCAATTTCGTCGCCAAAATCTCGCCAAGCGTTATGAACGAAGAAATAAGTTATTCTTACAGCAGATAAATTGGCGTTCAAATGCAAAAGTATTACTCAAAGTATCTTTTTTCATGAATGGAACGAGCTAGATCCACGAGAATGATGTCACCCAATTTATCGCATGATATTATATATGAAAAGTGAACATGTTTCTCAATAGGAAATATTTTTTTTCTATTTTATCTGACTTTTTGATAATTTTTTTGAAAAATATGCAATATCTCGAGAACGGTTCATGTTAGCGTTCTAAAATTTATGTCAATCGTTTTCTAATGAAAAATTACATAAGGAATGTCTATTTACGTAACTTTATTATTGGTTTTGATTTTTTGACGATTTTTTCAAAATTTCATTCGAAAATTTAGGGGGGTTCTGAACATTCGATTGCATATAAAAACAATAGGCTTCCAGTGTTTATAGATTGTGATTTTTGTACCAAATTTGGTTCGAATCGGTCCGTTCGTTCGTCAGTTATCGTCTCCACAGACCCACTGACACACACACACACACACACACACACATACACACACACATACTTTCACACACACACACACACACACAGACATCACTTCAAAAATGTTTGATTCGTGATCAGGGATGCTTGAAACGTGCTCTCCCGTCGAAAACTCGAATTCGAATTTTCGACCCCGTCACAATACTTTCCTTATACATTATGTATATAAGGAAAGTAATAAATTGTTATAGTCATTTGTTCAACAAAATAAAAAAATATATATGACGCACTCTTCTAGATACAAATAATGAGAAATATAAATTAAACTTAAAATAGCAGATTTTTTTTTAAATAGAATATTTTATTTTCTGAAATTGTCGGTTCCAAATTATTTTAAAATATTGGATAATAATAAAGTTTGTTATAAATTTGAAAGCCAGAGACAAGGTTTATGTGGTTCGTGCAGAAATTGGGTCTTGGGGGGGGGGGGGGTCTACAATATCGATAAAGCTATCAACCACACATCTAAAAATACTCTATTCTTCCTTCGCTTCTTTCAGCATGAGTTGCGAAATGTCTTATTATATGGGTGTTGGGATGACTATCATCCTATGAAAGTTTAGGATGGTCAGTGGTGATACGACTCTATGAAGGAGCCATTATTCCTGCTGTTACCGCGGCTGGCTGTAAGTAAGTATTGAATCATAGAGATCTTGACCACGAAAATGTTTATGATAAATATTTAGGTTTCGGAAAACATTAGTTGAAGAAACGTTTGTGAATTATCTCATGGCTGTATTTAAAGTTTGCCCAAAACAAGGAAGCAGAAGAATAATCGCAGGTAATCAGTGTTTAAAGTAAGTTCCAATATAATGTTAGAAAGAAGTAAAAGAATAAAATTTTGTTTAACCTTTTGCTTATGGGTGGGACAACGTCAATCTCAAACGAAGAACCTCTCAAAAAGACAGGTATCTGACATACCCTATCCCAAACAGTTCGATCCCCCTTTGCAGGTATTGGTGTCAATGCCTGCAAAAGTGGATCGAACTGTTTGGGATAGGATATGTCAAATACCTGTCTTTTTGAGAGGTTCTTCGTTTGGGATGGACGCAGTCCCACCCGTAAGCAAAAGGTTAAATAAACATCCGACACGAAATCAATAGTGTCAACCGATTTCGAAGGCCAAAAATAGTCTTCTTCTCCAGGACAAGTTGAAGCGCCTTCACTTCTTTGCAACTTTACTCTTCAAAGTAAGATCGACAACTGTTGTAAGAACAGCAGTCCTCATATTTTTTGCTTTTGCGGAGAGCGCGTGCAATTTTCGGATCGAGGTTATTTTAAATTGTATTCAAGTGCATTTTTTAATCAGCGGGTGCCTATTTAATTATTTATACGTAGTGGACGCTTATTTAGAATCCGGGCAACGCCGGGTAATTCGTTCTAGTGCTAAATGATATCAATGTTTCTTTAATTAGTGGCAACCAAATTTGCCATCTATATTTTACCAGAAAAAAAAAATGTTTTTTGAAACATTTATTTTTTAGGATCTGCTATAAATCTCAATATCTCTTCGGCCGATACATGGGCGAAGAATTTAATATTAAGTGTCTGGCCCTTGGGTGGAAAATGAAAAGTAGGGATCCTTTATAGATAGAGCTTTAACTTTTTGCTGATATACATTTAGCATCAAATTTTAGTTAGTGGGATTCACTATAGATTTCCACTTCTTTCTCTCATTTTCGATTCAAAAATTTTCATTTTACCTGAAACATCATTTAAGATTGCCTATAGAGAAATTTAGATGATAACTAATATGAATCCAGCACAAAATTCTGAGGGAGGTGGGGTGGTTCATTAAGAATTTTCACTACAGGTTCAAAAAAATTTCTTGAAACATCTATTTCTCAGAATTGGCTGTATATAGATAGAGTTGTGATGCAGCATCGACTTCTAGAGGAGGTTGGAGGGTTCACTAAAGATTTCAATTTCGAAGATATCACTTCCAATTCTTTTACGAAAATTCGTATGACTGTACAAAATAAGTATGCAAAAGACAATAAAAATGCTTAATAGTTCGATCAAAAATGAAAGGTATACGCTATTTGTCACATGTGAAATAACGAAATTTTATGAATTTCTTGTTCACTCTGTTTAATAGTAATTTTTTTTTTTTTTGCCCTTTTAAAGCGAGAAAGTATTAATAGAAAATGTGTATTCACAGTCATTTTTCAGCACAGCAAAGGTGAATGAAATTTACTTTCATTGTAAACTTGTAAAGTTTGGAATGCTGCAAAAATTTTCTGATTTAAATTAAAGAACATTCATATAAATATGAGATTGCACGAACGTTTTACATTTATGCGCATTGTTAACCTGGACAGATAAAAATGTCCATTAGAGATCTTCAAGTACAGGTGACGTCTGTATGTATATATATAAAGCAATATCTCCATAATTCCAACGAGTTCCATTTTTATACGAACTTCCTCCAATTTTCTTTCCTTTCTTGAGCGTTTTCATAGGTGTCAGCAGCACTATCGAGGGAGGAAACCGTTTATTTGTTAAAGTTATGCGACAGCACATCTGCATCTGAGCTCGCCATGACGAAGCACCGATGCAAAGGAACAGCACAAGGTGGGAGAGAGCGTATAGCTTGAAATACTGCGAAACACGCCATTTCGTGAAAAAGGTTTCAGAAATGAAATGACAGAGCAATATTTCGGAAAGAACCAAATAAAAAAAAATGCAACAAATTCGCAGACTTCGAGCCTTAACTGCAACCTTAAAGGTGGAAGATTATTCGCAGCTACGGAAGGGGGGGGGGGGGGTAGGATTGAAAGGGGGGAGCAGTCTCCATGCGACGTCTGAAAATTTTCAATTAGATAGAGTCGTCAGGAGTCCTACGTGATTCATCCTGAAGTATGGAAATTTTTGGGGAACCTTGGGAGTTTCAGGAGGATGCGAAACTGGAGGCAGTGTGTGTGTGTGTGGAAGGGGAAGTTGCGTCTTTCTGTGCATTCCCCCCTGGGATGAGGGAGGTGAGAAAATCCCCTAAAGACGACACGCAGTAAATTTCGGTGAAAAGCAGTCGAATGATGAAGTGCGGAATAAAATGGCGATGCTAGGGTATATAACATTCGGAATATTGAAATATTGGAAGCCGTACGAAAAGTTTCTAAATTGGCGAGCAGATGTAATCTAAAGGTATTTCAATCTCACTTCTGGAGTATTTTAGTCGCTACTTGTATTGAATCCAAGCAAGAAATGTTCAAATTCTTATAAAATGCTTGATAAAAGCTCAAACGATTCATACATATTAATACGCATGTATCAAGTCTATAATATGCTTCGGAATGTCGCACGTTTTTCATATAATGGGATATTTTGCAACTATTCTAAAAATTTTAAACAAAAGTATATATTAAAAACACTTGCATAATTACGTAATAATATTCGTTACACTTTGACTTTTCAAATTATTATACACACATTTTAGCTACAATGAAAATGACTGTTGAAAAACAGAAAATATAATTTATTGTAGTGATCAAGTCTATAAGCATTTGGATCACAATTGTGAAATATTACAATGTATATACTGAATGTTACAATGTATATTACAATGTCACATTGCATATTACACTGTCACATTGTGTCGGATATTCCACGCTGAAGTGCGCTTAAAAAGTCCGAAACCAGTCCATGGATGTTGTCCTCTGCAATGGAAGCGAGATCCAAGTTTTACATCCTCAATGGCTAAAGTTTAAAACTTGCAGCACTATATCGTACAAATGCAATAAAAATATTTCAAGATTTTCTTTAGGCAAAATGAGGCAGGCCTAAGAGAAACCATGAATAAAAATTGAAATTCAATGCGTAAAATTTAATGCAATTCAACCTTTCACTGATTAATGTGCCAGTTTTGATACATAAATTATTTTAATGTGCAACATTCAATTGCAATTTTTTTGCCCAGATTGATCACATTCTAAAACACATAACGAGCATAATTATTGGTAGAGGTCATTGTAGTTAGATAGGAGATAGAATGCCATGTCATTTCACCTAAGAGAAATCTTGACAAAGGTTTCAGTTGAATTTGTATGCTGCAAGTGTTAAAGTTTAACCACTAAAGATGTAAATCACAGATCGCGCTCCTATATTGCAGATAACATCATCCATGAAGACTAACCTATATGAAGACCTCTATAAAGAACTTTCATGAAGATTAATTAAATTCTGAAGACATGTAAATTCAGTCATAAAACGCCGGCAACAAATTCTTTGATGAGTCCAGGTAATCACGGAGATTGAGCTCAGGTAATCACGGAGATTGAGCTCAGGTAACCACGGAGATTGAGCTCAGGTAACCATGGAGATTGAGCTCATGTAACCACGGAGATTGAACTCAGGTAACCACGGAGATTGAACTCAGGTAACCACGAAGATTGAGCTCAGGTAACCACGGAGATTGAGCTCAGGTAACCACGGAGATTGAGCTCAGGTAACCACGGAGATTCGCAATTTTCTAGCAAATAGAAAGTTTTCTTGCTGCCAGTACAGATATCGGCTGTTTCATGCTGATGAGTATATAAAATGCGGAGAAGCAAAAAATGAAATTTTGGGAATTCCCTCCATAGGTGGTTTCTAGAAAAATGCTTTTAACATGATTACAGTTTTATGTAATTAAGCTATGCTTAAAGTCTGATGTATTTGTGTATTATTCTGTTGTTTTAGATAAATATTGCTTGATAAAAAAGGATTTCTTTTTCTATTAAAAAAAATCTCATATGGGTAGCACATGACTTTCTATACTTAATGCAATAATTTCAATATAGCTATCACTTTCATAGACTCACGGACACACACACACATAGATATATGCATTTCAAAATACATGCACACACAGCCATTACTTAAAAAACGTTCGATTCGAGTCCAGGGATGTTTAAATCATGCACTTCCGTTAGAAACTCGAATTCGATTTATTTTTATCCCATCACAATATTTTGCCCATACATTTTACTATATGTTTGTAAGGAAAGTTATAAATATTGAGAAGGTAGAACGGTTAACCAGTATAATATAAAAATATTTTATAAATGAGTTAATAACATTCCTACATAAAGCATATACCAATTCTAAATCTTTATATACTTCGTCGTGGTCAAGAGATCCTGCTGCCACTGGCAGCAGCAGAAGTAATGGCTCCCCCCGAACACAATCGTTCCCTACTGACCATCCTGATCTCTATTGGATGATGATCATTATAGCCATACAGCTCAATAATAGGTCATTTCGCACCTCATGCTGAAAGGAGGGGGGGGGGGGTGTAGAGATGGACACCGGGAAAAGGATAAAGGGAAAAAGGAGTACAGTATATATTGGTGAGATATTTTATTCGATCTCTGATGCGAAAAGCTTTATCGGGTTGGCAGAAATTTGGAAGTAGAGATATTGCGGGGAACAGAATTATTTTGATAAAAAGTAAGCGATTTCGATTATGGCTACAATCGTTGAATATGCATAAATGCATTGAAGTCCCTTTGCGTGGCTAAACTTGTAAAACTGTTATAGTTGAAACGTAAAAATTTAGTCTGTAAAATTACATTTTTACATTTGTATTTGGTATGTTTTTAAATCCAAATCCGACCCAGGTCATGTCATAAACCCTTTCGCGAATCTTCTAGGAAATTAAATTATAAATATGTATCCAAATATTGATGTGATTTGGAATAAAATTAGTATTTAAGCCTGTCAGAGGAAGGGAAACTAACTGTTAAAAATAAAGTTGACATATTTTTAATATGGTTTTTTATTAACAATCTACAGGGCTTAGAGATGAAAATAGTCATCTTAATCGAAAATTTACTCAGGTTCTGCCTCGTAGTCAATATTGTGCAAAGATCCAACTTTATGGGACACCGGAGGGGCGGGTTCTTCTGTGAAGGGTCTAAAGAAGTCTCCCACTCCCCAGCATTTTTTCCACCTTCAAGGGAGAAATCGAAAATCCAGCTCAGTTAAGTTCTCTTCTGTGGTCGATATTATAAGTATGCAAAGTTGCAATTTTTTAGTTAATAGGGGTAGGACTTCTGAAGGGCCTAGAAATATTATTCTACTCACCCCCATTTTCTCCACCCTTGAGGAGGAAATTGAAAATACGGCTCTGTTGGTTATGTTCGTAGTCGATACTTCTTCTGCGACCCAGACCGTCCGACTTACCCGAAAATGTATCTGTTTGGACGACTGGGAAGTGCCACCTAATTTAGGCCGAAACCCAGTAGGGACGACATCTACAGAGACCGTGTCCTCCTTCCCCTACCACCAAACTCTCGGAAAGGTAGTAGGGGAAGGAGGGCTGGCCCACATATTTAACGTGCCTGTATTCCGCGTGAACAAGGGGGCAGTTTGGGCAGAGCCAGGAACGAACTCTGGGCGGAGTGCACTCCTCGCGCACTAACCACCGGGCTGTCCCCCCCCCCCCCCCCCGTAGTCGATACTGTCTTCTGGGTCACAGGAGGAACGGTTGAAAATACTTTTTGGAAGCCCTTTATTTTGTCCGCCTCATGGGAGAATCGAAGATCCGCACAGTTAGGTTCTGTCTCCTGATCAAAATTATGTTTGTAAAGGTTCAGTCTTCTAAATCACCGGAGGGCTTCTGGGGATCTACAATGACATAAACCCGTTAGAAAATTAGCGTTTAGATTAGTATTGACATACAAGGGGGCTTCAATTCTTGAAATTCCTTTATGTTATGAAACGCAAAATAACGATCAGTGTTTACACCACATCAGCTTCATAACAGTTTCCTTCGACAAATATGTACTTTGCCAACGATCAGAATTATGTTTGAAGCATTTAAAACTTTATTTAGATCCTTTGCCGCATTCTGGATATATTTGTCGTGTATTTTAAGTTGTATTTATATTCCATTTATCTCGTTTTCTTAAAATTTATCTATATTCGTCTTAATCTGAATAATATAATTTTTTTATTAGTATTGAATAAAAAGTATTGTTTTCTTAAAAGTTTTTGATTTGGAGATTTTGACCAAAATGCACTTTTTAATATCTTGTCGCCATATTTCGAACACTCTTAGAAAAAAGGTCTCTCTCTCTCTCTCTCTCTCTGTGTGTGTGTGTTTAGTCTATATGTTTATGAGTTGTGAACGTAATAACTGATAAATGAAAGCACGTACCGCTATGAAATGGTATGTGTGGACACATTATGTAAAAACACAAAACAAAATAGATTTTCTGGAATTTTTATGTTTAGAACACAAATTTTCGAAATTAAAGAGCACCATTCCCTGTATGGGAAACAATCATCGTTCCCAGAACAATGGTGGTTGTACAAAATAATAGAAATGACGCGTAAATCAAATTTGAAAACCCTATAATGTACCGAGAAACTGAAATAGTAGAACTCTTTTTAGTTTGATAGCACTGATATACCTTCAAAAATGTGATGTGGACAGCATATGGCATTCCCTACGGACTCAAATTCATTTTTTCTTTATTTCTTTGATAATTCCTTAAACTGAATTTAATTGCACAAAATAACACGCATAACTATTTGAAATGACACTGAATTTGAACTTTTAATTCAATTTTGTTTTTATTTGGTAACTGGACGTATTTTTAAAGGTGGATTAGCAAAAATGCGAAAACACTAAAATATCTCGAGAACGGTTGGTCCTAAAGTAATAGGATCGATCTTTTTCTTTTTATCGTCAAAAATTACATATAAAATAAGCATTTAGTTGATAACCAAAATCTAAGCAGCCTATAAAAATAGCCTAAAAATAATCTTCTAAAACTAAACTACTTTTTTTTGTAAAATGGTTCGGAAAAATTATCAAAATCTAAACTACAAGACTACGTATACTCAAATGTACTCGTATCAATTAAACGCTTCCTTCATGCGTAATTTTTAACGACGAAAATTATAAGACCAACCCCATACCTCTAAGACAGACCGTTCTCGCGATATTTTAGTTTTATCACATTTTGCAATATTGCTTTTGAAAATACTTTCAGTCGTCCAATGAAAACGAAAATTGAAATAACACTGTAAATTCAATGTCATTTCAAATAATTATCCGTGTTATTTTGCGCAATTAAACTTAATTTAATGAATTATACAAGAAATAAAGAGAAAATAAATTTGAGTCTGTAGGGAAAGTAGCGTCCTATCTACATTAAATTATTTGCATTCTTATACCGATTATGAAATAAATGGACCCAAAATGATCCGGAACATGAATATAGCAAAAAGTCGAATGGAGCAGCACACTTCATTCACTTATTTCCAAAGACGTAACAATTGCAGAGTAGAAACCTCACTTGAATTGGAAGAGTGAAGTTCAGGTTAGGAGGAATTATTGATCATACCACCACTAGATGGCGCTACGCTACCAAAACATTTCATGAAGGATAGATACATCGGAGTTTTGAATCCTAATTTTCTCTGTAAGCATATTTGCAATTTAAATTTTGGGTACTTAACACGTGATTGAATTACTGTGAGAAAAATAAAAAGGCTTCCAAACACTGGAAACTAATAAATATTTTCATGAACATTTGGGTCAAATGAGATAAATATGTTCTGCAAATTATGATTTAAATATTTATGAAGGTCGAAATAGAAGAGGGGAAAAAATGCGCCTCAATAGTGTAGAATGACACCTTTTCATTTGCGGCAATAATTTAGCCACATATATGATTTTTGAACTGATGTTTTGTTGATAGGGAACAATTTTGGAACAATTGATCTGAATGTTGAACAATTGATCTGAATGTTGAACAATTGATCCGAACGTTGAACAATTGTTGATTAATTGATACTTGAATGTTGAGCGTTCGAATTCGAATTTTCGCCCCGTAACCATATTTTTTTTATGCATTACAAGAACGGATTATCCGGCATTGTACAGGTCCTAATTAAGTGTCCGATATTTAAATAATACAAATACAGATAACACCATTTTACTTCCAGATCACCTGTTTTGAACTAAAACCATACTCAGTTTTTTCTATGCGAAATCATGCCAATTATACAACAGTAATACTCCCTACATAAGCTCCTTTGATATGCCCTAAATAAGCGCTCAATTGCCGATCGTTAACAGAAGGAGCCAATGAAACTACTTGAAGCTGCAATAAATAAATAAATAAATATGTTCCTTTACCTCCGAAGAAAAATTCGAAAAATTATTGCTATCTCAGTAAATTTTTTATCTATATCTTGTCAAAATTTAGCACAATATTTATAATGATAATATAATAAAAATATATATATAGTGACGGGAAGTACCTCTGCAGCAAATACCACCTCTATCTGACGTTTCAATTTTCCACTACAGAGGACGTAGACAGCTAAACACCTTCTTTTATTATGTAAGATATTATATACACTATGTGATCAAAAGTATCCGGACACTTTGGATGTTAGAATGTTTTTCGAATTTCTAAAAAAATACTTGGCGAAATGTTCTGTAAATTTGGCGATGTGAAGAACCTATTTGAGCGCACACTTTCCAGTAAAGTTTCGGTGACTTGTGCATTTAGGAGACCACCAAGATATTGAAAAAGGGGAAAAATATATTTGATCACCCTGTATCATAAAAAACTGGAAATGATTTGCAACTTTCACATAATAGTTAACTAGCTTTGTTCAATGTGTATAAATATTTTGTAAAATAAAGACGTATATTCATGAAGATATAAACGTTCCTTCAAAAACAAATTAAATTTTGTTACATGTTTTTTGCTTTCAATATACGTAGTTATCAATCAAGTTTCACGAAATTTACGGAACATTTGTCAACATCCAAGAAAAACATTATACTTCAATTGAAAATTAAAGCATTGAATATACGATTAAATAATGATCAAAAGTCTCCGGACACCCCTGTACGTGTTGATAATTATTTGCATAAAATTGAACTAGTTCATTTTCAGAACAAGGGTGTCCGATGAATTTGTGAAATATCAATTTGTGGAAACCCCCTTATCATCCAGGTACTTTCAGAGAGACAGAAAAACTTATCACTATATCCTCGATATCTTTGTGAATTTTCACAATATTTCAGTGTATATTTTATAGAAGTTACCCTACAGTATTCACTACACAATCATAAAAGAAAACTATTGCTATGTTTCGCGCCTGCGCAGTAAAAACTTAGTTTCTTCAAATGCTTATATCTCATATAAATAGGCCCAATTTGGTTTCCCCCAAATGAAATCCCTACGAGATATTTCAAACTTTAGGCAGCGAAATGGAAAAATTTTGCTTTCGGTTGAAGTTGGCCATAACTCCCCTCCAAATTGGACCCCCCCCCCAAAAAAAAAAAAATAGGATTTTTTTTATAGAGGACTTCAAACTATATAAATAGGCCCAGTTTGGTTTCCCCCAAATGAAATCCCTACGAGATATTTCAAACTTCAAGCAGCGCCATGGAAAAATTTTGCTTTCGGTTGAAGTTGGCCATAACTCCCCTCCAAATTGGACCCCCCAAAACCGATAGGGTTTTTTATAGAGGACTTCAAACTGTATAAATAGGCCCAGTTTGGTTTCCCCCAAATGAAATCCCTACGAGATATTTATGGTTATTGTAAGCAAAAAACATGTAACAAAATTTTTTTTTTTTTTTAAAGAAACGTTTATATCTTCATGAATATACGTTTTTGTTTTACGAAAAGGCTTATACACATTGAATAAAGTTAGTTAGCTATTTTGTGAAAGTTACAAATCATTTCCAGCTTTTCATTTCCATCTATACAGGGTGGTTTCCATCCATGAGGAGGTTTCCACAAATCATTTCCATCCATACAGGGTGATCAAATATATTTAACCCCTTTTTCAATATCTTGATGGTCCCCTAAATGCACAAGTCACCGAAACTTTACTGGAAAGTGTGCATTCAAGCATGTTCTTCATATCGCCAAAGTTACAGAACACTTCGCCAAGTATTTATTTAGAAATTCGAAAAACATTCTAACATCCAAAGTGTCCGGATACTTTTGATCATATAGTGTATGTAGGCAAATTAAAAGCAACTTAATAAAATATTTGACCGTTACAGTATTATATCCATTTTCACGTACGTTTCATAATATCGTAACACTGAATAGGTATAGTACGAAGAAAATGTTCTTGATGGATTCTTTGCCTAACAAGAAAACATTCTGCCTATTACAGGGCAGCTGAATTTATGTTGCAATCCAAAATTTTCCAATTACTAAACATTTCTTCATGCGACTCAAAAATGACACATGTAAAACTAAATGCCAACGGCCCTACCGTGCTGAAAACACCGGCTCTCGTTAGATCACCGAAGTCATGCAGCATCGGGCGCGGTTAGCACTTGGGTGGGTGACCACCTGGGAACACCGCGTGCTGTTGGCACATTTCGGGCGCGGTAGTCCGGTGGTTTTGAGCGCTGGATTTTGCACGCTGCTATAACTGCCGCCGTGTTCATGCGGAGTACGATCACGTTAAACATGTGAGTCCGTAAGTTCTTCCGATAGGTTGGTGGTAGGGGAAGGAGGGTACGGTCCCTGTGGATGCCTCCCCCATTGGGTTCTGGTCTAAATTGGGTGACACTCCCCGGTCGTCCAAACGGTTAACTTACACCTTTCTGGTAGGTCGGACGGTCTGGGTCTCAACAACAACAACATGTAAAACTCAAAAACGTTCCATTCTTTTACGAGCGAAATTTACCGCAATATTGTAGCTCAAATGTGGAGCTTTTTTTTTTTCGGGTTGAGAAATTGGGGGTTGTACACTAATTGAATCGAGAGTCAATTTGCACAGCGAATACTCCATATTATGCATACCTAGACTCTCTTCTAAACAAATTATTAGGCGATAAAGGACAGTCTGGTTATAAATTTTAAAGATACACCATAAAATAAAATGTAAAACAAATATAATGAAATATTTAATTTTTATTTTATACGGTCCCTGAACGCTAGCCCGAATTCATAGATTCCCAGCCGGTATACGGTCCCTCAATCCAAAAATTTTCAATTGCTAAAAATCCATTAAAACAGGAGTTTTGTTGGATTTTTAGCAATTAGAAATTTTGGAATGGGGGACCGTATAAAAAGTGAGATTTTGTATTTTTCAGATAAAAGGTGTCACTTTCCGAGCTACCCTGTATATTTAACAGTTTAGCTTTCAACTGTTTGAATAGCAAGGTAATCTTAAAATCGCCATCACTACTGATACATCGCGATCGGGGATCTTATAGCTCGACGCTAAATATACTCTTGACGGACACTGATTCAACTTTAGGTACTTATAACAAATAAAAGTTGTGTCCTCTAAAACTTTTAATCATTAAATTACAGATGTGTCTTTGGAATTTCAAACGCGTTCAACTGTTTTATAAATAATAATTTCATCCCTGCCAATTTTACATGAAAGAAAATTAACAATACAGCTTACAGTTTTCCTCCTGTGAATCCGACGGATTTTTGTTAGTGTACGAGCTTGGTTAAATTAAAAATAAAAGAGGTACTATTTTACAGAAGAGGAAACTTACCAGATGTGTTTCGAGACCACTTCTCATCATTTCGAAGATCCATCTGTAAAATATGAATAAAATATTTCTTAATATTTACAATAGAAAAATTCGCTTGTAATATTTGTTGATAATTTTTAACATATCTTAAATTTAAAGACAGTAAGATTAGGATGTTTAAATAATGAAAAACACTTAAAAGTCACGAAACCTACCAATGAAAGGCGTTTCAAAGCTTGGAATTATGTTTCCAGTGCCGAAATTAGTATATATGAACTGGTTTTGCTCTCATTGGTGCTCCTCATCACCGAATTTTTATCCCGTCATCTTTTAGTGATTTATCCTTTATTTAGGAAAAGAATACACTCAAAAAATTTAGTCTATACCGAGCCCTACCTAAATTAGTCTAAATGAAATGCGGATTGGATCGAACCGAAGATTGTGGGCCGGGCCAAGCCAGACACACGCTCTGTACAGATCTTAAATGTAAACCACTCTCATCGGTTGCTTCAATATTTGCTAAAATTATGACTACTGTTGAGAGGTTTTACGTGTTGATTAGAATTAATTTTGCCATTTTTTAACTTTAACTTAAAATTAAGTACAATTTAAGAAACCGTGTTGTAAATGAATCAGCACTATGCAGGGTCAGAGTGTCTTATAAATAAATTAAGGGGGTCATAGGACTCTTGAAACGTAAAAAAGTGAAAAGAATTCATCATATTCAAAATTTTATATCTAATAAAGCATACCTTTTAGAAACACACCTTTTCTTTCTAGTGATAAATCTATGTTTTCTTTCAATAAACAATGTTTTTTACACATGACATAAAGAAGTATTTTTTTCATAGATAATTGCAAACTATGAACCATTTATCGAATAAGAAAATGGGCATGATAGCTTGCGCGTAGAATTACTAAACAAAATTTACCAACTAAGATAACGTTTTTAGTATATAACTCTATATCAGGAACAATTAAGTATTGAGAACTTAAATTAATTTAAAACACATTTCTGTTTTATGTAATGTTAGCTTTCACAATTTTTTTTTAATTTCTTCATAAACTCTTAAAGTAAATAGTTTTCAATAACAACAACAACAACACACACACACACACACACACACACACACACACACACACACACACACATACAAAAAAAAAAAAAAAAAAAAAACTCAGGAAAAAAAATTTAGGTTCATTTTATAGAGACCTAAATTTTTTATTCATTATACATTATACGTATATTTTATGAAAATATATTAAGAAGTTTTGGAGTTATCTACCCTAGCGCAATGTAAAAAAAAAGTCCCATTTTAAGAAATACGATTTTGAAGTACATCATTTCTTAATTTCCCCATATTTGGGGGCTGGGGGGGAATTTAATATTTTGAAGGTTTTAATAGTCCTATGATCTTTTAAACAATGAATTACTACTAGATATAAATAAGCATGAATACTCAACCAATTATGGTTAATAATTAGAATGCAAAATATTCTGTATCGCCAATGAAAAATTTCATTTCACGTCGCTGTCTCACACTAATATGTATATTGTATTTGGGTGATCTCATTTCTAGCAATCGTGATGTATTAATTGAAAAAAAAGAACAAAAGAAACAGAAAATCCTAAAGTCACTGCAATTATACACAAAGAATTTCTGAAACAGAGAACGCGACTCGCTTTTTTTCTTTAAAGAAACGATCGATCGCAAAGAATTTTTCTTTAAAGAGAAAAAAAAACATATGTTCGAAAAGTGTTTTCAAAAACACCGCCTGACTAATTGGCAATTGTTCGCTAATCCGTCTGAAATCTAGTTGTTAAAGCATCTCTCTAGCGCGAACAAAGCACCGTTTTTTTACTACTGTTATTTCGTTTTTCACAAAGAGAGAGAAAAAAAATCTATCTCTTTTTTAATGAGACAACCTGGGGCACTCAAACATTTCGGAAAGTTCCTGCTAATAAGCGAAACCTCATAAAAGGTATAAAAAAATACCCACCCATACCAATAATATAATCTGTTGTCCTTTGAGTGTAGAAAAAGAAAGGAAATCAACCAATGACACTGCCCATGACGTAACGAAAGTGCTTCCCCATTGGCTGTCGCACGACTGATCAGGATAGCATACACAAAGCGAGGAAATAATTCAAGATGGGGTAATATGAGCAAACGGCAATAATTAACGAGGGCCAATGTACCTGAGTTTCACAATACGGATCGTAAATTTTTTTAAGATGAAAGGAAAAAGGGTTGAAATGCAGATTGGTTGCGAAACATCACAACCTTCGTACGCATTAACTTCAGAAATGGAATGACAATGTCAAGGTGATGTTGTGGTAAGACCAATATCTGTCATGCGGTGTAGAATGTGTACGAGTAAAAGGGCAGAACAGCAACAATGGTGGTTGAAATAATAGAGAGTCTGAATGAAAATTGCTTAGTTCAGTTGGTACATTTGCAAAAGCACTCCAAATAAATTTATATTTTATATTCAATATTATTCTTACCTATATATTAATTTAAAGTGACTTTTTCATGTGATACAGGCTTGGAATTTTGTGTACTTTTCAATCGTTCGATTAAACATCCTCGGTTTAAATTGAATTTTTCAAAACTGTCCGAATTTTTTTAACTTTCATGGAAGAGCGTTTTGAAAACAGTTTACATCTCGAATATTATAGTATAGAGTATCCCCCTGCCTCAATGTCAATTTTTAAAAATTCAATGTTTTTTGTGTTTTTATCGAACTACTGGCTCTTGTACTAAATTTAAAATATATTTCTCACTTTAAAGAGAGCGCTTATCATTCATTCAGTTAAAAACAAGAATGGTGTACGGCAATCTTAAAAATAAATAAATAAATGAAATAAAAATATTAAAAAAATAAAAGTTGCAATTTTTTTTTCTATTTGCTATCGAATGATCTATTTATTCTTGTACTAAATTTAACGTCTAAATATTATCGCGGTCTACGAGATGGGGATATACGGGTGATCGCGTAGAATATTGAATTTTTACACACTTACAATATTCCCCGGCCGACCAGATGGCTACTCATGTCCTTGTCGACGAGTCGGTCGGTCTGGGTCTTCAACACTTACAATATTCCGCCAACGGCCCTACAGTGCTAAAAACACCGGTTCTCGTTAGATCACCGAAGTCAAGCAGCATAGGGTGCGGTTAGTACTTGGGTGGGTGACCACCTGGGAACACCGCGTACTGTTGGCACATTTCGGGCGCGGTAGCCCGGAGGTTTGCGCCCTGGATTTGCATGCTGCCACAACTGCCGCCGTGTTCATGAGGAGTACGATCACGCTAAATATGTGGGTCCGTAAGTCCTTCGGAGAGGTTGGTGGTAGGGGAAGGAGGGTAAGGTCCCTGTGGATGCCTCCCCCACTGGGTTCCGGTCTAAATTGGGTAGCATATCCCGGCCGTCCAAACGGTTACCTTACACCTTTCTGGTAGGTCGGACGGTCTGGGTTTCAACAACAACACTTACAATATTCCGGCCACACATTCAGCCTTAGGGTTGGTCGCGTAGTCTGGGTCTTCAACACTTACAATATTGACTACAGGACAAAATCATACGGAGCTAGATTTCCTATCTTTTTCAGTGTGTGTGTGTGTGTGCGTGTAGGAGGGGGGGGGGAGCAGCGGCGAACAAAATGATTTCTCTAAAAATCTTTTCAGCGAAAATTTTCTTCTTACAATCTTTCTAAGACAGTCGAATCTTAGACCACTTACAGTATTTAACACGGAACAGAATTTAATCGCGCCCAATTTTCGATTTCTCCCCCGAAGTTTACAAAATGATGGTAAGGGTGTCTGAAACACTTTCAAGACCCTCCAAAGGCCCATCGGTGGCTAAGAAGGCTAAAAATCCGCGCATTTATAGTATTTACTGGGTAATAGAATCAAAGGGGGACTCAGGGGAAGAAACTGAAGCAAACACGATTATTTTTGACGCTAACACCCTACACTGTGAAATAAAGTCAAATATATTAAAAATATATCGTAATTTAATTTAAAAGTATTTTTCCCTGTCTTTAACAGGTTTGAGACTAGTTAAGTTTATACTTATGAGGACCCACAGATAAGTTCTTTTAACTTAACCCTAAGGCCGGCAATGTTGCTAATCTAAACAAGAAAGATCAATCATGTTTAAAGCATTGATTATGAAACACTTTCCAACTTCAATGCAATTTTATTTAAACATGTCTAAAATGCAATACATTCCTCGGTAATATTTTAAAACTTATCACAATACTACATTATTTTATTATATTTCAAAACTTAAACCTTCATCGAAAAAAATGAACTTCATTCAAATGACGGCATTGAAATATAAATTGCCTGGTTTAAACATCTCTAAAATGTGATACATTCCTCGTTAATAATTTCAGAATTATCATAATACTACGATAATTTATTATATTTGAAAACTTCATAGAAAACAACTGAAATTTGTTCAAATGACGTCATAGAAAAAATAACACGCCTGGCTCTCTCTATAAAAGCAGCATTTCATTCATAAATAATTTCCCATTCATTTCATTCATCACAATACTATAATAATTTATTTTCTTTAAAAATTAAGACCATGGAGCTACAAGTAATTAAACTTTATTCGTAAAATTTCATCGAAAAAAATCATCCTTCTCTTTGTAAAATCAATGAATATTTCATTCATATCAGCTATGCAGACTCCATGAACTAAATAATTTTGTGTTAATAAAGAAATACAGGTGAAAAATAGGCTTCGTTGTAGAAATAATCATATTTGGATGAGCATTTAAACTCAAATATATTGCGTTGTTTCAGTATGTAGATACACAGAATTTATTTTCTTTAAAAATTAAGACCATGGAGCTACAAGTAATTAAACTTTATTCGTAAAATTTCATCGAAAAAAATCATCCTTCTCTTTGTAAAATCAATGAATATTTCATTCATATCAGCTATGCAGACTCCATGAACTAAATAATTTTGTGTTAATAAAGAAATACAGGTGAAAAATAGGCTTCGTTGTAGAAATAATCATATTTGGATGAGCATTTAAACTCAAATATATTGCGTTGTTTCAGTATGTAGATACACAGAATTTAAGCAAAAATAAAGTGGTTTTAGGGCGGATACAACACTCAATATGAATTAAAAAGAACTTTAAAAATCACGATTTTGAGACAAGATGGATGCCATATATCATTTTGAAGTGGGTCACGTGATCTTTTCATATCATGGTCACGTGATCGCTTCATATAAGAGGTGTTATTATTATTTTAATTTTTATTTAAAAAACTACTGAATATATTTCACTGAATTTTTTTTATATATTTTATGGAACAATTTGAATATCACCTAAAAGTTTCGAAGCAATTTGTGAATTTTAAATCCGCTTAAAAAATGTTTGAAAAATTAGGTCCCATAGGGCTCAATGTATTTCATTTTTTCAACCCGGGTTTAATCCCAAACTAATTTGGTGATATTATTCATTTATATTCACATAGGTCCTACAGACCGTCTGAACAACATACTAAAATTTCATTTTGATTAAGTCATTTTTACGGCAGTTATCGTGCTAACGGACAGACAGACAGACAGAATGAATGAACAAAGTCATAAACACTTTTAAATGTTGTTGTAAAGTGTTAAAAATGATTACTTTACAATTTGTTGCAGAAGTAGTTACTTTAAATATAAATTTTGATTTTTTCATACGTAGTATTGAGAAAGTATTGTTTTCACAAAAACTTTCCATTTCAAGATTTTGATGCCAATATATGTTTTAAGACCTCCTAAATACGTTTTGACTATTTTTGGAGTGATGTCCGTGGAAATACGATTCAATATATTTTCTTATTTCACATGTTAAGGGAATTATAAAATGTGTGCCCTCTTTATTGATAAATCTAAAATAGATTTTGATATTCAGAAAATTTACCACTAAGTGTGTAGATGCCATATTTATTGATGACTAGCCATTTTAGTAGCGCAAAGTGCGGGTGAAATGGTGTGTTAAAAAATACCCACTGGTCGTTGCACTGGGACAGTGACTCCAAAGTGTACCTGTTTTAATACAAAGCCAAGCCTGTTTTAATACAGAAATTAACAGCGAATTTGGTGTAAGTACATGTTCTGAATGGTTTTCCAAACGTTTGTCCCGACGCTCATGATTTGCGGGAGAATGGGTTTACTCCCCATTGAAATATAAGAATGTTTAAAAATAATTCAAGATATTTTTTAATAAAGTTTCATGTTGCAGAAAGTTCATTTACATCCATTTCTAACACCGATCTTACAAAAAAAAAAAAAAAAAAAAAAAAAAAAAAAAAAAAAAAAAAAAAAATTCGCTTTACAAGGCCGCAAAAAACTTGTCCCCTCCCCATGTCCCTAATGTCCCCTTTTCGCCGGCTACACATTTAACACTGCAAATATAATATCCCCCTTACTGTATAACAATTGCTTCTTGTTGGAGAAGCAGAGGATGAAAATGCAAGTTCCAATTAATGCAAATGGAGGTGGCCCTCCGAGGTGCTTGTTTTCTTCGCGGATGAGCAATTAGGATTTAAATAAATTTCACTTCATAAGATATCGAACAGAGAAATCCGAAAAAGTTAAACGTCTGCTGCTGCTCACGTGATTTATTCAGGTGCGGTCGAAGTTGTTTGCTGATGCTGTTTCTTTGTGGATCGATTGAATCTCGTGTTTAAAACCAATATGATGAGATTGGTGGGCGATATTTACTGATTATATGGGATGGTTTACAGGAAAAGTGTCTAGCTGTCGAAAATTTTAAAATTAAGTTTAGGACTTAGTTAAGTACAGCTTTTCAGGTTGATTCTAAAAAACAAAATCGAATGTCTTTACGATAATTACAACTCTTTTTACAAATTTTGCATTATTAAACAAGTAAAAATATTAAAACAGAGAAAGACGGTTTGAATGTTTTTGGGTTGATAGCAGGGTTGTTTTGTTTAAACTCTGCTGTTTTAACTCTTGGTTTGAATCATGTTTTTCTTGTTTAAACCATTTTTTTTTCTGTTTTAACCATGGCTTTTCATTTTCAGAAAAAAAAGTAACCTGGTTTTTCAACCCAAATTGATACAAATAATAATAATAATAATAATAATAATAATAATAATAATAATAATAATAATAATAATAATAATAATAATAATAATAATAATTTCTCGAAATTGACAACGCTTAGAGCATAATGAAAATGTTTTCCATATTTGAAAAGTGTGCAACTTTCTAAATCCACAGAAAACTAAAAAGGATACAGTTATCGATATAAAGGCTATTTTCCACGTTATCTCAGAAGTAAAATTACCGACAACTGGGCCCTTTTCTTGTAAACCATCACATATAACTATATGAGCACAGGGTTGACTTGGGTTGATAATTCATTATTGCATTTGGAATTCAGCTTGGCCGAATACTCGTTGAATATCAACGGTGACACAATTATTGAGTCTTGAAATATATCCCGCATATTTATTTTTATCTGAAATCATGATGAACGAATGCTCTAAATTCCAAGTATATCCATTTTAAAAAAGAAAGTTTTGCGTTTACTCCATAAATTGAACATTCTGATGTGAAACGCTCCATAAATAACAAATGTTAAGAAACTGCAAATTTCATCGCTTTTTCTATCCATTGATCTTATTTTATCAATCACCCAATTTCAAATTTTTAAATTATCAGAAAGTGCGTTGTTCATAGAGTCCGCATTTCGGACATTTTGGTGTAAAGCACCTTCGCAAATGTAAAGTTTTGAAAACATATGATTTTAACCGGGGACTTAAAAGAGGTCGTTTCTCATATAATCACTAAATTGAACTTTCTGATGTACTGCACCCCTGGATCAACAAATACAGTAAAACCAATGTAATCCAAACTAATTGGGACTGTGATAATTTCGGATTAAGCAGGGTGTTGTGTTGAGATTTTTCGAAATAAAAACCATACGGGATGTTTGCTTCTCAAAGGGATGTCAGCCACATGTTTCTCCTGTCATTGTTCAGCAACTTTCACCGAAAATGAATCTTACAAGCCATCTGATCACATGACCAAACAGTCGGTGTCGACAATTTTTCAATTACTCAGAGGTTAGTGGGCTACCCAGTATTATAATGGGCTACTAAGAAGATCTTAATTGCTACTCAGAGGCATGGATGCTACCTGAAGAAACGTTATAGGTCATTAACAATGCTCAATCGTATCCTCTTGAATAAAAACAGTGAAACATCAGAATATTTTTTCTGCCTTCAGATGTGAGCCCCTTTCTTCATCCTGTAAACCAGGGAGTTTTTCAGAGTATGGAATCGTTTTTTCTAACAAACGACTTACGTTTCCCCCAAATTTCATGTCTCTATCTCACTGAAAAGTGCTTTTTTTTCAGTGAGTTCGCATTTAGACCGTTTTGTGTAGACCATCCCTCTTGAAATGAATATTTTTGAAAAATTCGATTGATCCAGCGACTACCCCGTACACCCTCTATTTTCATCAAATCTCTATTTTCACTTGGCGTTTTGTAGTTATTCGGTAAATCGATTTTTTTTTTGGGGGGGGGGGAGGGGGGAGCTACCTTACAATATTAAAAATTAGAAAACTGCAGCTATGTTCGTTCTGTCTATCAACCGATCCACCCTTCCACCAAATTCCAAGTTTCTATCTATAGCGAAGTACATTTTTTCTTAATTATTTAACACTTCGAACGTTTTGGTGTAGAGTACAAACTCAAACGAACATTTTTGAAAAATTAGAATTTTTTTCGGGTATTATTTCAAACGATTGACTCGGTACCAAATAACCAGGGAGTTTTTCAGAGTATGGAATCATTTTTTCTAACAAACGACTTACGTTTCCCCCAAATTTCATGTCTCTATCTCACTGAAAAGTGCTTTTTTTTCAGTGAGTTCGCATTTAGAACGTTTTGTGTAGCCCATCCCTCTTGAAATGAATATTTTTGAAAAATTCGATTGATCCAGCGACTACCCCGTACACCCTCTATTTTCATCAAATCTCTATTTTCACTTGGCGTTTTGTAGTTATTCGGTAAATCGATTTTCTTGGGGGGGGGGGGGGGGGAGCTACCTTACAATATTAAAAATTAGAAAACTGCAGCTATGTTCGTTCTGTCTATCAACCGACCCACCCTTCCACCAAATTCCAAGTTTCTATCTATAGCGAAGTACATTTTTTTTTAATTATTTAACACTTCGAACGTTTTGGTGTAGAGTCAAACGAACATTTTTGAAAAATTAGAATTTTTTTCGGGTATTATTTCAAACGATTGACTCGGTACCAAATTTCAAGTCACTATCTATTCGGGAAGTACCCATAAAAATTGGATATACAGACAGACGGACAAACGAAAATTTGAGCATTAGTGTATATAGACTGTTGCTTGGGTATTGCAGAAGTGGTGGTGTTCGGGAAACCATAATTGAATTTTTTCTGTGGGGTAGTTGGAATATCTGGTTTATGTACAGTCAACCTTCCTATAACACGGCATTCTCATAACGCGGTACTCTCATAACGCGGTTTCCATATAAAGCGGATCAAAAATTGCGACAATCCTCCCATAACGCGGTACTCATAAAACGCGGTTTTTCTATAATACAAATCAATTAGCTTAAGCAGTCTTCCTATAGCATGGATTTTTCTATTACACTTTTGCGGTTGAAATTAATGGGGAATTCTCCTGTTTTTTCATCCACGTACATCACCCATTTTTATCAGGGAAATCCCCTGTAAATGCAGAAATGTACCAGCATTGCGGTTTCCATATATAACGCGGTACGAATTGCTCTATTTTGTACTAATTCTGAGTTTCTTATAGCGCAGTTTCCATACAACACAATGCGTGATTTCCATATAGCACGGTACGAATTAATCCGATTTACCCTGAGTTTCTTATAACGCGGTACGAATTAATCGCGTTACAGGAGGGTTGACAGTAATCAAAAAGTTAGATTGCTTACGCGATACAGTAAATTTTCAACTATTCAGATTCATATCAAGTATTTGATTTATGTAATAATAAAAATATCATTGTTTATGCAATATAGCAAATTACAAACTGTTCAGGATGATTGATGAAATCATAGTCCCATTTACAGAATATCGGTGTAAGGTATAGGTGAGAAATAAATGACCAGTGTTCACAAGGTGGTCCACTTCACGAATTTGGAATTAGTTTGGTGTTTAATCACAAGTAAAGCATACCCTTGTAAATAGATAATAGCTTTCTAGCACCATTTGTCGAAAATGAAGTTGTTTGAGGCGGTTATTTTATGCAAGGAGAGAAAGCCATGATGATTATAGTTTTTATTACTCTGGGGGAAACAAATATTTAAATGTTTATCTATTTCTTTAGTTTGAGTTGTTATGCGTTTTCGGAAAGTTATCACTTTCATAAAAATAAAATTTGGCATCACGTCTGATTTCCACCAGCAAAAACAACAAGATCACAACTGTAATAGAAGGTCTTTATTTCATTTTTTTAAGACGTACAAAACTTTAAAAGGCCAGAGCGCTTTCGAGCGTAAATACGCTCTTCATCAGTGGCTACATGGAAATAGGATCGATCGTTCATATATAGACCAGAAAAGGTGACAAATTTGCATAAATACAATTATCAATAAACTTACGTTTATCTAAGGAGAATCCAAAAATACAATTATCAATAAACTTACGTTTATTTAAGGAGAATCCAAAAATTTAAAATCTGAACGGGGTCAAAATTACAAATCGACTCGCGGTAAACATAAATAAAGAGGGACCCAAAAAGGAGAATATTACGAGGGTTATTACAACGCATAAGAAGGAAAGTTCTTTCAAAAATGGGCTGGAAATTTTCTTTAACAACAAAATGAGCAAGGGCCGTAGAAAGTTTACCACCTTTGACATCCCTAGCATGTTCTGCCAAACGGATACCACTAGTACGTTTTGTACTGCCAATATAAAATTTAAAATTACCATCGGTGGACAACACGGGAACCACATACACCCCAGAAAAGCTTTTAAAGTCATCCTTATCACCCAGTTTATCAGACCGAATCCGGTTAAATAAAGAAGAATTAAAATCTGAACGGGGTCAAAATTACAAATCGACTTGCGGTAAACATAAATAAAGAGGGACTCAAAAAGGAGAATATTACGATTACGAATTCTTCTCTATTTAACCGGATTCGGTCTGATAAACTGGGTGATAAGGATGACTTTAAAAGCTTTGTTGGGGTGTATGTGGTTCCCCTGTTGTCCATCGATGGTAATTTTAAATTTTATATTGGCAGTACGAAACGTACTATTGGTATTCATTTGGCAGAACATGCTAGGGATCTTAAAGGTGGTAAACTTTCTACGGCCCTTGCTCATTTTGTTGTTAAAGAAAATTTCCGGCCCATTTTTGAAAGAACTTTCCTTCTTATGCGTTGTAATAACCCTCGTAATATTCTCCTTTTGAGTCCCTCTTTATTTATGTTTACCGCGAGTCGATTTGTAATTTTGACCCCGTTCAGATTTTAATCGTAATATTCTCCTTTTTGAGTCCCTCTTTATTTATGTTTACCGAGAGTCGATTTGTAATTTTGACCCCGTTCAGATTTTAAGTTATGCTTGGCGACTCATTCTCGATTCCATGCAATTCAAGTCTCTTCATAGTTATCTTTGACGTCATCCTCTCGGGGATTGGACCTGATTGCCCACATTTTTAAAAAAAATTTTGAATTTAAAAATTCTGTAATAAAATTGTAAAATTTTTACTGTTCTTTTCGTGATTTATGCTCGATTTTTTGCAAAATGTTTTGTATTTTGGGATTCTGCTTAGATAAACGTAAGTTTATTGATAATTGTATTTATGCAAATTTGTCACCTTTTCTGGTCTATATATGAACGATCGATCCTATTTCCATGTAGCCACTGATGAAGAGCGTATTTACGCTCGAAAGCGCTCTGGCCTTTTAAAGTTTTGTACGTCTTAAAAAAGCGAAATAAAGACCTTCTATTACAGTTGTGATCTTGTTGTTTTTGCTGATTATCACTTTCTCTTTAAGAACATTTACTTATAATGGAAGAAATTTATCAGACTATACAGTGGTTTTGCGTGAAAACGTGGTCTGAAGGCATGTTCCTAAAGTAGCTCAGGAAAAAAAAAAAAAAAAAAAAAAAAACTAGTATTGCCCGTGGGAGTCCATAGAACTTTCTACAGGCAGGAAAACTCAAGGAAAAGACGTACAATATCAACTAGTCTAATGCCTGCCTTTGTGACCTTTCAATGTTCAGGAATGGTAAGCCCACCCGCCTTGCTCTCACTTATGGGCGCCCATTGGTATTGCGATTTGTATCAGACAGACCAAAATAATCAATGCTACGTGCATAAGCAGTGTGAAGAATTTACAAAACAGGTTAGTGCACTTTCTGCGTAGATTCTGACCAAAAGACGTTTTCTGGGAATTTCTTTTTATTTCTTTTTTATTAGTTAATTAATTGAATGAAGTGTTCAAGAAGTAAAAATAGTTTTTCACTGTGCGTTTTTCTTTCTGGTCTTTGAAAATACTTTTTAAAGGTGATTTTAGTATGTTTGGCCACTTTTAGTTTATCTGCGTCCTTACCAACTAGCACTTTTAATTGCATTAAAAAAAATACTGAACAGGATTTTTCAAAACAAAACTATAACAAATACATGTTAGAGATAAAGTGTTGCTCAAAAATTTCAGCAAATTACTCTTTACTAGCAAGTCCTAAAAATTTAACTATCGCCACTTACTGCAATTCTTCCTTTTTCCCATCTTGATTAATTCGTATCTGGATTCATCCAAATCAAGATAATCAGTAATCTGCTGCAACACAAATGTTGCTTATTTTTGAAACATCTGGCGTTTTTACTTTGAAGGTCAAATTTAAATAGAACCATTTTCAAGTTTATACTCACAGAACTCACTATAGAGGCGTTCACAAAGGTAGAATTACGCTTCCATTGCAGATAACAGCATCTATAGATAGGTTTTGCATATTTGGTGCGTTCGTTAACATGGAGATACCTATAATAACAGTAAGAAAAATTGTGATGTGTCAGAAAACTTGCTTTGGGAAAGGCTCCTATAGACGGAATATGCAAGCATCAACTCGGGTATCATAATTTCAGCTGAATTTAATGTCGGCTGTGTAGTAGCACTTAATTTGTCAGGTTCTTTAGAGGTTCGTAAAATTGTGGTACTTAGTAAGTCTTTTACTGCCACCTTCAGGTTGGTTTACATTTAATTCCAACACCCGGCTGAAGATATTTCTCATTTTGCAAGGTTTTAGTCCTGTTTGCATACCTCTATTCTATGCTGGCGAGCACTTAAAAAACGAGAAACTGGTCCATAGATTCTGTTATCTGCAATTAAGATATGATCCATTTTTCGAGTACCCTAAAGGTTCGTTTTGCCTTTATTCTATCCATCACTGTTCCAAAAATTAGTCAACCAAATTATATAATCAAATGTTATCCAAGCTAACATGTCGGTGAAATAAAATGCCTTTCAGATACTTCTTCACAAAAGCGTCGTGACTAAGATAAAACCCGTTTACATCTAATTCCAACACCCGACTGAAGATATTTCTCTCTTTGCAAGGTCTTAGAAAGTCATGTTTCCATACCTCTAGTGTCCTCTTTCTCCGGCTAAACAGTTAACACTGCATATCTGATATCCCCTTACTCCGCAACACTTGCTGCTTGCAGGAGAATCCGAAAATGCAAATTGCGGATTCCAATTAATGCAAATGGGGATCCTCCCAGCGGCGGCATCCAAAGTGTCTGTTTTCTTTGCGGCTGAGTAATTAGGATTTAAAACAAATTTTATTTCATACGATGCTGGGAAGACAAAACAGAAGAAAGTAATCGTCTGATGTTGCGCACGTGACTTGTTCAGGTGTGTTTGAAAATGTTACTACTGCGGTTTCTTTGTAGTGTGATTGAATTTTGTGTTTATAATCCAATCTGTTGAAACGTGCTGGCAATATTTATCGAAGATGTTGCCAGATTCCTATTTTTGAATTATGCATCCAGTTGTCATGGTTTGAAGATTAGTTATTGTTGTTGAAATTCAAATCGTTGTTTGTGCACTTTACTAACATCGATTATATATATCTATACGCATCGTACATGCATATATTTATACACACCATGATATTTAAGCCCATCGATTATGTATTTAAACACTTCATATCACTTGCAGTTCAAACAATAACTGACGCACTTCTGGAAAGAGTTGAAACCTCCCTCTGAACGAATATGATAAATGCGATTTATTTAATGAAATTATTTTGTGGTGCAATGCAATATATTTTCAATTATCGAAAATGATGATTTTCTGATTTTCAATTATCCAAATAATGAATTATCCAACGAATAAGTAATTATTAATTTAGTTTAAAAATTCGTGTTAATCACCTTCAATAGAAACAATTGTTTTCCTGTTTAATATTTGTTTTCTTTGTAACCAAATATTTAAGAATTTATCAAATTTCAAAAAGTATATCTTTTTCTCGTATTTACGCCGGCGCAACATTTCGTAAAATATACTTCCAGGCGAAGAATGGGTCAATTAGTAAAGTTAAAACAACTATGCGTTTAGCTCATTCTGTCATTTTACACTTTCCGATATTGGTTATGGTCTCAGATAGTTGAAAAATAAATTCCGGTACTGTATGCCCCTTAAAATATAATTTCTTTCAGCCAGGGTAAAAGGTTCTAAGATCTGCGTTCCTGCCACCTTTACTACTCGGTGAACATATTACCTCGAACAAAGACCCTGAGAAGCCTTTCCTCTAAACGTGGGTGTGATATCACTTTTCGAAACTACCTATTACGAACATCCCAGAACACAAGGTAATAAGACCCTATTATACCTGCTGTAGAATTCCTCACCTTTGCACACAATGGAATCGTCTGTTCCATCTTGGCCCCGTCGTGAAGTCGGGGCAGATGGCCGGCGTGCCCTAATAGGCCCTAATGGTGGGAAGGGAAAAGGGCCCGCCGAAAATGAGGGCTTATCATCGCACCCCCGATAATACCCGCTACCCCTAGGTGAGATGCCGGCGTGATCGGCGAATCATTGGGCCTATCCTCCCTGTTTATTTGGGCGGACATGGGAGAGGTAGTGTTTTTAGGCCCCAAAATTACGATAATGATGTAATAGTTAAAGTGCAGAGGCAGGGTGGGAAAAAGTTTTTACGATTTTCTGAATCTCGTAGTATGAGGATGTATATATGCAGTAATAGTTTTGGCGGGAATATAATTCCTTTTTATCTTGGTTCTTTGCAATGTGAGGTTAAGGAGAAATGGCATGGCTTGATGATATAAAATGTTAAAATAGTTCGGAGAATGACTGATATTCTGCAGTCCGTGTTGAGGCAATCTAAGATCCAGCATTTTTCTAGTGTAATAGTGGTGATTAATATTTATTACAGAATTTTTTCCTTAATATACATTAAATAGCAGAAAATATAAGCAGATGGTAATTTTCATTAATTTTCAATCTGACAAAATATCCTGCACAGTGAATCCTATTGACTGTACCAGCTATACTAACCTTACTTAAAGTTTCTGTAATATAAAAAATTTTTGGCTCTGCTTGAATTTTCCCGTAGATTTATAGTAGCCATGAACAAATTTAGAGTAGAAGCCTGCTGAGTATGGCATAAATATGTGAAGTTAGCATTCACTTAGACCTCATATAACGGTACCCCATATAACGTTGATCCATTTAAATTGCATTCAAATTTAAAACAGAAAAAAGTAATCATTAATTCTAAAACAACACTTAAAAATTCTCAAGCGCGTTATTTTCAGGCTTCTCACTCTTAACGTATCATTCAATCAACCAATGCGAGCTCTTCACTGCGCTCTTGAGCACCAAAGCATGGTTTGTATCCACCACGCATGCGTGAAGACGTTTTTGCTCCCTAGTCTCTTATCCAAGTTCATCTTTGAGTGCTCAATCAATAGTATCGGCAATATTAATAGCAATACGAAATTGGCATTTAACATTTTACAGTAACACTTTTAAAGATAAATTATTAGGGAACGAACATGGGAATATCGCATATAGTGCATATGTGCTGGAGGAATTCAAGAAATTCCAATTAGAATATTATCTGTTATTTAGAATTATCTGCCAATAAAAGTTTCACTAAAAATATCGTGAATTTCTCAATTTCAGTAGGCGGAGTTACAAATTGTGACAAATGTTTCTTTAAACCTGCATTTCAAACTGATTGACGTGATTAACTGGGTACCAAAAATAGACCTGAACCACCAGAGGGCGTGCTTGCATGTTGGAATCGTGAACATCAACTACTTTTTCAAGCATATGTAAAATAATCCTCATGAGAACAATCAACAGTTTGCATTGAAATTCGACAACAAATCATTTTTATCTCATTTTACACTTTTTTGCACAAACACTTCCCTCCTTTGTTTGCAATCTGCTTCCAAACCACGTGCCTACCATTATACTCGGCCCCGCCATGTTGTCCCTGTGAATCGAAAACTGGCCGTATCGAACATTCTCGGGTCACGTGCCGCTTCTAAAATCCTTGTGGGGTGGAAGGTGCCCCAACGCAGAATATAGAGGCGACGACAAGCGACACAATGGTCCATCTGGTACAGGGGCCCCCTGCGATATTCGACACCTCCATTGTTGGGCCAGAGCTAACTGTTGCGATAGGCAGAGAATAGAGAATCCGCTGAATGAAAGGAAAGACACAATTTCCCGCGGCGAAGCGGTATCTTTTCTTTCATGGGCCGTCATATTTGGTTACGGCCGCGGGAATGCCAGCAAAGCCCCTAAAGTGCACAGCAGATATAGGATTTTCGCATAGGGCATCTTTGAGTAGGGCACTCAAAACCGGTATTCCGGTCAAATTTTGCAGGTATTTAGCTACTACCTGCATTTCATATTTATCACATAGTTAGATTTAAAATGTATGGCATTACAAGAGATCTTATCATAGATTGAAAAATATATACCACATTGTTAAATTGCAAACTATTATTTCCTGCTATATTTCATTTTAATTATTTTAATGTTCTTCGTAAAAATGAAGTAATTATTTCACTTCAGGGGCGGCAAATAGGGGGCGCGAGGGGGCGCGGTCGCGCCCCCAAATATTTCCTCGTTGTCTATCGGCTTCTCCCTTTTTTTATCGACTGTCCACTGATCAGTTTTCTCACGTTATGGAGCTTCAAAAGCGCCATATTTCACAGTGAAGTTCCCACTTCCGGCTGGAACGATTCCTTTTCAACTTGAAAAGATAGGGGTTATATTAACCTTTTCATTTGAAAATTTCAAGTGTCCGATTAAATGTATATATAGTTAGTGCATGCTCATCCATTCCTTCTGCTAGAAATGCATTTCAGCAGCTCAATGCATTGTATTTTTTATAGAAACATTATATAAAATACATGCTATTTTCGAAAATATTCACTCATCAACAAATACTTTTTCTGGAGGCTCTTCAACTCTACAATCACTAAGTGATACGAGGTGGTCTTCAAGAGTTAAAGCCATAAAAGCACTATTTGATAATTCTGGAATGGTGACTTTAACACTGGAAGAATTATCTGAAAACGATTCTGTCAATGGTGGAAGAGCCGAAGCCCTTTTAACATGCATAACATCGTTCGAATTTTTGTTCACTTTGTTTATATTGAACAGTGTTTTTGATCGATACAATACTCTCTCAAAGCATCCTCAGTCATCTGATCGTAATTTTCAGACTATGCAAGCTTTAGCTAAAGCTACTATTGAAACTTAGTTCTTTTCGCACTGATGCATATTTCAATCAAGTGTGGAGTTTTGTTACAGAACTTTGCGAAACAAATTCTTATTCTGGACCAAAACTGAAAAGGCGTAAAAAAATTTCAAGCGAATTCGGAGGCGGTGAAAAAATCCCCATGATGATGTTAAATCATACAAGAAAGATCAATCATGCTTAAAGCATTGATTATGAAACACTTTCCAACTTCAATGCAATTTTATTTAAACATATCTAAAATGCAATACATTCCTCGGTAATATTTTAAAACTTATCACAATACTATATTGATTTATTATATTTGAAAACTTAAACCTTCATTGAAAAAAATGAACTTCATTCAAATGACGGCATTGAAATATAAATTGCCTGGTTTAAACATCTCTAAAATGCAATACATTCCACGGTAATATTTTTAAAACTATCATAATACTACGATAATTTATTATAATTGAAAACTTCATCGAAAACAACTGAAATAAATTCAAATGACGTCATAGAAAAAATAACACGCCTGGATCTCTCTATAAAAGCAGGATTTCATTCATTTCATTCATCACAATACTATAATAATTTATTTTATTTAAAAATTAAGACCATGGAGCTACAATTCATAAACGCTATGCTTAAAACTTCATCGAAAAAAATCGTCCTTCTGTTTATAAAATCAATTAATATTTCATTCATATCAGACATGCAGACTCCATGGACTGAATTATTTTGTGTTAAAGAAATACAGTAATTCTAATACAACTCATTCTACATATTTTGCTGTTTACATTTTACATAGGTGAAAAATAGGCTTAGTTGTAGAAATAATCAAATTTGAATGAGAATTTAAACTCAAATATATTGTCATTGTGTTGTTTTAGTATGTAGATGCACAGAATTTAAGCAAAAATAAAGTAGTTTTAGGACGGATACAACACTCAATATGAATTAAAAAGAACTTTAAAAAATCACGATTTTGAAACAAGATGGAGGCCATATATCATTTTGAAGTGGGTCATGTGATCGTTTCATATCATGGTCACGTGATCGTTTCATATAAGATGTGTAATTATTATTTTAATTTTTATTTAAAAAACCACTGAATATATTTCGCTGAATTTTTTTTTATATATTTTATGGAACAATTTGACTATTACCTAAAATTTTCGAAGCAATTTGTGAATTTTAAATCCGCTTAAAAAATGTTTGAAAAATTAGGTCCCATAGGGCTCAATGTATTTCATTTTTTTAACCCAGGTTCAATCCAAAACTAATTGGGTGATATTATTCATTTATATTCCCATAGGTCCTACAGACCGTCTGAACAACATACTAAAATTTCATTTTGATTAAGTCATTTTTACGGCAGTTATCGTGCTAACGGACAGACAGACAGACAGACAGACAGAATGAACAAAGTCATAAACACTTTTCAACTTTGTTGTAAAGTGTTAATAACAGAATCAATATTCAATATGAAATTATAGATTCAGTATCTAAAGAAATTAAGACAAGATTTAATGAGAACAATATATTTGTTTTGTTTGCCCTTAGTTCAGTATTATCTGGATCAGATGCCGAAAAAGAGAAAGAAAATGTTTCAAACATATGCAAAGTATATGACTTCCAGAAAGAGGAATTGCTGTCTGAATTGCGACTATTTTATTCAATGGTGAAAAATGGAAACATAGACCATCTCAGTTTTAAATGTCGCCTGGATTATTTTAAAAAGCGGAATTTAAAAAGTGTCATGTTTCCTGTCATAACATTATTAGTTAAATCGTTTTTGACTGTGCCAATCAGCTCAGCCAGTTGTGAAAGATCTTTTTAGTGTCTTAGGAGGCTGAAAAATTATTTTCGCAGTACAATGGGACAAAAAAGACTTTCATTTTTAGCTGTTTTAGCTATAGAACAAGATATACCACTGGATTATGATGATATTGTAACAAAATTTTGCTTCCTTCCAGACTCTAAGAACGGGCGTTTAAAACGTCAATATAAAGTAAATAAATATAGATATTTGTATTTGGAAAAATTATATTAACAACAATTATGTTAACAAAATTATGTACAAAAATTATGTTAACAACAATTATTTTTCTCTACATCAATTCAATTTTGTTAAACCCCCCCCCCCCTGTTAACAAACATTTTATTTATTTCATATTGTGAATTTTCATACATACAAATCTCGCACCCCCAAATGGAATGCTGAAATGCCGCCCCTGTTTCACTTACTATATCATTTTGTAGATAAGGGGCAGTTCTTGACAC
This sequence comes from Amaurobius ferox, assembly GCA_951213105.1. NCBI lineage: Eukaryota > Metazoa > Arthropoda > Arachnida > Araneae > Amaurobiidae > Amaurobius > Amaurobius ferox. The sequence goes on along the minus strand of OX578143.1, from coordinate 112,753,249 downwards.
ATTTTCATCTATTAAATATTCAGGTCAAGCGTTACATTATTTACGTACATCATGACTATGTTTTTGATCTTTTCATGCATATTCTTTGCGAATCACGGTTTAGTGTCTTCAATATCAAATTTATCGCGAAGTGTTATAGACAAACGGAGAGAAGAGGCTTTCTTATGTATAAATGACTGTTGGCGTCAAAATACAAAACTATTCCACAAAGTATCCACTCCGGCCGTCCAAACGGTTACCTTACCTTACACCTTTCTGAGTCGGACGGTCTGGGTCTCAACAAAGTATCCACTGTCGTGAATGGAAAGAACTAGATCCACGAGAATGATGTTAACAAATTTATCGCATAATATTACATATGATAAGTGAACATATTTCACAATAGTTAATATTTTTTTAATGTTACGTAATTTTTTTGATAAATATTTGGAAAAAAAAGGGCAATATCTTGAAAACAGTTCATGCTATCGTGCTAAAATTTGTGTCAATCGTTTTCTAATGAAGCATTACATAAGAAATAATTATTTACGTAACATTATAGATCAAAATTATTTGAAAATTTGGGGGTGTCTTCCGAACATTTGACTGCGTTTAAAATCAATAAGTTTCCAGCATCTACTGATTGGGATTTTTGCACCAAATTTCGTTCAAAGTATATATATATATATATATATATATAAAAATGAAAAAGAAAACACGGCAAAAATGAGAAAAGGCAATAATAATTAGCTCAAGATAAAAGATTAAGACATAGAGAACAATCAATTGAAACTACACAAAAAATGGCGGTTAGTTCGAAATTGCATTCTCATCAGGACAGCCATACAATTCGAATTAAAACCGATAGAATAGCTAGTTTCTGACAATGGCGATAGTATTTAACTATAGACATCATTGGAACTGTCTACTGGCTAGTAGAAGGAGAAAAATAAATCAATTGAATTACAAATCTGAAAAATAATACCTCCTCGAACAGAAATATGAACTCACAAGCATTGTTACCACGTGTAAATATATATATATATATATATAATATATATATATATATATATATATATATATATATAATATATATATATATATATATATATATATATATATATATATATATATATATATAATATATATATATATATATATATATATATATATATATATATATATATATATATAATATATATATATATATATATATATATATATATATATATATATATAATATACATATATATATATATATATATATATAATATATATATATAATATATATATATATATATATATATATATATATATATATATATATAAGATTAAACAAGAAAGATCATCATGCTTAAAGCATTGACTATGAAACATTTTCCAACTTCAATGCAATTTTATTTAAACATGTCTAAAATGCAATACATTCCTCGGTAATATTTTAAAACTTATCACAATACTACATTAATTTATTATATTTGAAAACTTAAACCTTCATCGAAAAAAATTAACTTCATTCAAATGACGGCATTGATATATAAATTGCCTGGTTTAAACATCTCTAAAATGCGATACATTCCTCGGTAATATTTTTAAAATTATCATAATACTACAGTAATTAATTATATTTGAAAACTTCATCGAAAACAACTGGAATTCATTCAAATGGCGTTAATAGAAAAAATAACACGTCTGGCTCTCTCTATAAAAGCAGCATTTCATTCAAAAATATATTCCAATTCATTTCATTCATCACAATACTATAATAATTTATTTTATTTAAAAATTAAGACTATGGAGCTACACGTAATTAAACTCTATGCTTAAAACTTCATCGAAAAAAATCGTCCTTCTCTTTGTAAAATCAATGAATATTTCATTCATATCAGACTATGTTGACTCCATGATCTAAATAATTTTATGTTAAAGAAATACAGCAATTCTTATACAACTCAGTCTGCATATTTTGCTGTTTACATTTCACATAAGTGAAAAATAGGCTTCGTTGTAGAAATAATCAAATTTGGATGCTCATTTAAACTAAAATACATCGTAATTGCGTTGTTTCAGTATGTAGATGCACAGAATTTAAGCAAAAATAAAGCGGTTTTAAGACAGATACAACACTCAATATGAATTAAAAAGAACTTTAAAAATCACGATTTTGAGACAAGATGGATGCCATATTTTTTTTTTGAAGTGGGTCACGTGATTTTTTCATATCATGGTCACGTGATCGCTTCATATAAGAGGTGTAATTATTATTTTAATTTTTATTTAAAAAACTACTGAATATATTTCGCTGAATTTTTTTTTATATATTTTATGGAACAATTTGAATATTACCTAAAATTTTCGAAGCAATTTGTGAATTTTAAATTCTCTTAAAAAATGTTTGAAAAATTAGGTCCCATAGGGTTCAATGTATTTCATTTTTTCAACTCGGGTTCAATCCAAAACTAATTAGGTGATATTATTCATTTATATTCCCATAGGTCCTACAGACCGTCGGAACAACATACTAAAATTTCATTTTGATTAAGTCATTTTTACGGCAGTTATCGTACTAACAGACAGACAGAATGAACAAAGTCATAAACACTTAAAAATCGAAGCACCAAATAATCCGATAATAATGAAACTGTACAAGCAAACACATGTCTACAGAATATGCAAATAATAAAAAATTTGCAGCCAATGAATGAATAGTCGGGACTACACCGCATTGAAACTGAGCACTATGGTGGTGTATATAAGGAGCGAACCTCTCTTTCAGGAATAAAGCGTAGAGTGGATTTCGACTGCGTTTACATATCTTGATTGTAATAATGTCTCGCCGGCGAATTCGCGGCCACAACGAGCATGTGAAGGGTTTGAAAGAGGGCGTGCGGTCGGACTGCATGAGGCTGGGTGGGCACACCGACTAATCGCTCGGCCTTTGGGTAAAGGCGATGCAGCAATTAGACGATTTTGGCAGAAATGGGTCCGGAATGGCAGATTTCAGCCGGCAGCGGATGGCCTAGAGTGACAACAGAACGAGAAGATAGAGTGATTGTCAGAGCAGCTGTGACAACACGAGATTCGTCGTTATCAACTGTCCAACGTGTGACAAACACGGAAGTGACCCCCCGGACCATTAATAGAAGACTAAGGGAGCGGAATCTATACTCGCGGCGCCCATTACGCCGCCTACCACTGACCAGTATGCACCGTCAACAGCGAGTGTAATGGTGCAGGGCCCGATCAACGTGGAATTGTTCGGATTGGGAACGAATTGTCTTTAGTGATGAGTCCCGTTTCGAACTGAGTCCCGACAACCAGCGCAGACGTGTCTGGAGACATCCCGGACATCGTCAGGATCCTGCTCTTACTGTCACACGGCCCGATAACAGGGAATTATGGTCTGGGGTGCCATTTCGTTTGATAGCCGGACCCTTTGATAGTCCTCCATGGCACCATCACAGCACAGCGGTACGTTGCCGTCATTCTAGACCCGTTGTATTGCCATTCCTTTCGCGACACACCGGGCTAACTTTTCAGCAAGATAATGCCAGGCCACACATGGCACGCCTCTCTATTGATTGTCTGCGTGCTTACGACACACTTCCTTGGCCAATCAGATCCCTAGATCTCTCGCCTATGGAGCACATTTGGGCTGAGATGAGGCGTCGCCTGCGACCATCCCAGAATGTAGACGAATTAGCTCGTCAATTGGAGGCCATTTGGAACGACATCTCTCAGAACTACATCCGACAACTTTATGCATCAATGCCACGTCGGGTAACAGCTTGTGTAGTTAGGCCAGAGGGGGATCAACGTCATATTGACGTGCTCACTTTGTGTAGATTTTTCAGATGCAATAAATCATCCAATTGTTCTGAATTTCTAATCATTTCTTTTTCTGTACATCCACATTACACGTACCAAATTTTGTCTCATTTGGATAATTCTTTTTTGGTGTGTCGAGTTTTTTGTCTTAGAGTGTATATATATATATATATATATATACTTTATGTGTTAACACACAGACGTTACTTTGAGTGTGTTAAATTTCCCGAGTTCAGGGACCCCGATATTTTCTTTTTTTTTGTGGTTGTTGTTATAAGTGGGCGTATTGCTAAAGCGTTCTTAGCTTTTCGAGAATTCGTTAGGAATTCAATGTGATTTTGATAAAAAGTTTGCACTTTAAATCTCGGGTAACTCTGGAGTACATTTCCTAGTCTATAATGATAAAGGAAGACGTCTCTGTGGGAGTGTGTTTGTGTGTCTGCACGTGTCGTCTGTGGCGGAAAATCTAAGCGTTGTACGGCCATAGAATTTGCTACAGAGGTACTTTAGGGCTCTTGAAATACGCCTCAATGACATTTCTTTTAACATATTTGAGTTAGTTTTTTAGTTACTTTATGTTTTTGCCCGATTTTGAGTGATTTTCACAGAAATCAGTTCCCTCACAACTGAAAATATTATCACATAGTGACACTATCGGTAAGATCGTTGAACGTTCTTTCCAACGATCATTAAAGCGAATTCTTAGGAAAATTCCTTCATATTCTTTATTCTCTTTTGAATACATAGTACATCAAAATTTGAATTTTTTAGGCTATCTGATACATATTTTGCAGCATCTGAAAAAGGAAGATTAGCACAATTTTATAGTTTGGCAAAGATTTGTGTGGATATCTGCGGATTCTAACAAAAACAAAATTAATTACTACATTATTTTATTTTTTGCAATTTTTCAAGTAAATGCACAGAAATTGAAAACGCATTTCCTTAATGAAGTGTTGAAATGTTGAAAACCCAGACCACACGACAGACCCGAAGGCTTACTGTAGCTAAGTGTGTGGCCGGGAACTTTAATTTAGATTCAAGAAATTACATTAGATATTAAAATTGAATTTCTCTCCGATGGACTGCGCATGCCCATGCTCACGGTGCAGTTTAAGCCATGCTTTTTCTCCTAGAGAAGGAATAGTTTTTTAATTAATTAATTAATTAATTTTTTATTTTATTTTATTTATATTAATTTATATTAATTTTTTTTATTTAATTTTATTTATTTATTTATTTTTTTTTACTTATTTTAATTTAATTTTTTTATTGAATTTACTTATTTATTACTTGCTTTCTATGCTTGCGGAGGGCATATGTGGGGATTTGGGTTGAAACCAATTGGAAACAGATGATTTGGAAACTGCGAGGCAGTTTGAAATCGATTTGGAAAGTGAGTGGTGTTACCTGTAAATGTATTATTTAAGGGCACTTATTTAGAACTCGGGAAACGTCGGATAATTCGTTCTAGTTTAAAATAAGATGATAATTCTCCTTACTCACGCATTGTTCCGTATTGTTCAGATTTATTATAATCAGAATTAGAATAAAATAAAAATATGTACTTTTTTATTAGCTTTTGTTCATTATTATTATCAGTTATTATTTTAAATTTTTTTAAATTTTTATCAAAATTATTTTGTAACGGATTTGTCACACCGATGAATTGGAATTATTCCCCCGATCTGCGTGTTAAAATGTGCTATTTTAATACCCTTTATATTCATAGAGTTATTTGCACTATCATTTTATAGTATTGACTATATTACCTTCATTTTTAATACTATCATTAGGGAGCCGGAATTTAGGGTTTTTCAGAGGACAGTAAAATGATGACCGAGAGCAATCAAAGCAATATTGAAAAAAAATTCTGACATTCAATTTTTATATTCTATTAAAATTTACTGCCCTGATAAGTCGTGAAATAACCTGTACTCGTTTTGTTATCCGCGTAAAAAAAATGTTTATTCAATTTTTTAATTTTCTATATAATTTCTCCTCACTGTAAAAAAAAAAAATCAACTGTCGTTGATCCTTTCTGTTATGAACACTAATTTCTTTTCAAGGAGTAGGATGCGAAATTCATATTTGCATATGTACAGCATTTTTGATTTCATTTAACGAATTTTTAAAATCAGAAAGATTTTTGAGCTTCCAGCGCCTATCCATGTACTGACTAATGTCCATAATTTTAATTCATTAGAAATATTTTGAAATAGGAGAGAAATCTGATAAATTTTTAGTAAATTTCACTTTTACCTATTGATCTTCATTTGCAATGGGGAATTAAAAAGTTTTTGAGCTAAAAACCATTCAATAAGTAAAAAATTCACTACGTTAAATAAGTTCACTAAGTTTAATAATATCAAGTAGAAGTTAATGCAGAGCGAAATGGAACATATACTGCTTGTTAAATAGTGTTTAAAATTCATATATTTGTGATGAAACAGTGAATTTATATTTTAAAAGAAGTGTCCATTATTTCGTCGTCTTAAAGAAGATACAAATAATACAGGTGAGGTGTGACGTGTTTCCAAAGAATTGTATCACAATTGATAATCAATCACATTCAATCAACAATAATTTTATACTATATTTAACTTTACTCTGCAAAAAAATCGAAACTTTAAAAACGCGGAGCTGCATTGATTTCGAAACATTGTAAGTTTTTTTTTAAATGATTTATCTTATAAATAGATTAAAATCTTAATTTTGTGAACAGTACATGCATGTCATTGTATATTAATTTTTGCTTCTTTCTCTTTTGCTATTTTTATTACTTGAATCAGTATACATTCCTTTTCATTTATAATGGTTCTAGTTTTTACAGTTTTTACATTATATAATCTTTTCTTGGTAATTTATTGGTTTTATTGCTTTTATAGACGTCAAATTGCTAAAATTCCCATAAACGGGAAACAACGCCAAAGCAGTTTATCGTTAGCATAGCAGAATTGACTGGGTGAGATTTCTCATGAAACATTTAACGGAAAACAATAATTTGCTAAATACAGATGGGTATATTCTATATTTTATTTTAATTATTTGAATTTTTCGGGAAAACTACTTTTTTAAAAATTTTAACGAATATCGAACGGGCAGGAGAGAAAATCACTAACTGAAAATCATTTTCATGGAAATCTGATAGTTCTTGAGTTCTAACTGTCACATTTCGTACATTATATTTTTATTTCACAAATAGGCACACAATATACGGATATACAAAAACTGTCGTACTTCTGAAAATAGTTGAATCGTGTTATACCATCCACAAAATGTATAACTGTAGCAAAGACTTGATTTAAAATACGTGATTCTGTTACAATACTTTTACATTCAAATCATACCTATACGTTGCAGATTGTGTATTGTAGGGTATGATAAAAAAATCTGATGAGCGCAGCACATGAGTTTTTCTGCAGACTCAAATTCATTTTCTCTTTATTTCTGTAATAATTCATTAAATTGAGTTCAATTGCACAAAATAACACTGAATTAATTTAATTAAATTTTTATTTTTATTTGGTAACAGGAAATTTTTTTCAAAGGCGGTGTAATAAAAATGCAAAAAAAAAAAAAACTTATCTCGAAAACGGTTAATCCTAGAATAATGGAGTTGATCTTATTCTTTTCCGCGTCAAACATTACGTATAGAACACGCATTTAATTCATATATTTGAGCACACGTAGGCTTTTATTTTAGATTTAGGCGATTTTTGCGGGCCATTTCGTAAAAAAAAAGGCCGGTTTTACTTTTTCGAATCGTATCAAAATCTAATCAGCTTCAGAGTATCTAACAAGTAACTTATCTACCAAATTTTATAAAATTTGGCTAATTAGTATTTTAGCTAGAGTGGATAAATCGATTTTTGAGGGCCATTTTGCAGAAAAAAGCAGGTTATTTCATACCGAACCGTACCAAAAATCCAATCAGCACCAGGGTCACCCACAAATGGCTTAACTACCAAATTTTATGAAATTCGGTCAAATAGTTTTTCAGTTAGAGTGGATACATATATTGCACAAACACACACACTCACAGACGTAACGTTAAAACTTTTTTTTTCACAATCTAGAGGTGTCAAAATGTGTAGATTCGTTGAAAACTTGAGTTGAGATTTTCGGCACTATTCCAATACTTTCCTTATACATTACCATGTATTGCAGGGAAAGTAAAAATGCATTAAATATTGGGAAGAAAATACTTGAAAACTGCGTAAAGTTTTCAAGTGTCGTTAGGAAAGGATAAAAACCACTTGAAGAATTCATACGAAATTTTGATTGGGTAAGGGAAGTGGGTCTCTTAATAATTGCGGTCCTTCAGCATTTGAATTCTTTAACTATGGTAAAAAATGGCCCTATTGAAAATATGATCTTTCTTTTTGTGAATTAGTTGAGCATTTATCACTAAACGTGGTTGTTAAAATTGCCAACTAAAATTGCCACCTCTAAAAAGTTACAGTTAAAAATTCACCGCTAACTGCTGGCACCACATCTGCTAAATGCTAAAACATGTTTTCAATATAGATTAGAAAACAAAATGAAATAAAAAGTTACAGTTTGAATAAATTTTACAAATATTTTAGAAATATGAGTTACAATTAAAAATATGCCAACACGCCTATGTCAAAAGTCACGCTTAAATGTTGTTATTTTATGTTAGAACTTTATTTCGAAATTGTAGAAAATTTAAATAAACAAATTTGTTTAAAATATTTTATTTAAAAGCATGCTTGGTTCACGGTTTATAAAATTATTTCATAACCCGAAGCGAGCATTTCGTAATTTCGATAATTAAAGATCGCTACAAAATAGCGAAGAAGGGCTTAATTATTTTAAATTAATATTGACATTTATTTTAAATTAACATCAAGCAACTTTACCGAGTGAATTTTCGTGTCGCTTCTTCAAAGCCAGTCCGCTGTACTGCCTATTTCAAGTAGCTGCAGCCTTATGTGGCGCGCCTTTTTGATTAGTTACAATTCGTTCGGAACAAACTGATTAAATGAAATCATTTTTTATATAAAATATGCTTTTAAAATATTATTGGTATATATGGATGGTACGCAAAAACATTTTTTTTTTTAATTTGGACAGTCTCATAGTATGTGGCAAGACAGAGTGATGTTATACGTTTTGAACTTAGCTAAAATATTGTACAAATGGTTGCCGTCGAAAAATTTCACTTATGACCTGTTGAGCTATGAATGAAATAGAAGGACATTTAAAATTGAAATATCAGAATTAGTGCTAATATGAAATCCTCATCGAATAATTTTCCTTAATTATTTCAGCACCTGAAGAAATAGTGATTTGGAATAAAACCACCTGCCTAAAAATGTATCCCCCTCTTTCATATTTCAATGCAGGAAGAAAACTTCGAAAGCTAAAAATGGGAGTTGACAAATGTGGGAGTGACCATATACAGGTTTGATACATATCCCACCTATTCACAATATTTTTTTTCTAAATAATGCTTGTGATCGATAATTGAACATAATTGTCAGGATTTTCAATTCGTTGAATTTCTTATAGGAGGCAAAAACTCATTAACACTTGCCCATACAAAAGTAAAGTACAAGGTCTCCTTTATAATTACTTAAAGGGATTATACAGGGTGTCCCAAAAAGATTGAAACGCGCTTTATTTCTTTACCTGTTGGAGATAAGTAGGCAATGTAAATTGCAAAAATGTTGAAAGTAAGGTAGGAAATAAGACTACGTTAATGAAATAGTCCTCTCATTCATTTTCAAAAAGTTACACTTTTTAAATTTCTATACGACCCCCTTAGACAAATTTGGTCAATCAGAAAATTTTTATTTTTAATGCAACAAGATCATTAAAAACACCCTGCATATCTGTATATTTAAAATTAATTGAATTATAATAAAGGAAAAAATCTGACTTATGCCACTTTTCCGCACCATGTGAAAGGCATCAGTGAAAATAGGGATCATAGACAAGTTGACGATGGAAATTGTTTAGATCAAAAATACGTTAATATGTGTCAAAATTCTTATCATAAATGCATCTAAATAAAGCATTACACAGACAGAGATCATGTAAAGCAGTGGTACTCACTACGCGGTTGGGTATCCTATGTATTATCATCCAGTTTTATCTTTTTTGTGATATGTCACAAATTTACATTTCTAATTTGATATATGGTCCTCATTTACAATGTTCAATTTTCAATTGAATATAACTCGGTCAATTTTAAAGATACAGATATGCGAGTTTTTTTAATGATCTTGTTGCATTAAAAATAAAAATTTTCAGATTGACCAAATTTGTCTAAAGGGGTCGTATAAAAATTTAAAAAGTGTAACTTTTTGAAAATGAATGGGAGGACTATTTCATTAACGTAGTCTTATTTCCTACCTTACTTTCAACATTTTTGCAATTTACATTGCCCATTTATCTCCAACAGGTAAAGAATTAAAGCGCGTTTCAATCTCTTTGTGACACCCTGTATACTGCCCTCTAAAAGTAAAGAACGTAAGAGTAAACTTTGCATAATTTACGATGTTCTGCACAATATAGTAGATAGAGGTTTTATGATGATTATACAGATGTAGTATCAAATTTCGGAACAGGTTGGGAGGTTCACTAAGATGTTTTTCCACTTCTGTTTTTTTTTTTCCATTTCCGGTTTAATAATTTTTTTTCTTTTGAACTATTTATTTTTCGCAATTGCATATGTATAGAGCTTAGATGATGCTCGATATGGGTCTTGCATCAAAATCTCCAGTCGGTAGAAAGATCCACTAAGGACTTCAATTCCCGTTTTTTTCTTCCTTCAGGTTCAACTATTTTTTTTTAAACAACTATTTTTACTTTCCTTATGTACAGTAATGTATAAGGAAAGTATTGTGACAGGGGTCGAAAATTAGAATTCAAGTTTTCGACGGGAGAGCACGTTTCAAGCATCCCTGATCACGAATCGAACATTTTTGAGGTGATGTGTGTGTATGTGTGTGTGTCAGTGAGTCTGTGGGAACGATAACTGACGAACGAATGGACCGATTCAAACGAAATTTGGTACAAAAATTGCAAACCGTAAATACTGGAAGCCTACTATTTTTATACGCAATCGAATGTTCAGAACCCCTCTAAATTTTCGAGTGAAATTTTGAAAAAATCGTCAAAAAATCAAAACCTCTAATAAAGCTACGCAAATAGACATTTTTTATGTAATTTTTTATTAGGAAACGATTAACATAAATTTTAGAACGCTAGCATGAAGCGTTCTTGAGATATTGCACATTTTTAAAAAAAAATTATCAAAAATTATATAAAATAAAAAAAAATATTTCCTATTGAGAAACAGGTTCACTTTTCATATGTAATATCATACGATAAATTGGGTGACATCATTCTCGTGGATCTAGCTCGTTCCATTCATGAAAAAAGATACTTTAAGTAATACTTTTGTATTTGAACGCCATTAGTCATTTATCTGCTATAAGAATAAATTGTTTCTCCGTCCATAACACTTGGCGAGATTTTGGCGACGAATTTGGCGGAATGTCGCTAACTTAGCGACTTTTTAAAATGTTACCACATCAAAGAAAATCTCGCCAAATTGATAAAAATGACGCTAAAACAATAAAAATAACGACTATTTGACGAAAGTTGAATATCTTGGAAAAAATATAAGTATCTACTATAAGAATAACCTATTTTGTTTTTACTGTAAAAGTAGTAAATACATTGCATTATATAAGGAAAGTCATGTGCTGTCCACATCAGATTTTTTTTCAGAATGGGCTATAGAGCTTGACTAATATGTATTTAGCATCAAATTCTACTGTGTGGGGGGGAGGGGGGGGGGCTCACTAAGGATTTCTACGTCCGTTTCTAGAGATGTCACTTTCAATTAAAAAATTAAATTTTCCTTTCAACATCTGTTTCGTTTGATTGGATATAGATACAGATTCGGGCTTTTCCAGAAGTTCGCATGACTACGAAATGAGAACGCCAAAGAGTATTATAAAAATGCTTAGTAGTTCCATCTTAATTGAAGTGTACGGTGCCATAACATGCCATTAAGTGGCGGTTATTTTATAAATTTCTTGCATTACTCTGTAAAATATATAATATGTAAAGTAACGTATATGGTATTAACTTTAACTAATCTATAAGGTGGGACACAGAGGACTTTGTGGGTTCTCTGTTTTTGTCTCTTTTGCATGAGAGTTTTTTCGTTCTGTGCTTTTCATTTAACTTTTGCGAGTTTTGTGAGTTTAAATGGATAACTTCTCAATTCTTCAACCTTTTATATTTTTTCTTTTATCAATTAGAGATTTTGAATTTTTCTCACGTGTTAAAACAGGTTGTGATGAAATTTCATTAACAGCGACATGGAAGTTTGTATTTCTCTGTTGTCTCCTCTTTAGTGGAAGAACACATTGAACTCATACTAGGTGTTTTTGTAGTATTCCTTTTACCTAGTTTTATGTTTTCTTTTACAAGGCTGGCTGCGACTTTACGGGTTAATGATTTGAATGAATTTACCGAAGCGAGCGTAGCGAAAACAAAATATCGGCGTATTCAATATTTGTTACAAATATTTTATAAAATATTTTTCTATCGAAGAGTACATAAAAGGAAGTACAGCTGATCACAAAACTCGAATTTTAAACGATAACATAGGTCCACAGTCGATTTGAACATTGATGGACTGGGATGCTGAAGAAAGAAGGTTGATGATTTTTATTTACCATATTTGATTGCAGATGACAGCATATGGCGAGCTGTGATTGCATTGGACGTCTGTACCCAGGTGATCTTTTCTGCTCCATTGTCTACTATACACAACAAAATGTATTAATTGGCAAGCAGTGGAGTAGTGTGTTCTGTCTGACGTTGTTGTTTTAAATTTGACGCTGTTGTGTTTTGCTTTGTTTGACATTTGTTACTTCTACATAATCAAGCATCATCAAATAGGTTCGATATCCTGAAATGGTGAATCACAGTTCTTCAATTTTTTTATTTCCAAAAATATTTTTAGGTTTTAAGCCAAACCATTAAACATTCTGTTAGAGGTACTCCAACAACCTTGGCCATCCAGTTTCTCTGCTTTCGCGTTGTTTTAGAGGCACTAATTCGGGTGCAACCGCCACTTTAGAGGCCTTTCGTCCAATCCATCATCGTTTAGGGACCGTTACGGTTCCGACTAATGCTACTTTCCATCCGGGATTTGCATAAGCGATTTTAAATGTGTGTGAACCAAGGAATGGAGTCAAAATTAGTCGGTGGTGGCATCGAGGCGGGAAATAATTAGAGTGAGTCGTGAAATATAGTAAAATGCAGTGAAATTTTTCAATAGAGTAAATGATTGAATTATCCTAAAATAATTGAAATATCGGACATTTTAAAATTATGTTTTGTTAATTAGGAATAAATAATGATTTTCCTTTCAGAATTATTATATACGGCTGAACATCAGTTGAATAACACTATTTAGTCTTCAGTTCCACATCTATTTTAAGCTGTGAAATTTTGCTATTATCAGGCAAGTGAAAAGTACAATTTTAGTACTCATTATTGCTGAGTATATTTATTACCTGTCATTTATGACACGTATTTAGATATTATCAATATGAATGAAAATTTAAAACTACGGTGTCTCCTGTGAGTGCATAAAAGCGAGTTATGCATAGTGAGTACTTTGTTACCCAATGTCAGCTTCGATTGTCATGCGATTTTCAGTAATTTTTGTGTGCATAAAAAGAACAAAAGAGTGTTAAAATAATCCAATTCGGTGCAATGCCAGAACAAAAGTATAGCCATTTATCATTTCTGTTGCGGTCATTTCAAGCACGGGAACACAATTAATACGCATTGAAATTCCATTAATCATGGTGAATAATTGACAGTTGTCAGTAAAATTGACATTTATCAGACATTCAACACACTCTGTACAATATCTGCTTGGGATATTTTTTTACCGAAGAGGAAAAGTTCGGGAAAATCAGCTGCTTTCCATGTTAGAAACACAAAGTTTTACGATCCAAGAGAACTCTTTGCAGCAGAAATTTTAGAGTCGTGAGCACAGATATTCTACTCATGGGAGACTTTCGGCAAGCTGCAACGCCTATCTTTGGCTGAATAGCCACACTCTGTCTTCAGATTCATAGATCCGGATGTGAATTCTGTGTGCTTGTGAGGAAGACTGCTTACACAAACATACTTGCATTAGCGCGGAATCTACTTTAAACTATAGTTCCTGGAAAAAAATTCACAAACATTTAGCGCGGAATCTACCTTAAACTATAGTTCCTGGGAAAAGTATCACAAACATTTAGCGCGGAATCTACCTTAAACTATAGTTTCTGGAAAACAGTATCACAAACATTTAGCGCGGAATCTACTTTAAACTATAGTTCCTGGAAAAAGTATCACAAACATTTAGCGCGGAATCTACTTTCAACTATAGTTCCTGGAAAAAGTATCACAAACATTTAGCGCGGAGTCTACTTTAAACTATAGTTCCTGGAAAAAGTATCACAAACATTTAGAGCGGAATCTACTTTAAACTATAGTTCCTGGAAAAAGTATCACAAACATTTAGAGCGGAATCTACCTTAAACTATATAGTTCCTGGAAAAAGTATCACAAACATTTAGCGCGGAATGTACTTTAAACTATAGTTCCTGGAAAAAGTATCACAAACATTTAGAGCGGAATCTATTTTAAACTATAGTTCCTGGAAAAAGTATCACAAATATTTAGCGCGGAATCTACTTTAAACTATATTTCCTTGAAAAAGTAATTTTTGAGTGCATAAAAAGAACAAAAGAGTGTCAAAATAATCCAATTCGGTGCAATTCCAGAGCTAAAAGAATCGACCACAGAACGCTTTCGTGTTAAATTATTTATGCAATAATAAAACGTTATACTGTCACCGTATGCCCAAAGTTATCGACTGAGTAAATTCTTCGTAAGTAATTTGAACCAGAATTATCCAGATATTGTTATTTAAGGGGACGGTGGACGTTGAAATTTATTTATTTATTTATTGACTTAGAAACGTGAAAATTTGTATAAATACTCCTCTTAACATTACTATATACAATACTATTAAATTTTTCTTCAATTTTTTTATAATTTTGCATTTTTTTTTTAATTTAATTTTTTTAAACGAAAATTTAAAAATGCTCCTTGCGTGCCATTTATTCACATTATTGATTAATTTTACATTATGATCACTCAAAAATACATAATGAACAAATTTAGGTATTTATTTTTAAATCCCTTAGAAAGTTAATTTTTAAAAAATATTTTTCTGCATTAAAACTTAATTTTCATCATTTAATTAGGTTCTTATTCAGTTTTAATTACCTTAATAAAGTCTAATTACAAAATGCATACCCAGTTTCATTAAAAAGTATGAGAGGTAACTTCTTGCCAAATGCCATGCATCTCAGACAAAAATTAAGACGCATGGAGCATTTTAATAATGTAAAACCTTTGAAAATTCCGTTTCGAAAAACTGCATTCAACCTTTTGCTTACGGTTGGGACAGCGTCCATCCCAAACGAAGAACCTCCCAAAAAGACAGGTATTTGACATACCCTGCTGCAGCAGGTGCAATGTTTCTGTCGGCGATTTCCATGGACGCCAATGCCTGCAAATGGGGATAGAACTGTTTGGGATAGGGTATGTCAAATACCTGTCTTTTTGGGAGGTTCTTCGTTTGGGATGGACGCTGTCCCACCCGTAAGCAAATGTTAAATGTGTAAAATAATGTTATATATTAAAACTTTTATTAGCCGATTTTTGCTCATTTCAACGTCCACCGTCCCCTTAAGAGTTATAACGAGCTGTTCTTGAGATATCAGAAATATTACTTTTTTTACAGGCAGCGTAATGTCTTAAAAGAGTCAAGTAATTTACATGCAAAAAAAAAAAATTAATTTTCATTTGTTGTCAATAAGTAGAATACACTTTGTGCGAAAGATATGAAAAAATAGATCAAAGTAAATAAGCACAAATAACACAAAAATGAGCATACAGCTGTTTCGAGAATATGCAAATCTGTATGGTGCATTTTTGTGTTATTTGTGCTGATTTACGTTGCTCTATGTTTTCTTGCATTTGTTATGTTTAATACAATCGGTGACAAAAATATTCCTATCGATGATTAGAGCGACCAATTTATAAGAAAGCACTAATTTGTTTTATTGTTACATAACATGAAAATTCGTTATTTTCTATAAGGAAAGTAGATATCTATTTAGATATCTAATCTTGGGCACATTAAATATCTAAATAATACATTCCGAACTGATGGACTGTGTGAGGGGGTGATGTGTCAAAATTATTAAGCACTTTTACTATAGCCAGAATCTTGGTTTTGATGTCATTCGATCCGTTCTACCTTCGAGATTCGAGAAAAATCTAAAATTGCAAAAATTCGATTAGGGGTGACGATGTGAAGAGATAATCAAGACACTCAAAAGCATTTTTCGCATTTATCGAGCACTTTCACTCGAGCCAGAATCTTAGTTTCGATTTCATTCGATCCGTCTCGGCTTCTAGATTAACGAAAAAAAAATCGAATATTTTGACAATTTGAATGAGGGGCAACGACGCAAAGGAATAATTTAAAAAATAAAAAAAATATTTTTTAACCACTTTTCGAAATTATCGAACAATTCCACTTGAGCTAAAATTTTGGTTTTGGTCTCATTCGGTCCGTTTCGGCTTTCAGGTTAACAGAAAGATCGAAATTTTTGAAAACTGGGGAGATGATACAAAGGGATTAAGAATTACACCACTTTGTCCCTCCTGGTCACCCAACCTGCTACTCATACCTTAGGGTGAATCGGGTGACCTGGGTCTTCAATCACTTTGTCCCTCAAGAGTAATAAATGCACAATTCTATAGCTGGTTGAGTAGCAGGTTGAATAGCAATTGAGTAGCAGGTTGGGGGACGGGACAAAGTGGGGAGGGACAAAGTGGTGTAATATTTTTTCTAAAAGGATTAAAAAAATATATTACACCACTTTGTCCCTCCCGGTTACCCAACCTGCTGCTCATACCTAAGGGTGACCTGAGTCTTCAACCACTTTGTCCCTCAAGAGAAATAAATGCAAAATTCAATATCCTTTCGCTGCCAATGATTAAAACTAGAAGTAAAAGAAGTAACTTGATCGCGATATAATTTTTCTAATTGTTAAAAATCGTTTCACTTTTATTAAATAATTTCGTGGCGTTGAATATCTAGAATAAATGATATTTAAGATATTCACGAGGCAGAAATAACTAAAACACAATTTTATGTCTTTTCGTTGCCAATTGAAAAGCTAAATTAAACCATGTTGTCGAGGGTGGAAATAGGATTAAATATATTTTCTTATATCACATGTTAAAGGTGTTAAATGTGCGCCCTTTTTATGCTTAAATCTAAAATAGATTTTGATATTCAGAAAATTTACCATTAAGTGTGTAGATGCCACATTTAATGATTCCTGGCCATTTTAAACGCTCAAAGGGCGGGTGAAATGGTAAGTTATTATATATTCTGCTGTTATCATATTATCCTGATATAAATCTGGTCTTCCCGCTACCGGAAAACTACGTTCTGAATTAAATCCAGCGTTACAAAACTACAACCCTACGTGTTACGAATAAAAGAACCGTGAGATAAGAACAACTCCGTTCTTCCCTTTTATATCATTTTATTCATCTGCGGAGGATGACAGTCACTTTCATCATCGTCATCCGTTACTCGTCCAGCGTCTGAGCGCGAATTTCCGCGCATGTGTCTCTTTAGTCAAGATGGGTATCTTACATTCGGGATGAGCATAAGTCAGGTCTTTTTGATTTTGCTTGCGAAAAATGTTATCACCTGCCTCTTTTTATAACAATTAAGTGTTTCTTGCGTGTCAGTGCTGCACAATTACCTGAAATCTCTTTCCTTGCTGAAAAACTCTTTTAAAGGAAAAACAACTTTTACAGGAATGAGACAAAATTCGGGGTCGAGTGAACTCGGCGCCCAATTTGGGAACATTGGCAACGAATTTGGCGAAATATAGCCAACTTGGGGAGTTTTGGAAAGTTTAACAATTAAGGTCGGAACTTGTGTTTTTCTAGATATTTCTATTTTTCTTGTATTTTTGTTCGGTACAGTTTTTGAGATACTTTTCGGTACTGTTTTTGAGATACTTTTCGGTACCGGTTTTGAGATACTTTATGTAAAATATAAAAACAAAAATTATAAAAAATGCCCTCACTGTTATCAAATGAGTATATTATTTTGTAAGTACTTTTAATCAGAAATAAATGGATACCACTGTTTAGAAGATATCACGAGTAGTTCTCCAGATATTTTAATTTTTCCTTCCCAAATGGATCTAGTTTTACCTTGAAAATCGATTGATCAGTAAGTTGCAGTATCCTTTGTGCGAAGAATAATGAAAACTTAACAAACCTAATTTTGGCTTAATTATTGCTTAAGATTTTGCAAATCGAATTATATTTTGCATGATTATTACAACCAATAATCAAACGTCAGTAGCCTAGTAGCTTACAAGAAACTTTACACAGGGAAAGGCCTATAATTTTCAAAATCAAATAGAATTGATAAAAAAACAAGAAAGATCAATCATGCTTAAAGCATTGATTATGAAACACTTTCCAACCTCAATGCAATTTTATTTAAACATCTCTAAAATGCAATACATTTCTTGGTAATATTTTAAAACTTATCACAATGCTACATTAATTTATTATATTTGAAAACTTAAACCTTCATCGAAAAAAATGAACTTCATTCAAATGACGGCATTGAAATATAAATTGCCTGGTTTAAACATCTTTAAAATGCGATACATTCCTTGGTAATAATTTTAGAATTATCATAATATTACGATAATTAATTATATTTGAAAACTTCATCGAAAACAACTGAAATTCATTCAAATGACGTCATAGAAAAAATAACACGCCTGGCTCTCTCTATAAAAGCAGCATTTCATTCATCACAATACTATAATAATTTATTTTATTTAAAAATTAAGACCATGGAGCTACAAGTAATTAAACTCTATGCTTAAAACTTCATCGAAAAAAATCGTCCTTCTCTTTGTAAAATCAATGAAGATTTCATTCATATAAGCTATGCAGACTCCATGAGCTAAATAATTTTGTGTTAAAGAAATATAGCAATTCTAATACAACTAATTCTACATATTTTGCTGTTTACATTTTACATAGGTGATAAATAGGCTTCGTTGTAGAAATAATCAAATTTGGATGAACATTTAAACTCAAATATATTGTAATTGCGTTGTTTCAGTATGTAGATGCATAGAATTTAAGCAAAAATAAAGCGGTTTTAGGACGGATACAACACTCAACATGAATTAAAAAGAACTTTAAAAATCACGATTTTGAGACAAAATGGATGCCATATTTCATTTTGAAGTGGGTTACGTGATTTTTCATATCATGGTCACGTGATCGCTTCATGTAAGAGGTGTAATTATTATTTTAATTTTTATTTAAAAACTACTGAATATATTTCGTTGAATTTTTTTTTATATATTTTATGGAACAATTTGAATATTACCTAAAATTTTCGAATCAATTTGTGAATTTTAAATCCGCTTAAAAAATGTTTGAAAAATTAGGTCCGATAGGGTTCAATGTATGTCATTTCTTCAACCCGGGTTCAATCCAAAACTAATTGGGTGATATTATTCATTTATATTCCCATAGGTCCTACAGACCGTCTGAACAACTTACTAAAATTTCATTTTGATTAAGTCATTTTTACGGCAGCTATCGTGCTAACGGACAGACAGACAGACAGAATGAATGAACAAAGTCATAAACACTTTTAAATTTTGTTGTAAAGTGTTAAAAATGATTACATTACAATTTGTTGCAAAAGTAGTTACTTTAAATATAAATTTTGATTTTTTCATATGTAGTATTGAGAAAGTATTGTTTTCACAAAAATTTTCCATTTCAAGATTTTGATGCCAATATATGTTTTAAGACCTCCTAAATACGTTTTGACTATTTTTGGAGTGATGTCCGTGGAAATACGATTCAATATATTTTCTTATTTCACATGTTAAGGGAATTATAAAATGTGTGCCCTCTTTATTGATAAATCTAAAATAGATTTTGATATTCAGAAAATTTGCCACTAAGTGTGTAGATACCATATTTATTGATGACTAGCCATTTTAGTAGCGCAAAGTGCTGGTGAAATGGTAAGTTATTATATATTCTGTCTGTATGTCTGCGGTCGATTTCTTATGTACACGATAGCAGATACAAATATTAATGGATTTTCATGAAATTTTATATCTAGCTTTGTTATAAAAAAATCTAGAACTAGATGGAATTTTTTTTTTAATTCGAACGAAAACTTCGAAATTTATTTGAAATTTTATATTTTTTTGACAAGGTGGCATACGACAAAATTTGACATAATCATGTATAAAGGGGTTTATTTATGGCTCAATGGTCCCCAGACTTTAATAGTTTCAATCATTGTTGTGAAAAATAACCGCGATACAACTTTTTTTTATCGTGACGTCATTAGCCCCCTATAGGGGTGAGGCAAGTTACCAGGGGGTACAGTGTCAAGTATGATATCAATCGAAAGATTTTTTTAAGTCCTTTAAAGTGAAGGGTAACACGCTGTATAATTGCAATCATTTGGATCCATGATAGATTTTTTTAAATTTTGCTTGTAGAATTTTGAGGGAAAAAAAAAATCTACTGAAAATGGATTCTGGTATGAGAAAGTCCACACTTCAGTTAATTTTTTATTTGCCATCAAATGATATCGTTGGACGATAACATGAAACATTTTGAGGCACATTTTATTAAATAAAATGTGCCTCAAAATATTTCATAAGAAGAAACATATTAAAATATTAAAAGAAAAGAAGCATATTAAAATATTAAATCTACTATTATAATATTAAGGAAATATTTTTATTTTCAAATTATTTGGAAACACGTTTTCATCGCATCCGCTATTACAGGTCTAACGGTTGTTTTTCTTTTAACCTCTGCGATGAATTAATTGCTCGTAAATAACAACGGGTGTTCTGACTTTGATTTGGCCGGCTGACTCTAGACATCTAAGATTCTATTCTTAGCTCCCTGGCTGTTTTGCACGGCGAATACAAATATATTTCTCTCCGTCGGACTTTCAGTAGCGTAGAAGGCTGGAGCAGAAATGTTGAGATCGAAAGATACAGAAAAACATTTCGTCATCGTTATATAAAAAAAAAATGCAAGTATTTTATTTTATTTTATTTATTATTGTCAATAATATAGGGAGGATTACAGGATGAGGAGGAGGGTTACAAGATTGGATTTTTGTTTTAAATAGGGGTTCTATGGAGAGGAAATGCAGTTTTTTCACTAAAGGGGGAAGGTATGATTAACAAACAACCCTGAACATAATAGTATTCACTTAATGAAAAATATAAAATATTTTTATAACGTATGTCCCAATTTTGAAAAAATGTTCAAAAAATTGTTGATTTTTAATATGTTTTGTTAACCTTGAAAATTAATAGGCCTCTGAAGTTCAGCGATTGAAATAACAGTGTCAAATTTCATTCAATTTGTTGAACTTGTTTGAGAGATATCATGGTCACATATTTACAGACAGACTGACTCACGCACATACGTAATTAAAAAAATATATTGATTCCTATTCAGGGATGCTCAAACGTGGAAATATTGAGTCGGCGTCTTTCTTAACAACGATTCAAATCTGGTGCGAAAGCTTCATTGAAAACTCAACCGATTCGAATAAAATTTTGAGCATATCATGAACTCATGTTTTAGGGCATTACGAGTCCTGGATTTTAAATTTACTAAAAGTACTGAAGTACTACAAGAGTAACTACTAAAAGTACTGAAGTACTACAACAGTAACTATTAAAAGTACTAAAGTACTACAAGAGTAAATAATAAAAGTACTGAAGCATTTAGTACTTCAGTACTTTCAGTATTTTTAGTGCTGAAGTGCTAAAAATACTGAAGTACTGCAGGAATAACTGCTAAAAGTACTGAAGCACTACAAGAGTAACTAATAAAACTACTGAAGCACTTAGTACTTCAGTACTTTTAGTACATTCAGTACTTTTAGTACTGAAATACTAAAAGTGCTGAAGTAATAAAAATGTTGAAGTACTAAAAGTACTGAAACATCTCATGTCGAAGATCAAATAATGCTAAGTCTGTGGAGAAAAAATTATTTTAAAAAATTCACGCGCCAAACAGAATTTTATATTTCCTTGGTATAACATGTACAATTGCACCTGTCTTGTACATTAATTGTTTAATATTCAGTATTTTGAATTTAATATGAGCTTTTCACTTTCATGAAATGAACGTCTCAGTTATTAAACATGTTGCTAAGATACCCTTAGCTTTAGTTTCGAACCGCGAGAGAGCAGCCTTTACGTCAGAATTCCCCTCAACTTGCCAAAAACTTATTGTTCAAACAATACTGGATTAAGAATTTGAGAATCAACGAATCAACAATGTTCGAATCAACAATGTTTTTAGGCCCCGTGTGCTTTCACAATGAGAATATGATGTATAAGACCTATGGCATAATATTTTTAATGTTGAATTGCGCATTGCGCGCTTTTCTGGATGACAAGATGTAAAACTATTTCTAAGTACCCAATTTATATTTCAAGCAACTATAAATTGAAAATTATCAATATTGACAAAATCCGCAATAAGTAATATAGTCCATATATAAAAATTTCTTAATAACTAATTCACCAATTGTCACTTTTGTTATTTTAGTGTCATTTTTGCAATTTTAGCAATATTTTCGTTAATCTGAGGAGAAATATCGCCACGTTGGCGATATTTGTTAAATGGGTCATCCAGTTAGCTAAATTTATCGCCAAGCGTTATCGAAAAAGCGTTAAAAAATGGATTATTTTTATGTAATTTGAATTTGTTTAATAAATTTATCCGTTTCCCCATCAAAATTATTATTTTTTAGTTAGTTCACTTTCAGTGAAAACGTTCGTAGTTTATTATTATTTTTTTTATTTAAGTGTTAAGAATACAATTTTAACTTTAATGATCAGCATAGCTAAGGTAAATAAATACGAAAAGAATATTCTAATTTAGAAATGTGCTTTAATAGTATAGACGTTGATAGCAACAAAGTTAATATATTTTTCCATTTATTCAGATTTATTGCTGGGCCAAAAATACTTGTATTTTCCAGGCCCACATTGGCCTAATGGTAAGTAGGGATGGCTCAGTAGTTCGCCTACCTTTTCTATTTTAAGTAAGGGGAGCTGTCTCCCCTTACTTAAAACAGAATCTCCTTACAAAAACGTCTACCCAGGGCGTCCACCCAAGACTCGTTAAGGTCCAAGTGCTGAACATTTTGATGTCCCCTCCTCAGATGCAAATTTAATTAAAATTTAAAGTAAATATTGACAGAATTCTAATATATTAATGGGGCTGAAATTGATTTCTTAATGACCACAGTTATTTAATATACGTATATACAAAATTGAAAGTATGTTTGTTTATATGTTTGTTTGTTTGCTTGTTTGTCTGTTCCGTATACAAATCCCCAGATTCTGAAGGATTATGCTTTTAAATGTGTTATGGTTATTCTCTTCGTCATTGCGAAAAACACCGTCCATGTTTCGAGTTTCTAGAGCCAGGGTTATTGAGATGGCAAGATATTAATAAAAAAACGCTTCCACAGAAATACCATTATGCAGACTTATTTGAAGAAATAGATATCAATGCGACTTAGTGTAATTAAATTAAATGTGTCTATGCGACAGACGATTTTCATTTAATTTATCCCTTTTCAATGATATTGAAATTGATGAAAAAATATTTAATAAATAAACGGTATTATAGTATTTTTCATTTTATCCTATTTGGAATTGAAAAAGTATTGTTTTCTCGAAAGTTTTCGATTTCGATATTTTGATGCCAATATATGCCTTAAGACCTCCTGAACGTATCGCAACTGAACGTTTTGACTATTTTTAGAGCGATGTCCGTCTGTCTGTCTGATGTCTGTGGTCGATGTCTTGTGTACACGATATCAACCACAAATATTAATGGATTTCCACGAAACTTTATATCCAGCTTTGTTATAAAAAAATCTAGAACTGGATGGAATTTCTTTGAATTCGAGCGAAAACTTTGAATTTTATTCTAAATTTTATATTTTTTTAACATGACAGTATAGGACAAAATTTACAAAATTTGATGCAATCATGCTTAAAAAGATATAAATATATAAAGTATATAAATAATATAACTCAATGATAACAAAACTATATAGTTTCAGTCATTATTGTAACAAATAGTCGCGATACAATTTTTTTTTGTTTCTGACGTCATTAGCTCCCTTGAGGAGCAAGTTATCCCCCCCCCCCCTTCTTGGGGGTATATTGTCAAGTATGGTATGAATCGAAAGATTTTTTCAAGCCCTTTAAAGTGAAGGGTAACACGCTATAATTTTAATCATTTGGACCCATGATACCGATTTTTCAAAAAAATTCTTATAAAATTGGGGGGGGGGGGAGGCTAAAAGTGATCGAGAAAG
Organism: Amaurobius ferox; assembly: GCA_951213105.1. NCBI lineage: Eukaryota > Metazoa > Arthropoda > Arachnida > Araneae > Amaurobiidae > Amaurobius > Amaurobius ferox. The sequence goes on along the minus strand of OX578143.1, from coordinate 112,728,843 downwards.
TCGATTTGAGCCACACTCAAGTTAATTTTGTACATTAGTTTAAGAACAGTATGAGAATGTTCTATTCTTTAGATTTGCATGTGCAGATAATTTTGTTTAGCGAGAACATATATCCTTATACATTATTTTTTTATATGGAGTAATTAAATTCGATATTGCAAAGGAATTTATTTGAAAGGCAATTAAAATTTTTACACATTTGAAATCACAAGTAACGCCTTATATATCTGTTAGTAGTATATTTGAAATAAAATAAACCCAATTATGCCTTAGATTATAAGCTGAGTTTATGGCTTATTTTTGGAACAGTTATGTCTTGATGTCAATAGCGAGTTACGTCTATCTAAAATTTCTGAAGATAAAATCATCGTATTTATTTACAACTGAATCCTTTTTTTTTCTCTTCAAGATCAAAGTTCCGAAGAATATTTTCTTCTTCATTAGGGAAAAACGGAATCAAAGATGAGATCGAATGAAATCTATGAGGAAGAATCTGAACGGGGCTGAAATAGGGATTCGCAGCAAACAATTATCTTGAATATGTCATAAAATTAGTTTTCACATTATGTATTAAAATAATTAAGAAAATATGCATATTTCAATATATTTATTTATTATTTTAAAAATATTTATGTTTTCATAGTAATGAAACAATAAAAAATACAACCAATATACCAGAAGACTGCAAAGTACCATTAAAGACAGATAAGAAAATGGATAGAAAGTCTTTTAATGTACAATTTCCGCATGTCCATACTGATTTTCCAATGCTTTTTTGTTTTCAAATAATTACCTTATATATGTGTATAAAAAGCAAATCATGCTTCCCGAAAAACATCAAATAATTGAAATAAGATCAAAGAGTGATTTTGAAAAAAAAATAAATGAAAAACAATGAAAAAAATAAAAGAGAGATGTTAAACAAAGTAGCACTGAATAACTTCCGCCACTCACCTCTTGTCAATTAAAATCAAATGCAACTCCTGCTGCCACTCACGTGTTAGTAAAGTTTAGTGTTAACAAAACTGTATTTATGTTTGTAAACAATGTATGCACATTTAATTAATAGATTATAGAACAGTATTTGATATCGAAAATCTACAATTGTGACAGCATATTATGATTTCTCTGTTAATAAATTTAAATTGTATAAGTACTTTAAAAAATATATTTCTTGAAATTTTGCCCCTGCTTTTTTAGTATTCTTATTTCAATGATGCCCTAAGCACGCGCTTAGATTGTCATTTAAGAAATTCACCTCTGGGTCCACCAGAATACATCCAGAACGACTAAGATTCGAAACCACAACAGCACGTATCGACCTAACAGTCAGCAAATTCTTTGCAAATGTATACTCGCCAACCAACAAACTGACCGACATAATACATCCATTAGAAATTCGAGCTTGAAATTTATGCACACATAATAGGGTCGAAGGGACAGAATTTAATTGAGTCGGATTTTCTACTTATTTCCGGAGGGTAATCAAAACTGCGAAGGGGGTATCAAAAAAGTTATATTTATACCCTCTAGAAGCTTGCCAGCCGGCCCTCTTGATCCAGAAGGCTGAAACTTGTTCACCTACACTAAATATAAATTCTATAAATACTTCAAAAATATTTTTTTATTTTGCAATTCTGCCCCCTGTGTTTGGTACCTTTATACTTTAATGATGTCTTAACACTCGCTTAGATTGCCATTTAGGAGAACCACCAGAGAGATTAGATTGTCATTTAGAAGAACCACCAGAGAGTTTAGATAGCCATTTAGGAGAACCACCAGAGAGATTAGATTGCCATTTAGGAGAACCACCAGAGAGATTAGATTGGCATTTAGAAGAACCACCAGAGAGATTAGATTGGCATTTAGAAGAACCACCAGAGAGATTAGATTGGCATTTAGAAGAACCACCAGAGAGATTAGATTGGCATTTAGGAGAACCACTAGAGAGATTAGATTGCCATTTAGGAGAACCACCAGAGAGATTAGATTGCCATTTAGGAGAATCACCCCATAGATTAGATTGCCATTTAGGAGAACCACCAGAGAGATTAAATTGTCACCAGAACACCCCCCAAAATGATCTAGATTCGAAACCTCAACAACATGTACCGACATAGCAAATTCGTTGCAAATATATACCGCCAACCAACAAACCGACCGAGAAACGAGATTCATTAAATCATAATAAATCCACTAGAAATAAAAATGCTTTCAGTGATGTCACACACTATTATACGTGAGATAATTACAAATGTGCTCTTTAGGTAAAATATATTGCATTTCACGTACTTATTGCAAAATTATGGTACACTTAACACTAAGTGGAAACACTGTTATTCTTCAATAAATTAGATGTTTTTAAGAACATCTCTGTCTTCCGAAGCTGGTATTAGCAGCATTAATTAAAGGTGAATGCAGATTAACCAGCAGTTGTCCCGCTATTTCATCTTTCGCCAAAATTCTTCTGTACAATTTCAATGCATGTTTAGGGGATAATGATGTTTGATAAAGAAAAGTATATATAATTTGGTCTTTCACAACGTCTGCTCGAAGATTGTTAGTCATGCATGTAGAAAATTGTGTAAAAATGATGTTTTATCACAGCATTTATACATTAAAATACTTGATTATTGACACTGTGTGGTTTCTGATACTTTTCTTATTACTTTCCCTATAATACTTGGTAATGTATAGGAAAAGTATTGGGGGGGGGGGGATTCCTGTTGAAAATCGCAATTCGAGTTTTCGACGGATATACACGTTTTAAGATCTCTAGAACACATACAAAAATCTATTTTTAGCGTGACGTCTCTCTCTCTTTCTCTGTCTTTCTCTCTGTATGTGTTTGCAATGTATGCATCGACTCTATAACGCAAAAACTAATTGACCAAATTTCAAAAATTTTATTGGTAAGTCATGTGTGGATGGCCCTGGTGCTGATTAGATTTTGGTATGATTCGGGATAAAAGAACCTGTCTTTTTCTTGCAAAATGGTCCTAAAAACTAATTGATCAAATTTCTCAAAATTAAGTAGATAAGTTACTTGTAGGTTATAGTGGTGCTGTTTAGATTTTGGTAGGATTCGAGAAGAAAGAACCTGCCTTCTTTTTGCGAAATAGCCAGCAAAAATTATCAAAATCTAATATAAAAGATTAAATATGCTTAAATGTATCAATTAAATGCTTGTTTTATACGGAATTTTTGACAATAAAAAGAATAAGATATAGTTATGCTTGTTATTTTGTGCCATTAAACTCAATTTAATGAATTATTAAAGAAATAAAGAGAAAATTAATTTGAGTCTGAAAGTCATGTGTTGCCCACATCAGATTTTTTTTTCTTTCAATACATAGAATATGAATTAGGAAAGTATCGTGATGGGGGTTAAATACCATACTCTTGGATTTGGATTTAGTGGTTTTAGAGTAAGCAGGCTGCAAGTGTTTATTTTTAGCTGAAAAGATAATGTGTAGAATTGCGCTCATCAGTGTAACAAAATTCGCACTTATAATGTTTTTAAAGTAAAAAAATATTCACTCAAAATATGATCATTAAATTTGTAAATAATTTATATCTATATACTATTAGGTATCTATATAATAATTGTCTAACGCGTTTTTGTCTTTCCAGACTCTTCAGAAGCCTCCCGGTGTTCTAAATGATTGAATTTTTGTATGCTGATAGTATAATAGATCACGGATCAGAACTTAACAGAACCGGATTTTCGATCCCTCTAAGGGGCTGGAGGAAATGGATTTTATTCAAAAAGACTTTCCAGACTTTCCAAAAGACATTTTGATGACCTAGAAGTCGGAATCATTACATACTTATAGTATAAAAACCACGAGATAGAGAGTAATGAAATCGGATTTTTGATTCTCCTTCGAGGACTTAGAAATTGGGTTTTCCTAAAATTCTTTACTCACTCTTCAGGATCCCCCTCCCACTGTGGCTTAGAAGCATGGAATTTTTACGCACATAATTTGGTCGACGGGATAGAATTTAATGGAGTTGGATTTTTGATTTCTTTCCTGGAGGTAATTAAAACTGTGAAGGGTGTGTGTGTGTCATAAAATAATTTTGGACTTTTCAAAAGCTCCCGGTGACCTAGAAGACTGAAACTTTGTTCGCTTACACTATCGAACGTGGGGCAGAACATAACTGTTCCAATTTTCGATGAAGACGATATTGACGCTGAACGTCAAATATTGAAATTAATTTGCAAATAAATATTTTAATATTGTTAGTTCCCTGCTTTTGACAAGCTTAAATACTAGTCGCATATAAGTGTGTGTACAGTTGCATCGATGTAATTATGCTCTGAGTACTGTATGGCATCTGAGTACAGTGCGAGGCGACAACTGCATATAGTTTACAGTTGCATTAATATGTCCGTCACTATATTTGTATGTTAAGGTAAAAAACTGAAGTGGCCAGCACTTGACTTTCCCTACAGACTCAAATTCATAATACTCTAAATTGATAATACAGCAACTGATGAGCAATTAAATGAAATTGAAAATCTGCCTGTGTGTATGTGTGTGTGTGTCTTCTCTATAGTAATGGCTACCCCGAATTTCATGAAATTCTGTGTGTAACCTCGGATTAGCTCCACTTCAGATTGAGTCCATGTTTCTAGTTTCCAGGACTACAGGTTGTCGAGATATAAATAAACAAAAAAGATCAATCATACATAAAGCATTGATTATGAAACACTTTCTAACTTAAATGCAATTTTATTTAAACATCTCTAAAATGCGATACGTTCAACGCTGATATATTTTAAATTATCACAGTACTACAATAATTTATTATATTTGAAAACTTAACATTTCATTAAAAAAAATGAACTTTATTCAAATGACGTAATATTCAAATGACAAATATAAATCGGCTGACTTTCTATGTAAAAGCAATGAATATTTCATTCATATCATTTTTATTCCAGACTCCAGAGCTAAATCATTTTGAGTGAAAAAAATCAGCAATTTTTATACAACTCATCTTACAATCATTTGTTTACATTCTGCATCCATTAAAATTAGGCTTCATTGTGGAAATAATCAAAGTTTAGATGATCATTTAACCTAAAAAATATTTTAACTGCGTTGGCGCAGAACATGGATGCACAGAGATCCACATCAATTCTATTTCAGCAAAAATACTGTTTTAAGACGGATGCAACACTAAATATAAATTAAAAAGAACTTTAAAGATCACGATTTTGACACAAGATGGATGCCATATTTCATTTTGAAGTGGCTCACGTGACCTCTTCATATTATATGGGTGTCATTATTATTTTAAATTTTATTTAAAAAACTACCAAACATATTTTGCTGAAATTTTTTTTATGTATTTTGTGGGATAATTTGAATATTTTTCTAAAATTTTTGAAGCAATTTGTGAATTTTAACTTCGCTTAAAAAATGTTTGAAGAATTAGGTCCCATAGGGTTCAATGCATTTCACTCTTTCAACCCGGGTACAATCCAAAACTAATTACGTGATATTATTCATTTACATTCCTATATGTCCCACAGACAGTCTCAACAACATACTAAAATTTCATTTTGATAAAGTCATTTTTAAGTCAGTTATCGTGCGAACGGACAGACAGACACAATAAATGAACAAAGTCATAAACACTTTTCAACTATATTAGAAAGTGCAAAAAACGAACCTCCCATAGAGATAACATTACGCAGATGATATTTTTGCCGCAAATTTATTTGAAAAAAAATGAATGATATCAGGTTATTAAACAACAGCAATAAACCCAATGAGTTTATAGAGAAGACGATTTTTGTCAAATATTTTTCGATTTAAATAATTAAGAAATATATATATAAATAAATTTTATCGGAATTACATTTTGACTATTATTATACTATTGATATTACTGATATATTATATTACTGATTATATTAGTTACGGTTTAATGATTGAAAGCTTACGGGGATTATTTATATTTTCAATTTCTGAAGTCATTTGCTTTATTTTGGCAAGGACTTATCAAACTCATATATCAAGATTAACCAATTGTTGAAACAGAATAAAAATGGTACAGGTACCTCTTAATATCATTTTAACGCTTTTACTTTGGCAAATATTGATCCACTTTTATATTTTTTGTAAATTTGTTTATAAACGGGACCAGAATGTTTTATTTTTCAGATCGGTCTGCGAAGATAATTTTGTATAGCAAGAACAGAGATTCGCATACTTCGTCTTTAGGAAAATTAAATTAAATATTTCAATAGAATATTTTAAATAACAATGTGACTTAGAATACTATTGGAATATGCTTATAATTGTAAATTCTAAATTTCTTTAAATTATATATTCTTTATATTATATATAAAGAACATGCATACTGTTAGTTCATAATACATTTAACTGCTCAAACTGACCACCACCTTGCAGTTTCAATTCGTGTTCTTTTTCATTAGGTAAATTAATGCATTTTAAAGAGTCGCCATTTCGCAAAATTTCAAAAAACTTCAATATTTCTAAAATGGTTCTTCCTAGAGTAATAGAGATGGTCTTATTCGCTTTGTCGTTAAAATTTTCTTATTAAATGAGCTTTTAATGAAGACTTTTAAGCATACTTATAGTCTTTTATTTCAGATTTTGATGGTTTTGAGAGCCATTAAAAAAAAAAGAAAAGAAAAAAAAGGTTATTATTTTTCCAAATCGTATCGAAATCTAATCAGAAACAGGGTGATCGACAAGTGATTATAGCACAAGTGAATCACCATAAACGCTAATTTTAAGAAATTTCATTGTAGAGTTTTTAACTACGATGAGAAGCATCGTCAATTTAAAATTCTAAAAATCATAATGTCTTAGTATGGTCCATCCTAGAGTAATGAGATTGGTCTTATTCCTTTTGTCGTTAAAAAGTACATGTAAAACAAACATTTAATTAATAAATTCAATACATTTAGACTTATATTTCTTATTCTGACGATTTTTGCAGGCCATTTTACAAAAAGAATAGCCAGGTTTTATTTTTTCTAATTGTATCAAAATCTAATCAGTACCAGTGTAAAGAGACTTATCTACCCTAATTTGTAAAATTTCGTAGAATACTTTCTGAGCTAGAATGGATAAACACATTGCATAGAAAAACAGACAGACAGACCGACAGACACACACATAAACGTCACGTTAAAAATGGTTTGTCATGTTCTACTGTGCTCAAAACTTGTAAATCCATTGAAAACTAGAGTTCCGATTTTTGACATGATTCCACTACTTTGCCTATACATTACAATGTATTATAAGGAAAGTAAAAACATGTTACAATAAGTGGCAGAGCATTGCTTTAAAGGCATTGTTGTTGTTGTTGTTGTTGTTGTTGAGACCCAGACCGTCCGACCTACCAACTTTAAAGCATTGTGAACCACCTTCATTAGGTCATAAAACACGTGTTTATTTACAGATATTATATGCAACTGCTAAAGAAAGAAGCAAAGATCCAACGTCGGGATCTCAAACAATAAAGAATTGAAGCCAAAGCACATAAATATTTAGGCAGTCCATTGAGGTCCTCATCTCCCATTGAACGAAGGAAAATAAAACACTGATATTAAACAAAAAGTAAAACTTAAAAAAAAATGCTAATAAGTATTATAAAATTGTTAGAATTCTGGAGAAAAATACGATAAGTATGAACAAGAAAAACCAATCATGCATAAAGCATTGATTATGAAACACTTTCCAACTGAAATGAAATTTTATTTAAACATCTCTAAAATGCAATACATTCTATGGTGATATTTTTTTACAGTACTACAATACTTTTATTTATAAACTTAAAACCATGGAGGTGAAAGTACTTTCTAACTTCATGCTTAAAATTTCATCGAAAAGGGCAATGCTATAAAATCGTCTCCTTCTCTATGTAAAATCAATGAATATTTCATTCATATCATCTATATTCCAGACTCCAGAGCAAAATAATTTTGCGTTAAAAAAATTCAGCAATTCTTATACAACTCATCTTATAGCTTGATTTATTTACATTCTGCATACGTCAAAATTAGGCTTCGTTGTAGAAATAATCAAAGTTTGATGATCATTTAAGCTAAAAAACATTGTAATTGCTTTGGCGCAGAATATAGATGCACAGAAAATACGCAAAAATAAAGCGGTTTTAGGATGGATGCAACACTAAATATAAATTTAAAAGAACTTTAAAAATCACGATTTTGAAACTGAAAAAAAAAAAAAAAAAAAAGATGGATGCCATACTGTTTTGAGTGGGTCACGTGATCTCTTCATATAATATGGGTGTAATTGTTATTTTAATTTTTATTTAACAAAACTACCGAACATATTTTGCTCAATTTTTTTAGCACATTTTCATTCCCATATGTCCCACTGACCGTCTGAACAACATACTAAAATTTAATTTTGATCAAGTCATTTTTACGGAAGTTATCATGCGAATGCACAGACAGACAGAATGATTAGTCATAAACACTTTTCAACTATGTTAGAAAGTGTCAAAAATTGGAAAATGGAAAAAATAGACAGCCCCTTGTGAAGCAGGGCTAAAAAAGAAAGAATGGTGGGGAAATATGGGAAATAGAAACTAAATAAGCGTAGAATGAGACGAAAGTATAAAAAGGATAAAAATAGGATTAATACGTTATAAACCAGATACTTTTTCTAATTCAAACACAAAGATCGAGAAAAAAAAGGGGATAAAAATATTAATGATTGAAATAATAAATAAGTTATTAAACATATTATAATACAGCTGGGAAAGAAAGAGACAAATATAAAACAACAAAAAACGGTCGTGTATTGTCTTGTGAAATCGAAGCAAAAGTATATAAATATTTCGGTAGTCTTTCAATAAACCCGCTTCCGGTGATGCCCATACCCCTCTGGGCAAAGGAAAAGATGGTAGAATATTGATAGATTGAAAGCAAAACTGAAAGAAAAATATTAATAAGGATTATAAAATCGTTAAATTGTTGGATAAAAATGGGGTAATGATGAAAAATTGGAAAAAGAAAAAAAAATAGACAGACCCCTTATGAAATAGAATCAGAGAAGAGAAAAGATAACGAAATATGGAAAATAGAAACTAAATAAGAGTAGAATAAAAAGAAAATGCAAGAAGTACAAAAATAGGGGTCATAATATACAAATACAAGTACTCTTTTTAATGCAAACACAGAAACCTAAAAAATAAGTGATAACAAAGGTATAATTAATGATTTTAATAATAAGTAAGTGAATGTGTATGAAGAATTTGTATGAAGAAATGCTTTTACAAGCTACAAGAATGACTGATTTATCATTATTATCAGAGTTTAAATTAAACAAGAAAGATAAATCATGCATAAGCATTGATTATGAAACACTTTCCAACTGAAATGCAATTTCATTTAAAAATCTCCAAAATGTGATACATTCAGTGGTGATATCTTTTACATTATCACAGTACTACAGTAATTTATTATACTTAAATATTTAAAACTGTACCGAAATATAGATCATCTGATTCTCTATGCAAAATCAATCAACATTTTATTCGTATAACTTGTATTCCAGACTCCAGAGCTAAATAATTTTGTGTGAAAAAAATTCAGCAATTCTTATGTAACGCACCTTACAATCGCTTGAGATATTTGCATTCTGCATAAGTTAAAATTAGGCTTCGTTGAAGAAATAATAAAAGTTTAGGGATCATTTAAAATCACAGCTATTGTAATTGCGCAGGCACGGAATTTAGATACACAGATAATATGTGTGTGTGTGTGTGTGTGTATGTATTCAAGTATTGGAATCGTGCCGAAGATCGGCACTCGAATTTTTGAAGGATCTACACGTTTTGGGACTTCTAAAACACGAAAAAACTATTTTTAGGAAGACGTTGTGTAAGGGTGTATCTGTGTGTGTTTCTGTGTGTCTGTGAGGATATTGCATCCACTCTAACTGAAAAACTAATGGACCGAATTTCATAAAATTTGGTAGGTATGTTTTTTGTGGGAAAACCTGATGTTCATTAGATTATAGTACGATTCGTAATAAAAGAATCTGCCTTCTTTGCGAAATGACCGACAGAAATTGCCTTTATCCACTCTAGCTAGAAACTAATGGAACAAATTTGACAAAATTTGGTGTATAATATTTTAATAACCTACAAGTGTACCAAATATATATATACCAAATTTAGCAAAATTTGGTATATAAATCACTTGTAGGTTATTCTAGTACGATTCGGGAAAAAAGAACAGGTTGTTTTTGCGAAATGGCCAGCAAAAATCGTTAAATATAAAAATAAAAGACTACGTGTGCTCAATTATATCAATTAAATTCCTATTTCATACGTGATTTTTGACAACAAAAAGAATAAGACAAACCCCATTACTCTAGGACTAGCCGTTCTTGAGATATTCTAGTTTTTTCGCGTTTATGCTACGCCACCTTTGATAAGTCCAGCAATCAAATGAGAACCAAATTTAAGTTTAACGTGCGAATTCAATGTCATTTAAAATACTCATGGCTGTTATTTTGTGCAGATAAACTCTCTCTCAAATTACTATTGAAGAAATAAAGAGAACGTGAATATGAGTCTGCAGGGAAAGACATGTGCTGCCCACATCAGAATTTTTAACAATATTACAACAATGATTTATAGAAGTGAACGGGGATTATTTGTAGTCCATTTCCAAAAAAATGTATGATCTATATTTAAAGATCCACCAAATTTTTGTAGAATAAAATGTTCAACATATTTAAGCTGTGTACCAAATTTTAACTGTCTAGGATGTAGGAAAGTGCATTAAAAATGCCATCAAATAAGTATATCATGAAGGGTTACATAAAATTTAAATAAAATTTGAAAAATTGTTATCTACCAAATTTATTTTAAAATGTGAAGCCTCTCTCATATACAAAATAATTAAACTTTTGGAAAAATATTTATTATATAATATATCTCTTTTTTCTTTCTGGAGGATATCCCAAAAGTCAGAATTTAATTGAATTTGTTTTTTTCCCTATATTAAATAATTTTTAATTAAAAAACTACCTAACATATTTCATTGAAATTTTTTTATATATTTTATGGGATAATGTGAATATTTTCTAAAAATTTCGAAGCAATTTGTAAATTTTAAATTTGCTTTAAAAATGTTTGAAAAATTAGGTCCCATAGGGTTCAATGTATTTCATTTTTTCAACCCGGGTTCAATAAAAAACTAATTGGGTGATATTATTTATTTATATTCCCATAGGTCCCACAGACAGTCTGAAAAACATACTAAAATTTCATTTTGATAAAGTCATTTTTACGGCAGTTATCGTGCTAACGGACAGACAGACAGACAGACAGACAGACAGAATGAACAAAGTCATAAACACTTTTCAACTATGTTGTAAAGTGTTAAAAAGCTCTTTTTAAAATATCTGATTCAGATGCAGAGCTCGAGACTAAATTTTGGCAGATTATCCTGAAAAATGTGAAGTAATACAAAATAAACTAATACTATACAAAACAAACATCCTTTTATATTTAAAACACAGAAACCAACCAAAAGTAGCATGCAAATTATTTTTACCTAAAAGCAAATCGAATGATTTTAAGTCCAACAGTGTTTGTAAATATAAAAATGCCTGCTTTTCTCAAGGAAGTATGAATTATTTGTATTCCTACAAGCAAACAGTTTACTTTAATGAAATCTCTATTAGCCGACATTTAAAGTATATTTATTTTAGGTTTTATTGTAGAATGATACAAAAGGTAATTCTAAAAATATCAGATGCACCCTTACTTTTAGTTGTAAAAGCAACAGAGTCTTCGTTAGTCAGTAAAATATCGAGATTTGTTTTAGGTATAACATTTCATTTCACTTTGTTTACGTTTTACATTTTTAATTGCTTATTAGACATACTTTTGTTTAAATGGCAAAATGTCAAAAAACATATGTACATAATATCGAACTGTTGTCTAAAATAACCGAAAATTAAACATTTTTATCCTAAAAAAGGAGTGTGAAATGCAATGCAATATTTTTATTGCATGGAAATTAAGGAAAATTAAATATAGATGAGTTTTGAAGTAAATAGTTTTACTTCTACTACATTACTATATACATTACTAACACTACATTACTACATTACTATATACATTACTAACTACATTACTACATACTATAACATTTTTGGTTTTATTAAGTGTCATTGGGAACATAGTAGATCCCATAACATTAGTAGTATTATTGTTTTATTGCCGCAGTGTTGTGGCAAAATAAAATTACACTATATATGTAATTGATAATGTTGCAAATCAGTGTAATACATCTTGATTTATAATAAAATAAAAGCTACAGAATTTTTTTATATGCATTGAGGTCAGCCGTGACCCTATAGTATTAAAGGATCATAGGACCTTTAAAGTGTTAAAAATAGAAAAAAGGATTTCATTCAACATTTTATATTTTACAAAATATACATTTCAAAACAAGCTTTTTCTTTCTAATGAAAAATCTACATTTTCTTTTAATTAACATTTTTTTAACATAAAGAAATGTTTTTTATAGAGAGTTTTAAACTATTAGCCATTTGTCAAACAAAAAATTGGTATAACATTTGGCGGGGTGCATTCCTAAGAAAATTTTGCATCCGAAACAAATTTTTTGGTCTCTAATTATACTTCAGGAGCAATTACGTATTGTGAACCTAAATTAATTTGTATTTCTACTTAATGCAATGTTGCACGTAGCTTGAACAAAACTTTCGAAATTTAGCAATATAATCTCTTATAAAAATATTTTTATAACAGGAAAACGTGAAAATATTTAGATACATTTTATAGAGACTAACATAATATACTTTGAAAATTTCATGTAAAAATACTGAGAAGTAAGCTTCATAGTTATTTTGCGCGCAATGTTGACAAATTACATTCTCAGTAAAAAACAACTCTAAAGTTATTTCTCAAATTCTTGTTTACTTTTGGAAATGAGACATCATTTTAAGCGGATATATATATATATATATATATATATATATATATATATATATATAAAGTACAAAAACCCATCTCTATCTGTTACAAATAAGTAACTATAGACCAAGACTAAGGATAAAAATAGTAGGTAAATTATCACTATAAATTACCACTTTTGGATATGAGACATCATTTTAAGCGGATCTTTTTAAAATGTTCAGAAAAGTTTGTTTATATATATATATATATAAAGTACAAAAACCCATCTCTATCTGTGTTACAAATAAGTAACTATAGACCAAGATTAAGGATAAAAATAGTAGGTAAATTATCACTATAATGATATGGAGCAGGCTTAGCCTGCTCCATACCATTATAGTGATAAGTTACCTACTATTTTCATCCTTAAAGTCTTGGTCTATAGTTACCTATTTGTAACAGATATGTTAGAGATGGGTTTTTTGTATTTATATATATATATATATATATATATATATATATATATATATATATATATATATATATATATATATATATATATATATATATATATAATTTTTAGTTGTTATTGTATTATTATACAATAGCATATAGCTGGCTTGTTTATTTTGATGTTTTATTTTATTGATTATTGATAATTTTGATCCAATTTATACAATTTATACATTCATCTACGTCGGGCCATGTGCATAATTTCTGTAATAAAATTTACAGTTATGCATACAGAAACGTAGAATTTCAGTATTACCGAACCAGGTATGGCCCTTGAGAACGCACATGGTTTTGGAAATACTTTTCACATTTATTATATTATATATCGTTTTCATGTGTGATACTATCACAATTTTGGGGTGCCAGGAAAGGCCTAGCTCCATTTGTTGATTTATCATTTTGAATCAATTTAACTCTTACACTATTCTTGCACTTACACCATTGCTAATACAGGTAATAAATGGTTTAGTACCTGTATTACATATATGATTTATTAAAATTTAAATATTAATTTCATTATTGGGTGTAGTTACAGGTTTATATTATATCCAGACTTTCTCAACATGTGATCCAGATTTCAAATGCTTACCTTATATAGCTTTAAGTTGGGTCTATTTTATTTTATTTTCATTTTTACATGTGCTCATCATACCACTTTCAATAAAGGATAAGTCACAGGTAATTAAAATTCTTACAATATATATATATATATATATATATATATTATTTATTTTTTAAAATCAAATGTTTTGAAGATACCTATGTCTACTCTAGTCCTATGATCCCTTGAGGGTTAAACTATAAGCTGTCTCTCACGACCCGAAACTGAAGCAAAACAGTGTATCTAGCTACATGCTTAATGACCGGGAAGTTCATTTTATGAAAGTAGTAAAAACTCAATAATTAAGTGAAAAATATTAAAAAATTAATATATAAGACAGCTTAGTAATTTATGTAATTTTACAAAAAATAGAAAATTCTGTTTGGCTTTTTGAAATTGTTTTTCCCTACAGGCCTGACCTTTGACCTCTGATACCCCAGTACAAAATTTTATTCTTACTACAAAAAGGATTTGTGATGGTATTAACTGATTTGCTGATTTTCTGCTTTATAAGTTGTCTATGCTTTTATCTTCTGATCAAAGGAACATGGGTTTAATTTTGCGCTCTTCAACTTTTCGTTTGTATATTTTGTTTACTACTTTTGATTTCTTTCATTTTTTGTATTCATATTGTATTCATAAATTTTTATATTCATTTTCGTGTTGTACGGTTCCTGTACAGTATATTGTATATGTCTATGTCTGTGTGTATTGTTTTCCTAAGTTTTTCCCAACCGTCCCTTGTAACTGTTCTACACCCTTTGGGTGAGATGAATGACCTGGGTAATAAATAAAAACAAATCGAGCTTTGTCATGACCTAAAACATGATTAATTTAAGCTATGCACAAAATATCATTCGAATCGGTTGAGTTTTACTTTGTCACTGAAACTTGTGCACACAATCACATTTGAGTCGATTTTAAGGAAGTTCTGCTCGGAACTCGCTTCGCTTCAAAAATAATAGAGTAGGTCATATTAAAAAAAAAAAAAAATCATACAATTAAAATATAGCAAGAAATTTCTCTTGACAAAAATTTAATATTTTTAAAATTTTCATCAAATTCTGATAATTAAAAAAATATTCATCCAATTCTGATAACAATTAAAAAAATGTTCATCCAATTATGATAACACCTAAAAAAATGTTCATCTAATTCTGATCCAAAAAGTTTTATTTTGTTATTGATATACAGAAAATGTTTTGTTATTGATATACGGAAAAACCTATAAGATCTATTAACATTTGAATATAAATATTTTATAATTAAAATACTATTTTATTATAGTTTTTAAATCGCATCTCTAAGACATTGCATTGAAAGCAAAATTCCGTCGTGATAGATATCAAAACTCCATGCTAAAATGCTGAAATAATACAAAAAGAAACAAAACACAATCTCAAAACGAAAAATTGAGGAGACAAAAATAAACCCCATTTTTACTGCCAATATCGCCAACACGAATACCAACTCAAACCACGTCTACAAAACAACACCCCACCGTAAGTGAAAAACAAAAACAAAATATCCCATATTCTACTTACATTCTACACAGCACGCTCCTGACATTTTGTCATCCGGTCACTGGTAACCCTTCTCCCCGTCGAGGTCACGACAGTCTCCGTCTTTCACCCATGCCGCTTTCCTCCGTCGCGGTCTCCGCCCGAAACGATCGGTATCGCGCGGACTCTCCCTCCTCCGCGGCCTCCAGAACTTCCTCATCGTGCGGCCCGAGACGGCGTTTTGCGGCGCTCGCTGGCTTTTCTCGTATTCATTTGTAATTATATGGAAAGTAAGTGGGTGCATCTGCATTCGAAATGGGGAGAACTGCTCCTCTTCGGTCGCTCTCCGGGATAATTATCAACTTAATATGGATCATCCGGGCCCCAGACTCTTGTTAAATGAATGAATTACCTCAGATTTTTACCCGGGTCCTCATTTACAACACAGGAACCACCCCGTGAATATAAATTTCCTTGCTCTCTCTCTTTCTCGCTACCCCCCCCCCCCCCCCCCTCTCTTTTTGCTAGGGCTATTCGATAAAATGTTCATACATTTTAAAAAGCATCCCCCTCGGCTCCACACAGTGGATTTTTTTGTTTTGATAAACATATTCAGTATTCCACTCTGACCCCCCCCCCCCCTACTTTATTCTAAACTAGGATTACCAAGAGGGGAGTGAGGCAGGTACGAATTTGAACCGTTTGGCATAACAATGAAATACCAACATTCGGCATCGTTTTTCCATACGCAAATATATCCGCGTATAAATCGTAGAACAGATGTTTATGGATTTGGGTGCGAGTTGATATTTATATACGTGTATTTGCACTGTATATCCATCTTATGTAAATAGATGGAAGGGGGAAATTTTCGTAAGAGTTTTGGAGCCGATTTTGGGGGAAATCGCGAGATTAGATTTCTTCCGAAATTGAAATATGCTTTTATCTTCATTCTATTATTAAAATTCGTTCTCTCTTTTTTACTTTCCCTACGATACACGGTATAATGTATGTTACTGTTTATACAATACATGGTAACTGTATAGAAATATTGAAATCGTGTAGAAAATCGGAACTTGAATTATCGACAGATATACACGTTTCAAGAACTTTAGAATACGAAAAACCTACTTTTAATGTAACGAATTTGTTTGCGTCTGTGCAATGCATATATCACCCTCTAAGCTAAAACCTTTTCACGAAATTTTACAAAATGTGATAGGTAAGTGTCTTGTGGTTACCCTGGTGCTGATTAGATTTTAATACGATTAAAAAAAAGTAGAACCTGCCTTTTTTGCGAAATGGCCCACAAAATCCGTAAAAACAGAAATAAGAACTAAGTAGTTTAAATGTATTGATTAAGTGTATGTATTTTATACGTAATTTTAATAATAATAATAAAAAAGAGCGTGACCATCCCCATTTCGCTAGGATAAGCCGTTCTCGAAATATTTTAGTTTTTTGACATTTTTGCAACGCTATAAGACTTTGCTATACTATATAAGACTTTGTATAGAGCAGCTATTTATCCTGGTTTGTTATATGTGGAATGTAGTTCATTCGTTGTACTTCTTAAAATTAATTATAAAATGTACAATTTATATTATTATTTTTCACGAAAGTGTAGTTTTCTAGAAAATTTTGATATTTAAGATTTTGGAGAAAATGTCTTTTTGGGGAAATTTTTCAATACATTTCCGAAAGTTTCGGAAATATATACGTCTTTGATGTGCATATCTGGAAGGATTACTTGAGAACAAATGCTCATAATGCTATCAAATTTTCTGTATGAATAACTTTATGTAGAAAATAGAACTGGATAGAATATTTGTAATTCGGATGATTAAAATACTCGAATTATTTGAAATATGGTTTTTAGGCAAACATATTTTTTACCCGTCACAATAAAATTATTTTCTTTTTGTTAAATTTAGAGCACTTATGGATAAAATGTATACTATGTAACATATACTAAGTAAACACATACAATGTCAACACATATACTTTGTAAACATGTGTTATGTAAACACATATACTATATGTAACATATATGTGAAAGCATACTTGAACATATATAATGTCAACACATATACTATGTGAACCCACATATTATGTAAACACATATACTATGTAAACACATACTGTATGTGCTATAACACATATATAATGCAAACACATACTATATGTGATACACATACTATGTAAACATATACGCAAACACATATGTGAAGCAGGAGCGACCCTGGTATACATGGCGCCCCTATGCAAAAGCCAAAACGGCGAACTCCTTTCTCCTTTCCTATCTTTACCCCCACTCCCCGAAAACAATACATTATAAAACGCAAGATGAAATTTTTTATTACAAATACCCAATACGAGTACAATACATCCGTGTCTGCACAGAGTACGAGCACGTTAAATATGTGGGTCTGAAAGTCCTTTCAAGAGGTTGGTGGCAAGGGAAGGAGGGTACAGTCCCTGTAAATATTACTCCCACTGGCTTCCAGTTTAAATTGGGTGACACTGTCCTTGCCGTCCAAACAGATACCTTACACATTTCGGTAGGTCGGGCTGTCTGGGCCGAAAAAAAGAGAAAGAGTACAATATATAAACAATAAAATTTAAACTTTTGGTTTTTGTGCTTTAATGCTTGCAAATTCATCCATAGTCATTCATAGTTATCCATAGTCATCCATAGTTAACGTCTAGTTTGCCGCAAATGTTATTTTTAATTGTAATGAAGGAAAGACCAATGAGACGTTTCTGAGAAATTGTCGATCTTACACAAGTTTATATTAATTTTAATCGCGAGAATGGAATATCCGCGACCTATACCGGCAATATAATTAAAATTCGCAAAATAATACATGAATTGCAATAATTTAAATTTAAATAATTTTTAGAAATATATTTTGATGTATTTAAAGGTTTTTGGAATTTTTAATAATCTTTTCTGTAAATATATTTCTGAAAGAAAATAATCTGAATAATTCCAGAGAACTTCATCCTTCAATTGATTTTCTAAATCAACAATATTTGTTTTCAGCATTTAACTATCAAACCTTTTAAATTTTGAAGCACCCTATCGGACGAGGCACCCCCCTGCGGTGCGTGCCTTGCTTACCGCATTGGCCACCCCTGATGTGAGCACATTTGAGCATGTTAACATACTGACAAATTGATGAAAATTCATAGCGCCAAATTCGATTGAAAGCTTTTAGCTTTTATTTTCATTTTAAAGTGGCGGGGGAAAAAAGGCTTTTCAAATGTTAAGGATTAAAATTCTCTTTCCGTGGGTGCTTCTTATATAAACACTATTAATTGTTTAGTAAGAAGTTAATTATAAAAATAAGTAAATTGCGTGATAATTGGTTCATTGGTATCAACGGTACATTCGATGCAGACGTTGCGAGTATGATGTTGTGTACACTCATATGTGTGTGTATGATGTTGTGTATGATGTTGTGTACACTGTGATGTCTCAGTATGATGTTGTGGACACGGAGAGCATATTTGAGATGTTATCTTTATAACATTTTGAAGCTTTTTTATATTAGTTTAGAGCCTATTAATTGTAAAAGAAAAGTTATTTTAATATGAATTAGAATGCTTTATACATTATTTACTTTACACTTAATGTTAGTGAACTTTGCACAATATTTACAACTGCTTACCCTCGAATTTCACTTAATTTCTTTCAACAAATATCCTGACATCCTATTTGTTTTAATTCTCTATAAATGGAAACCTTTGCCATAAATCGTAGGGTTTTAAAAATTTTTCAATTTTATTGATATTCAGAACCTTTGCCTTTAGGGGAAGGGAATAGAAAATCTGGTGCTTTTAGGTTCTGAGCGCAATGCTATATGTGTAGAGAAATTCAGCCTTCTAAGTCAAAGATAGACTTCTGAATTATTATTATTATTATTATTATTATTATTATTATTATTATTATATATATACATATCTGGATCTACAGAGGTTCTATCCAATTTCATATTTCCGGATTGCATCTTTTCTTTATTTTTATTTTTTATTTTTTATTTTTTATTTATTGTCATTTTAATATTTTGAGCCTCCAGTTTTTGATAATCTTTTGATGCTTGTACTTGATTTGCATTTATCGCTCTTGAATGTTAATAAATTCATGTGTATTATTAATATTACCTAATAATATATATTTAAAATTAAGATCAATTTGCATTATATGGTAGCAATGGCTTCCTTTTGTTAGATATTTCCTTTCATATCCTCTTCATTTTACCTCCGTAATGTTTTTGAACCAGGGTATGCCACTGTTCATGTTTTAAATGAGTCTTATAATATTTATTTATGTATTTATCTTTACTATATATATATATATATATATATATAAGTATATATATATTATCCATCAATATGTGTATTATGTTAATTTAAGATAAATAAACATAATACACATATTGATGAAATGATAAAATTGTCCTTTAATGAGGTTTTAAAAGTTAAAATTTTGTATTAAAAAAAATCCATGTGATGCTTTACTTTTTTAAGCTAACTTTAAAAGATGTTGATCAAGATTTGACCTTGTGGGAATATATTATTTCTCTTTTATCTAGAAATTTAAACGAAGAGAAAAAGTCTATGCCGAGAAGTGTTTTTTAGATCAAATGGGAAAAACAGTATTTCTTGTGTCTGATCAAATTTTTTCCAACAGAAGTTGTATTAAAGCAATCCCATTTCAGACGATAAAAATTATACTTTGTTCGGTGTATTTCGGTCAATTAAAGGGCTTTTTAAAACCCTTGAGTAAATATGTCTGGTTCAAGTTTTACCAGGTTGCAAAAGTTATATTTTAACTATTTAATCTCACTGTTTTTTATGTTTCGTTTGGGGCAAAAAGTATCAGACATACATATTATAGTTATTCTGAAATTATATCGCTAGATTACGCTTGAGAATTAACTCTAAAATGAATTATTTCTATATTAAGTGGTTATAAATAGCTGAATTCCAAGATGTAAATAAACTTAATTGCATGAAAAAGTGTTGAGTATTAGACAAATTTTAGATGAAAATAACAATCATCTGGAATAGGGAATCGAACTCTGACCTCTTGGATTGTGTCTAAGTATGCTACTATCTTCAACAATTCAGCCGTTTGAACAAACGTATTTAAAACTTCCAATAATACGAAATGCTTTGATTTTCATTTCGGAATATTACCTGGCTGGAACTAGAATTAAACCCAGGTCTCCTGGCAGTATGCGGTCGAGCACTGTTGTGAAGCAATACAATGCCACTAATTAGTGGACCTCGTAACTGGTTTACAATAAAATGATGTAGATTTGCCAGAGCTCCATCTTACTAGTTACCGTGTACCCCAGGTGGCTGGAATTTGGCCTGTTGCTTTCACATTTAACGACTATCAGAAAATGAGGAAAACAAAATCTCTCCATATCAAATATAAATGCTTTCTTTTGCCAACAGAAGACAACTGGCTTTTCTAGAAGGTGTGCAATGTGCATGTATCTTGCTTGTGTGCTACATACGCAATGGAACTTAAATATCTTACACGCTTCGTATATTATATAAATTATTGTTCCAAAATTGTCCCAATTATAAGTAGATTAATTTATTCCACATAAAGTTTTGCCCTCATGATAGCTTTATTATTAAGTGAGTATACATATGAAATTGGGTCATTAACGCTTACATTTGTCAGCAATAATTGAAATATCTAATAAGCTGTATATAAAATTTTGATGTATCGTTTATACAAGTTTGTTTCTTTTAAGCGATCCATTTATAAATAAGATTGATAACACAAATTAAAAAAATTATATTCAGGGACGGGATTTCCGGGTGTTTAAGACACGGGAGGGGGTGCACTCGGAGGACCTGAGTTCGAATCCCGGCGTTTCCCAAACTATCCCCGTGTCTACACGGTATACAGGCGCGTTAAACTTGTGGGTCCGAAAGTCTTCCAAAAAGGTGGTTGGTAGCATGGGAAGGAGGATACGGTGCCTGTGGATGTCGTTCCTCACTGGGTTCCGATTTAATTTGAGTGGCATGGTGATGGCCGACCAACCAGATACCTTACACCTTCGGATGGTCTGGGTCGAAAGAACAAAAATAAAACTTTATATTCTAAATTGATCAAACTCCTATAAAATTCAACTAAGAATTGTATAGTGACGTAAAACCAGGTTTGTAATCCTGTACTTGTTCCCAAAGCACAATCATTTATTTTAGCAATAGATATAAATTATTTCCTTGTATAACGTCATAAATGCATCGAAATTAATTACACATTTAATTAAAATACATTAAAATTTATTCATTTTATCAATTTAAATACCGTTCTATTGAATATTTTCCATCGAAATATAGATGCAGTCTAAATATAGATCTTCTTTGGTATAGGTCCTATATTTTTAAATATCGTAAAATATAAAGAAAATGTATATATTTATGAGTGCAATGTATAACATAATTTATTAATTCGTGAATTTAAATTTCAAGTTCTTAATTAAAGTAACTCAATCATTTATATTGTAGGTCTTACCAATTATCTATTTAATAAAACAATCTGATCATGACTACACAATGCAAGTACTTCACTTCTTTCAATACAAAATAATTTTTCTTTGCATCCCCCTTTGCAGGCATTGGCGTCCTTGGACGCCAATGTCTGCAAAGGGGAATCGAACTGTTTGAGATGGGGTATGTCAAATACCTGTCTTTTTGAGAGGTTCTTCGTTTGGGACTGACGTTGTCCCTCCCGTAAGCAAAAGGTTAAAGTTTTTGCAAATGGCGGCTTTACAAAAATGCTAAGGAACTAAAATATCTTGAGAATTGTTCGTCTTGGTAAGTGATGGGATTGATCCAGTTTTTTTTTTTTTGCTATAAAAAATTACGTCTATAACAGGCATTTATTTACACACAGACGTCGCGTTGAAAATAGCTTTTTCATATTCTAGTAATCTTTCGTAGAGTTCGAAACGTGTAGATCCCTCAAAAGCCTGAGTTTTGATTTTCGACACGATGCCAATACTTTTCCTATATTAACATGTATTGTAGGGAAAGTAGAAATACATTTGATTAATACGCTATTATACATTTATGTATTATTTTTGACGTGCATTGCGTACATTTTTTGCGGATAATAAACACCAATAAGACGCAAAACAACATATGCAAGATAGATAAATAATACACAACTTTTGTTTTCGTATGAGTTTTGCATGGGATTTGTTTTAAAATACTGCTATGATATTCATATGAATAGTAGATAAAAACAATGGCTTTTTTTCAAATTTAAAATATGGTCAATCCTTTAAAACACCACCACCAACAACAACAAATAAATAAATAAATAAAATAAGTAAATAAATAAATAAATAAAATAAAATAAACAATTATTACTCTAGCTCGTATATTAAGTCTAAAATATATAAATATGTAAAACATAACGATCACAATACAGTCACACACACACACACACACAAAAAGAAAAATAAGTTAAAATTGATAAATAACAATTATAAGAATAATAATTCTCATATTTTTCAAAAGTTATTGTTGTAAATATAACACGCGTTTCTCTTAACTTACGAAATATAGATTTATTTGAAATATAAACTGATACAACCTTTCAGATGAAAATTTATAACAAATGAAATTTTACGTGATTATTTTCATTTTCAAATTCAGAACATATGGCATGGTAGCTAAAGTATTTTTTTTTATCAAGAGGTGATTAGCCGTTATTTAACAATTACAACAAAAATTATCATTGATTACTTTTAATGTTATAAGCAAAGCGATGAAGATATAAATCAGAAGAAATTTCCCCTGTTGAAGTCTTGGTAAAAGAATTATATGGGAATTTTTGACCTCACAATAATTTTCCTTTATATATACTATGCACTGTATGAAAACTAAAAATTAAGTGTATCTTTTTCCCTCACCGAATTTTACGCTAAAAATTCTGACATATGTTTTATTGTTCGAAAAGTAATTTTTAATTTAGGGAAAAATAGGGGAAAAGCAAATATTTATAGGGAAATCCAATCCACCCCCATCATAACCGCGCTTCAACCATTCACTTTGAGTTACGGCGGAACAGCTTATGCATCATTCATTCAGATAACAGAGTCACGTGATTTTCATTCAAAGAGTGGAGAAAAATATGCAGCTTTGCTTTTCCTTGTGTTAGACATACTTTTACGCCACAATTTATGATGTAATAAATGTAACACAACTTCTTTATCTTATTTAAATTAATAATACATGAGTGATTGTGAGCAGTTTCAATTTTAGGTATATTGAGCATTATCATAGAAATACAGATTATAAAGAACCAGACATATTTTTTTAAAAAGGTATGTTAAATCATGTTTAAATATTAGCAAAACTGCATATTATTTAATTGTGTTTCAATTTTAGCTGGTCTGTAACCTATTTATTCAATATATTGAATCAGCATATATTGCTAACTTCATGTTCTTTTTCTCAAAAATTATAAATACTATCAGCACAAAGTGTTTCAAAGTTGAAAGATGTAATACATTTACACATCTTAAGAGCCCATTTTACTTTCCCTGCAATACATGGTAATGTATAGGGAAAGTATTGGAATCATGTCGTCGAAAATCACAACTCGAGTTTTCGACGGATCTACACGTTTCGAGACCTCTAGAATGCGAAAAAAGTATTTTTAGTGTGACGTTAGTGTGTGTGTCTGTCTGTCTATCTGTCTGTGTCTGTCTGTGTGTCTGTGCAGATATTTTATCCATTTTAACTAAAAAAATAATTGACCGAATTTCATAAAATTTGGTAGGTAAGTCACTTGTGGGCGAATCTGGTGCTGATTCGTTTTGAGTACAATTCGGGATAAAAGAACCCGCCTTTTTTCGCGAAATGGCCTTCAAAAGCCTGTATCCACTCTCGCTAAAAACTAATAGACCGAATTTCACAAAATTCGGTAGATAAGTCGCTTGTGGGTCACCCTGGTGCTGATTAGATTTTGGTACGATTCGGAAAAAAATAATCTGCCTTTTTTTGCAAAATGGTCCTAAAAAATTGACAAAATCTAAAATAAAAAACAACTTATGCTCAAATATAAACATTAAATGCCTGTTTTATACGTAATTTTTAACAAAGAAAAAAATAAGACCAACCCCATTATACTAGGCCTAGCCGTTCTCGAGATATTTTAGTTTTTCGTATTTTCTCTACGCCACCTTTGAAAATAAGTCCAGTTATCAAATGAGAACGAAAATTGAATTAAAACTGAAATAAATTTAATTAAAATAAAGAGAAAGTGGATATAAGTCTGCAGGGAAAGTCATGTGCTGCCCA
Organism: Amaurobius ferox; assembly: GCA_951213105.1. Taxonomy (NCBI): domain Eukaryota; kingdom Metazoa; phylum Arthropoda; class Arachnida; order Araneae; family Amaurobiidae; genus Amaurobius; species Amaurobius ferox. Next base: position 112,703,925 of record OX578143.1, on the reverse strand, counting down.
CATCAGATGTTTTATTTTGCATCAGTAAGTTTTCAAAATATGATTTTTCTTCAAAATCATAGTATTTTAACCTAAATTTTGCAACCTTTATTTCTGTTTAAAAAAAAAACGTAAACAACTTACCCTCAAAATAGTGTGTTAAACTATGAACATAGTTTATATATCCATAAAAATTTCAAAATGTTGTGCACAGTAGTTGTTGAGGAAAATAAACCTAAACGGTAAAAAGCACATTCTGAAAATAAACAACAATAAAACAAGGCAATTTTGAAGATGGCATATGGAAATAAAAGGGGCATTCTCAAGTTTTAGTTTCTAGACTGTCTAATGTGATATATCGTTGGAAAAAAACATTCTAAATCATTTAAATCGACAATAAAATTAAAATTAGAGTTCCTTGGCCAATTCTCTGGTCCCGGTCGGCCCCTTTAAGAAATAAGAAAATCTATTATTTAGCTAAAGCTATTTTTTACTATATTTAAGTAATATTTGGGGTAGTTTTATGCTTAGATTACAGAAGTACATTTATAGGTATTTTAAGTATCATTAAGCATTTTAGAAATTTTCGTTTTAAAATTTTTTGCAAAAATTTAGAACATTTCTTAGTTTACTGAAATTTGAGACTTCTGCGGCACGCGTTAATATTAACCGATTTAAAAAATTGTACCGTTCAATAATATCCCCAATATAAAAATTCAGCAGGTTAGACAAAATAAATTAAGAAATTTTTAAATAATCACCACCCTTATGTTGATATGTTATAGTTTCTCTTTTATTTTGTTAAAATACGTTTAAAGCTTAGAAACTTCTGTATCACAATTTAAAATAATACGAAATTTAGATTTCTTACTATTAAAGTTATTTATACATCATGTTTAACACTTTAACCAAATATACTTATCTAAATACAAAAAAGTTCGTTGTAATTGAGGGGATTTTACATTTCAGTTGTAAGCAGCAACACTTATTATTATGCCAATTTGTTTACATGACAATAGCGTTTTTAACAAAATTAGTTATATTGTTAAAATGACAATGTATTTTAAGGGGACGGTGGACTTTGAAATTTTTATTATTTATTTATTGACTTAGAAACATGAAAATTTGTATAAATATTCCTCTTAACATTATTATATAAAATACCATTAATTTTTTTTTTCAATTTTGTTATAATTTTGTATTTTTTTTTAATTTAATTTTTTATATCGAAAATTTGAAAATGCTCCTTGCGTGCCATTTGTTCCCATTTTTGATTCATTTTACATTATGATCACTCCAAAACATATTATGAACAAATTTGGGTATTCATTTTCAAATCCCTTAGAAAGTTAATTTTTTAAAAATATTTTTTGCATTAAAACTTAATTTTCATCATTTAATTAGGTTCTTATTCACTTTTAATTACCTTAATAAGGTCCAATTATAAAATGCATACCCAGTTTCATTAAAAAGTATGAAAGGTGTCTTCTTGCCAAATTTCATGCAACTCAAACAAAAATTAAGACGCACGGAGCATTTTAAAAATGTAAAACCTTCGAAAATTCCGTTTTAAAAAAAAATGCATTTAACCTTTTGCTTACGGGTGGGACAGCATCCATCTCAAATGAAAAACCTTCTAAACATACAGGTATTTGACATACCTTATCCCAAACAGTTCAACCCCCCCCCCCCCCCTTTGCAGGCATTGGCGTCCATGGGCATCGGCGACAGAAACATCGCACCTGCTGCGTGCAGCACATATTTTAGATCTAAAACAAAAAGATTTCCAAGAGGAAATAATGCTAACTGTTATCAAATTATGCGATATTTTATAAAGTACTAAAGTCCTGATTATTCGAACTAATGTGAACTGAGAACAAACAGCTAGCTCACTGCACTGTCAATTTAGCGCATACACCGTCATGAAATTTTATGTGCCAAAACATTACGCAAAAACCTAGAATTAGATATAATTTTTTCTGTAATTTATATGATCAGAGAAACAATTATTCGAAATTGAATATTTTCATGCATTATTTTATGTAGAATATAATGATATTTCCCGGAACAATTATAGTCATACGCAGGAAAATGATAGTTTCAACCGCTGTATGGATGAACACGGTATTAAAACTGTATATATACAGTACAATATCAGTAATCGGGCAGTATTAAGAACTAGCTAGTGTCGAATTACTAAATTTGTCGGATTATCGGAAATTAGGGATAGTAGGTAAATAAATTATTTAATACATAAAGTTGTTACAACATATATGTAATTAAATTTACAATAGTGTGAGATGCAACAAAAAAAATCACGATTTGTGCAATATAAGCTTATACATATTGTACTATTGTAGGCTACTATTTGATAAAAATGTTGTTGATAGAAATAGCTTTTAATAGATGTTTGCCTCATGTACTATAGAGAGCCCTATACCATAAAGTTTTGTAATTCTATACTCGTTTTCTTCACTATATAATCTCCATAAATTTTCTATCTTGTTCTTCAGTATTAAAGTAATGATTGAAATTTTAAAACTGATTCGAATAGACAGCGAACAAAGTGAAAATAAATATGTACTTACATACAATATATGTAAAGAGGAACTATAATATATTTGAGCGAAAACGATGCGTTCACAGAGCTAGCTGTCATACCTGTCACTGTTAACGAAAATTTTATTCTGGAATGGATACAAACATCACGTGAAATGGTCATCACGTGAATGGAAACAAACATCATATGATATGAAAAAGGCCGCCTGCGCTGCCTTCTGCTCTAAGATGTCAGATTATTGGAGTAAGTCGGATCCACAAGTGACTCATCTACCAAATCTTGACTTATTTACCAAATTTGGTCAATTAGCTTTTCAGAATGGATAGATACAATTTTTGAGGGACTCTTAGATACGATTTTTGAGGGGCTCTTTTTTCCGATTCTTTTTTTCCGATTCTCTTTTTTCCGATTCTTTTTTCCGAAGTTTAATTAGCACCAGAATAAACCACAAGTGACTTACCAAATGTTGTGAAATTTGATCGATTAATTTTTCAGTTAAAGTGGATCCATGTATTGCACAGACAGACACACATACAGACGTCACACTAAAAATAGTTTTTTCGGGTTCTAAAGTGTTCGAAACGTGTGTAGATTCGTCGAAAACTCGAGTTGCGATTTTCAACTATTCCAATACTGCGATTTTCAACTATTCCAACAGTTTCGACTATTCCAATACTTTCCCTATACATTACCATGTAGGGAAAATAAAAGATTGACCAGAATGAAAGGGTTAACGTTTAACCAACCAAATACATTCTTCATGACAAAAAGGCTCGTTAACGGACGTCTGCTCACGTGACAAAACACGTTCTGGTTGAGTAAACCCCAAAAGAAATTATCTGCTCCCCCCTCCTCTTCATCACTGTATGAAATATACAGTATTTCTAATGATATGTTAAAACATTGGGTGGAGTCAAAGGCTTTATCTGGTGACATTCTCCACGCTCTGTGATTTCGCTAAATCATCAAAAAAGATTAATATAAACGTTACATCGGCCATGGTCACATGACGACGCTGTTAAAAATCCAGCATCATTGCGAAGATTTTAGGTGTGATGACAAAAATACGATCAGGCAAGTACACACAAAAAAAGTTCGATAGAATTCCTTAAAAAATGTATGGTAAAAGTTTTGAATTTTATAGTTATGAGCGTTTTCTATACACTTCTATAAAAACTCTATAGATTTCCCTATAAACTTTTGAGATATCTGTAGAAGTATAGATAATTCTACAGGAGTTTCTACAGATCATTTTGCAGAAATCATACATAGAACTTGTACAGAACTCTATAGAAAATTTTATGAAAACTCTATAGACTTACGGAAACTTTATAGAGACATATTTAGAAACACTATAGAAGCCTCTTTAGCAACTCTAGTGCAATATTTATGGTTTCTACAAATAAATCATAAATCATAAATCATAAATTTGTGAATTTTTTTTATAAAGTCTTTTATGGAAACTCTAGAGGTTTTTATAGAAGTGTGTTCTTCAGAAAATCTGTAGATTTGTCTGCAGAAAATAATTATTTGTAGATACTCACTTTTACAGATAATTCTACAGAAATCATATGTAAAAATATATGTAGAAATATGTAGAATTCTATGAAGAAATTTATTGAGCGCCGATTTCAAATCCAGAGGATAATGAACAAGCAGGATATTAACCTGGGTAAAAATAGTAGTAGCAGGAGGCTAACCTGAGGAGAAAATAGAAGGAGGTGGTCAGTCAGATTGTCAATTGCCTGCCAATCTGACATTAGAGGGTGGAGAATGCAGAGTCTACATCGACTATAAAAGCTTCCAATTTCGTCCAAGTAGCTCAACGGTAGAGTGTTGGCTGGCCAGTTCGGAAATCCAGAGTTCGATTCCCGGTTGGGTCAACAGGCTCTTTACAAGGCTTATATAGAAACTCTAGTGGTTTCTACAGGTAATTTTGCAGATAGATATTTCTATAGAAGCTTATTAGAAATTTGTATAGAAAACTTTATAGAGACTTCTATAGAAATATTATAACCTTATAAGAACTCTAGAGATTTCTGTAAAAGTATCTATAGAACTTCTACAAATAATTATATAAAACTTCTAGGAACTTTTATAGAGACTTCTATAGAAACTCTATTTATTTCTATAGAAATTTCTTCAACAGAGAAGGATCTGTAGAATTATTTGTAGGTAAAATTATCTCTAAATATTCACATCTATAGGTAATTTAACAGAAACCATATAGAGACTACAATTGAAACTTTAGAAAAATTTATATGAGTTTCTGTAGTGTGTATATAAATCTACAGAAAATACATAGAGGCTTGGCAGAAACTTTATAAACCTGCATATAAACTCCATAGATACTTCAACAAAAACTAGAGATTGTTCAGCGTTTCTACAGATATTATTGCAAATATTCATAAAGACTTGTATAGAAATTCCTATAAAAATTGCACTTGGACTATAAAAATTGGATTTATATAGATACACTAGAACCTTCTAAAGAAACTCTAAAGACTTCAACAGATTCTCTACTTCTATATTCTAGAAACTTTTAAAGAAGTTTTAGCGACTTCTATAGATACTCTAGATTCTTCTACAGAAACTTGATGTTTTTATAGAAATTTCTATATTCTTTAAAAATCATATAGAAACCAAATAGTACAACTTTAGAAATAAATTAAAGTTTATTTTCAAATTACAGAACGTTAATGTACAGACATCGCCTTAAAACATGCCCAAAGATAGAGGTCAAATGTTTAAAAAAAATTTTCTTTTTAAATTATAGGACGCTTTAAAATACAAATATACAGAAATCGCCTTAGTGCTTTCGGGCTTATGAATGCCCTTCATGAGAATGGTTTTTTCCTTGATTGATAGAAAAGAGGTTAGTAATGATCGTCTGACGTATTAAAAACAGCAGACGGTTTCTGATATATTGAGGGTATATTAGAGCCACCTAACTGAAAAAAAAGCTATTATTTCAAGTAATAAAAGTAATAATCGATTGCGACAGAAAGCTATGCAATAAATCATTAATTTGACTAATTTCTCAACACTGTACCATACAAGCTTCGATTCAAAGTATATTTATTTCTCTGCGGAACATTTTCTAATCCCCAACAGTCAAGACAGGAGCCTGTTATTGCGAAGTAGGGTCCCGAAAGCTATCCAAATATTGTCCATTTAAAGCAGCTTTCTCCCGATGTTTAATTCATCCGATCTTTTCGGGCGCCCGCTGATCCGCCCCCAGGGGCTGTAGATGTGTGGGGCTTAGGCACTGGATTTCGGATGACACCTTCTCGCTACAGAACCAGTAAATCCCTTTGGGAAGAGAATGGCTACTTTTGGCGAGGAATCGCCGTTTTGGCGAACTCAGAAAAAGTATTACGCTGCAAGAGTACATTTAGGACAGTGGTTCCCAATCTTTTTCGGGTCGCAAAACCTTTTAGACTGAATATTTTTACTTTCTCATGCTATGCAATTTAGTATATAGAAAGTGTTGTTTTCACAAAAATTTTCGAATTAGGGATTTTGATGCCAATATATGGTTTAGGACATTTTGACCACGTTTTGACTATTTTTGGAGTGATGCCCGTCTGTCTGCGTCTGTCTGATATTTGTGACCGATTTCTTGTGTACACGATAACGGCCACACATATTAATGGATTTTCGCGAAACTTTGTATGCGGCTTGGATATCGAAAAATCTAGAACTAGATACGATTTTTTTTTTAATTTGAGCGAAAACTTATATTTTTTTTACCATGACAGCATAGTACAAAATTTGACATAATCACGCATAAAAGGGTTTATTTATGGCTCAATGATCACGATACTTAATAGTTTCAATCATTGTTGTCAAAAATAGCCGTGATATAATTGTTGTGTTTGTGACTTCACTGGCCCCCCTCGGGGAGGGAGGCAAGTTACACCCCGGGGGTATATTGTCAAGTACGGTATCAATTGAGAGATTTCGTCAAGACCTTTAAAGTAAAGGGTAACACGCTATAATTGTAATCATATGGACCCACGATATCTATTTTTCAATATTTTACTTGTAAACTTTAGGGGGGGGGGGGAACTCACAAGCTACTTAAAAATGGATTATGGGAAAAGTCGAGTTGAGGTACACTCCAGTTAATTTATAAAATAATATGATGTGGGCAGCATATGATTTTCTAATCCAATGCTTTTGGTTTTTCACGCAGAGCAAATAATGGTGAGATCCTCAGCAAATGGCATTGAATTAATTGTAACAATTTGGCATTGAATTAACATCACGTTAATTGACACTGGGTGCGTTTGGCAAATTATCAGTACAAACAGAGTGATTACTCATACTCTGCAAAATCCTCATCAAAATGCAATGAACTGTTAATGAGTATGAAGTGAAATAAATGATTAGAAACCTCGAACGTCATACAAATTCTGATGTATGGGCAGCACATGACTTTCCCTGCAGACTCATATGCACGTTCTCTGTATTTCTTCAATAATTCATTAAACTGAGTTTAATTGCCCAAAATAACACCCATAATTATTTAAAATTACACTGAATATGCACTTTTAATTCAATTTTCGTTCTCATGTGGTAACTGGACTTATTTTTAAAGGTGGCTTAGCGAAAATACGAAAAAACTAAAATATCTCGAGAACGGTTAGTCTTAGTGTAATGGGGTTGGTCCTATTCTTTTTATCGTTAAAAATTATGTATAAAACAAGCATTTAATTGATATATTTCAGCATACGTAGTTTTTTATTTTAGATTTTGGCGATTTTTGAGGACCATTTCGCAGAAAAATGCAGGTTATTTTTTCTAATCGTACCAAAATCTAATCAGCACCAGGGTAACCCACAAGTTACTTATCTACCAAAATTTGTAAAATTTGATCTAGTAATTTTTCAGCAAGTGTGGATACAGGCAATTTTTGCGGGCCATTTCGCAAAAAATGGCTGGTTAATTTATCCCGAATCGTAACCCAAAACTAATCAGCGTCATCCACAAGTGACTTACATACCAAAATTTATGAAATTTGGTCCATTAGTTGAATTAGAGTGAATACATACATTTGAACAGACAGACAGACAGACAAACAGAGAGACACACGCACAGACGTCACGCTAAAAATAGGTTCTTAGTATTCTTGAGGTGCCAAAACGTGCAGATCCGTCAAAAACTCGAGTTGCTATTTTCGACATAATTCCAATACTTTCCCTATACATTACCATGCATTGCAGGGAAAGTAAAAATCTGATGTGAGCAGCACATGACTTTCCTTGCAGATTCAAATTCATTTTTCAATTTTTTATTTCATTATGCATTAAATTGAATTTAATTGCAGAAAATAATATGGATAATTTTCTGATATTATATCCAATTCGTTTTTTATTGCATCTTCGTTTCGTTTGCCAACTTAATTCACTTTAAATTCTTCTGGTCCTTAAAATTCCAAAAACTACAATATCTCGCGAGCGGTTTATCATACAGTCATGGGGTCAGATTTATTAAATTAGTTGTCAAATTTTACATGTAGAACAAGTACTTAATTAATATATGTCATCAATTTTAGTCATTTATTTTAGAGTTTCACTATCTTGAACATGTAGCATTTTATTTTAGATCGAATATATTAGATTTGCGGGTCATTTTTAAAAAAAGGGTAGATTCTTCTTTTTCGAATCGTATCAAGATCTAACCAGAATCACAGTATCCTACGAGTGGCTTATCTACCAAATTTCACAGACGTCACTCGAAAAATATTTTATTCGTATTCTGGAGGTCTCAAAACGTGTAGATCCGTCGAAAACTTGAGTTGCGATTTTCGGCATGATTCTAGTACTTTCCCTATATATTATCATGTATGGTAGGGAAAGTAAAAAAACACCCTCTTTCGTGAATGGAATGAATTAGATCCACGAGAATGATGTTAACAGATTTGTTGCATAATATTACATGTAGAAAGTGGACATATTGGACAATACTTACTACTTTTTCTACTGCGTAATTCTTACTATTGTGTAATTTTTTTGATAATTTTTCTTGAAAAACGTTTAATATCTCAAGTACGGTTCATACTAGCTTGAATTCAATAGAGTTCCAGTATTTACTAATTGTATCAAATTACTTTCGAAACACTTCATTTTTCGGTGAGATATCGCTTACAGACACACACACACATACATACACAGATACACACACACACACACACACAGACACGCACATACACGCATATATATATATATATACTTACATACATAGGGCGCGGTAGCCCAGTGGTTAGGGAGCGGGAATTGCAGTCGGTAGGCCCGGATTCGATGCCAAAACTGCCGCCATGTTCACGCGGAGTACGATCACGTTAAACATGTGGGTCCGTAAGTCCTTCCGAGACGTTGGTGGTAGGGGAAGGAGGGTACGGTCCCTGTGGATGCCTCCCTCACTGGGTTCCGGTCTAAATTGGGTGGCTCTTTTCGGCCGCCCAAACAGTTACCTTACACCTTTCTGATAGGTCGGACGGTCTGGATCTCACCAACACTAAGATACATACATATAGACATCCCCCTCAAAAACGTTGGATTTGAGTTCAGAGATGCTTAAAAGGTGCTTTGCCGTTGACTCACATTCGAATTTTCGACCCCGTATATAACGGGTGATTCAAAAGTTCGGAGCAAAAGTAAAATGCGTTAAAAAATATCTATGGGTCGGAGAGACATGCGGTTTGCAGATTAATATTCACCGTGTTGCGGGATTTTGTATGGCATGAAAAAAAAAATTAGTTCAAAATCTCGACACTGGGGGGCACTGCTGCAAAGAAAACAACGAAAGGTAATAATTGTGAAATGAGATATTTTATTTCAGCATGATTTACAGCTGTAAGTGCTCAATATATATATATATATATATATATATATATATATATATATATATATATATATATATATATATATATATATATATATAAATATATATAAATATATATATATATATGTTCAATAAACGTAATAATTATGATATGAAGATTAACCATATAATTGGATGGAAGTCGAATTTGTCTAGGAATATTTTCCGCAACATCATAACAGGACATCTGAGAAGAAATCGTAATAATAATACTTTCAAAAAAGATTGTCTCACATGCAACAAACTCATTTTACAGGAAGCACTTAAAAATCATTACCCACGGAATTTCCTTAAAGATATTTACAATTCTTTCTTTAAAGAAGAGGATTATTCATTCTTTAATGACTTGTGAATATGACATCATATTTGAAGAATCGAGGTACGCATGCGTATGGGTACATACTATATATGGCGAAACGGACGATACGTTTTAGTAGGTAGCATCATTGCCAACGTGATTTCGTCGTTCCATTTCTGTCTTCTTTCTGTCTGCATTCTGAGGCCTCCTTTTCTGCATTATGGAGCTTTCATTTTTGCACATGCTACGGGGATCTGTCATTGAATTGCATTGGTATCCGTGGGCGTTGTCTAGACGAAAAGTACTTAAAACGGGAATGAGAGGTCGCTATCCCTCTCAGCCATTTTTATGCAATTCATATGGTTTTCCCCTTTTCCTTTTTTCCTTTTTTCAAATCGTTTAAATTAGTTATATCCTGCTTCAGTATATAGTGCTGCATTGCGCCTTTTTCTGAGTGGTATTATATTACATTTTTACGTATATTTCATATTTGTATAGTTCTATATATATATATATATATATATATATATATATATATATATATATAATAAATATGTTGTTTAAATATTATATTTTCAAATGTCAAGACTGGAGGTTATAAATTATTCCCTTTGTAAAAATAACGCGCTTAAGCTGCTGATAATTTTTAAGGTACTATTTAATTGAAGATTTTTATGATTACTTGTAATATATAAACCCGAGAAATACCAATGAAAATTGCTTGTAAACTGAAGGTTTTTGCAAATCAGAAGCCTAGTGTAGCACGATGAGCTATGCAAGAAGTTTGGAAATTGAAAAATGGAAACTAGTGATTATAAAAGGAATAAAATGTATATGAGAAGCATTTCTGAAACCATGTACGTTATCAAGGGCCATACATGTTTCATTAATGCTGATTCTACGTTTCTGTTTACATAACTGTAAAATGTATTACAGAAATAATGTAAATGGCCCGACGTAGAAGAAAAGACAAAGTGGATCAAAAACACAAAAAAATCAAACATGAATATAAAATATTCTGTTACACCAGCTTGTGGCTAATTATTGAATTGAGGATGCAACCTGCTTTGAGAAAACTGCTTAGTCAGTAACAAAAAATTCACTGTAACCTGTTCTGAGATGATTGGTAATACACATGCTTTTCCAGAAGTACCACTGTACTAGGGGTAGATATATTTTCATTATATTCTTTTGATATTACTTTATAATACTTTGCATCCTCAATTCAATAATTAGCCACAAGCTGGTGTAACAGAATATTTTATATTCATGTTTGATTTTTTTGTGTATTTGATCCACTTTGTCTTTTCTTCTACGTCGGGCCATTTACATTATTTCTGTAATACATTTTACAGTTGTGTAAACAGAAACGTAGAATCAGCATTAATGAAACATGTATGGCCCTTGATAACGTACATGGTTTCAGAAATGCTTCTCATATACATTTTATTCCTTTTATAATCACTAGTTTCCATTTTTCAATTTCCAAACTTCTTGCATAGCTCATCGTGCTACACTAGGCTTCTGATTTGCAAAAACCTTCAGTTTACAAGCAATTTTCATTGGTATTTCTCGGGTATATATATTACAAGTAATCATAAAAATATTCAATTATATATATATATATATATATATATATATATATGTGTGTGTGTGTGTGTGTCCACCACCACGTCCCAGTATTGAGTGCAGTCGCGGTATTACGCCTAATACGAGCTGGTATTAGGCGTAATACCAGCGTGATACTATATCAGGCGTAATACCGCGATTGCACTTAGTACTGGAATGTGGTGCGGTGGACACCATTGAGCACTTGCAGCTGTAAATTATGCTGAAATAAAATATCTCATTTCACAATTATTACCTGTCGTTGTTTTTTTTGCAGCAGCACCCCCCAGTGTCGAGATTGCGAAATAATTTTTTTTTTCATGCCATACAAAATCCCGCACCACGGTGAATATTGATCTGCACATCGCATGTCTCTCCGACCCATAGATATTTTTTTTTATCGCTTTTTACTTTTGCTCTGAACTTTTGAATCACCCTGTGCTGTCCCAATATACATTATAATATGTATCTAGGGAAAGTAAAATATTCATTATGCATTCTGAATATGTTACTTTCTTATACTTTTGCGAAGAGAAAGTATTTTCCGAAAATTCTAGAATTCAAGACATCCCGACCCCATTTTAAGCCTTTGAAGATATGCCCTTCTGTGTGTATATTTACGTGTATATATCTGTAAGATATTAACTATTCAGCTCAAGAGTAAATGCATGTAATTTTATGCGTAGAGTTATATTTTGGGAAAAATTAAAAATTGCTAGAATCTGTAGTAATTTCCATGATTAGAACTCTAATTATTTGAAATTTAAGATTTTCATAGCATTATATTTTTATCTATGAAAACAGGTTACCGGTTATAGGTATTAAATTAATGTACATATAGGTATATTTAGGTATGGTATAGGTATTAGGTATGGTATAAGTATTGGGTATGGTATAGTTATTAGGTATCGTTATGTATAGGTATAATTAATGTATGAAATTAGAATTTTCGTGAATTTTAATTGTTAAAATTATTCAAGCCATAAATGTATTAATACCATTGATGCATAAGTATTTAAAGTGATATAGCACCATCTATTGATGCCAAAAGGAAAATAATTATTTCTCAGCACAGTGGTTGTATAATGATGTTTTCAAAATCAACAAAAATATTCAAATTTGATCCAGTTTTTATAGCATATTCGCCATTATTCGCCATTATCTTACATGTCTATTTGATCATCTTTGATATGTGTGTTATATGTATATGTTTAATTAAAAAACGGGTTGTTATTTTAAAAGCTTTTGTGAATGTTTATCAGATTTTGAATTCGAATGGCAACATCCATGGGATTTCAACTAATAAACCTTTGTGCAAGTTTTGCCATAAGCACAAATTAATTTGAACATAATTAAAAAAGAAACAAAAATCTAATTGCTGGCAAATAAGGATTGTTAGTCGTTTAAATAGATCAAACCATTGCCACATCAATGTCTTTAAAACATCATTATTTAAAAATATTTAAAGTCAAGTAACACTATCTGATGTCTAAAAGAAGAGTTTGTTACATAAAAATATACTCTCCCTTCGACCGCTTGTATCATTTTCCCTTCATGTTAACCTAGGGAAATTAGGCAGTAAACATCGAGAAGAAGTGCTAAAATCAACAAGAAAGATGAATCATGCATAAAGCATAGATTATGAAACCCTTTCTAACTGAAATGCAATGTTATTTAAACATCTCTAAAATGCGATACATTCAGCGGTGATATTTTTTAAATAATCACAGTACTACAATAATTTATTTTACTTGGAAATTTAAAACTTCAACAAAAAAGGCAATGCTATAAAATCGTCTGCTTCTCTATGTAAAATCAATGAATATTTCATTCATATCACATATACTCCAGACTCCAGAGTTAAATAATATTGAGTTAAAAAAATTCAGCAATTCTTATACAATTCATCTTACAATCGCTTGATTTGTTTACATTCTGCATACGTTAAAATTAGGCTTCGTTGTAGAAATAATCAAAGTTTAGTGATCATTTAAAATAAAAAATATTGAAGTTGCGTAGGCACAGAATTTAGATGCACAAATAATATGCAAAAATAAAGATGCAGCACTAAATATGAATTTTAACGATCCTTAAAAATCACGATTTTTACACAGCTAAAAAAAAATGGATGCCATATTTTATTTTGCAATGAGTCACGTCATCTCTTCATATATCATTATAATTATTATTTCAATTTTTATTTAAAAAACTACCCAACATATTTAGCTGAAATTTTTTTATATATTTTATGAGATAAGTTAAATATTTCTTAAAAATTTCGAAGCAATTTGTGATTTTTAACTTTGCTTAAAAATGTTTAAAAAAAATTAGGTTCCGTATTTCATTTTCTCAACCCGGGTTCAATCCAAAACTAATTGGGCTGTATGATTTATTTTCATTTCCATATGTCCCACGGACCGTCTTAACAACATGCTAAAATTTCATTTTGATAAAATCATTTTTTAAGGCAGTTATCGTGCGAACGGACAGATAGACAGATGGAGTGACCAAATTCATAAACACTTTTCAACTATGTTGGAAAGTGTTGATAAAAAGACACCTCAATCTTTAGTGCGTATGAAAAAATCTGAACAAACTGCAAAAACTACAGCAGTTCCAAGGATTTGCTCCACTCACTGGCGACAATATTTGGCGCTTTTCTGGCAAATATTCTTCCACGGTATAAAAAAGAATAGAGCATAAAACAAATTCAGCAACCCTCTTTTCCCAAATCCGCAACCGACACTGTCACCCCTCTGCGGATTATTTAAAAACCGCACCGCCCCCCTACACCCTCCCAAAACAATGGCTAGATCTTGCGCAATAATAATATGGCACTTGACTCGGAGGAAGATCTGATTTTCTTTTAGAGTTGCTAATAGCCTCCTTTGATTATAACATGAAAATTAAATTTGTCGAAAGAGCAGAACTTTGAAAGACACTTTATGCATTAATAATCTAAGAAACTGATTATACTATGCATCAATATAATAGCTTCTGATACGTATTATCAACCCTAATTTGTAATAATATCAACATGTTGCACAAATCTCTATTTGTGTGAACCTAATGTATCAGCAAATTTTCCACAATATATGATCATATTTAATTTTCTTTAATTCTTATTTTTATTTTCTCATGCTATAGAATATAGTATAGAGAAAGTATAGTTTTAACGAAAATTTTTGATTTCGAAATTTTTATGCTAATATATGTTTTAGGACCTATTGAACACGCTTTGACTATTTTTAGAGTAATGTCCGTCTCTATGTCTGTCTGTGGTCGATTTTTTGTGCACACCATAGCTGTCATAAATATTAATGGATGTTCACGAAACTTTATATCCGGCTTTGTTATCGAAAAATTTAGAACTGGGGGGGGGGGAGTTTTTGAAATTCGAGCGAAAACTTTAAAATTTATTAGAAATCTTATAGTTTTTTAACATGGCAGTATAGAACAAAATTTGACGTAAAAATGTATAAAAAAGGTAATTTGTGGCTCAATAATCACAAAACTTCAGAGTTTCAACCATTGTAGTGAAAATTGGCAGCGACGCAATTTTTGTGTTCGTGACGTAAATATCCCCCCCCCCTAAAGGGGGTACATTGTCAAACTGGGTACTAATCAAAACATTTTTTTTTTCAAACTTTTTAAAATGAAAGGGCAATATGTTATAATTATGATCGTTTGGACCACAATACAGATTTTTAAAATTTTTTCTAGCAAAATTAAAAAAAAAAAAAAAAGATCACATGCTACTTAAACATAGGTACTGGTATGAAGTCGACTCAAGTTAATTTTTAGATTATTTTAGACATCAGTTTGCGCGTATTTATTTCTACTTTCTTCGTTTGAAATGCATACTATCTATTTGCAACACACACTATAAGAATAAAAAAAAATCTAATATCATTTACCCAGTTCATTAAGTTAAAGACGGTTAATTTTTGAATGCTTTTTTAGTAGCAATGATTTAAATAGAGACTTATTTAGCTACTGTTAACAAAAATCATAAAAATGATAAAAGATGATTTTGTTATTATGATAAAAGCAATCCAATCGAGCAAATTACATTTTTTACTTAGAATTATTCTTGATGAACTTTATAACCAGTATCACAGCAACTCTATTTGGCGCCTGGTTCGAAGTCATTTCGATTGCGCCTCTTTTCCTATATACTGTATCTAGGCGCCTCCATATAGATATGGCGCCTGATGCGAAGGCACCGCTAGCACTACTCCTGTTGCGACGCTGTTTATAATCTGTTCGAAAAACGCTGACAATGTTGGACAATAACAACTTCAGAAATACGCTAAAATAGCGAGTATAGAGCGTTCCTAAACTTTGTAAGGAAAGGTTCATGAGTATATACGTTAGGTCTATCCGTAATAAAGATATTGTGCCTGATTGAATAATACAGCCTTATTGCAGCGTCCCTAACGGAGAATTTAATTTAAAAAGTAAAGATATCGAACGCGGCAAGAAATCGAGATAGGCGAAAAAAGCCAATTATAGAGGTGTAGAGCATTGTTTCATGAGTAAGAATAAAACGATTATAGAATGCCCTTATTTCTCACAATATGATTATTGATGAATTGCTGCCCTATTTAAGAACGCTAAAATTAACAACACTTATATGCCCGAGATTCGGAGGCGAGATAGCTCACATTTTAAGGCACGGGAATTGCTCACGGAGGATCTGAGCTCGATTCCCAAATTATATCCGTATCTACGCGAAGTACAGGCAGTGGTCGAAAGTAGCGCGCTACAAGTAGCGAAACTGTCGCATGGTAAACCCATGATCCAATATTTTCGGGGGATACGATCTAGAGTTTACGTATTTATTTTAGGGATCAGCCTTTTCGTTTGGCCAGCTGCACTCCTAAGAAATAGAAAACAGGATGTCGGGGAGTGTTCTTTTGGATATCACATTTTTACCGAAAGATTTAACGTTTGTCCGGTTCGGACGGTTCATAGAGCTGGCGGGCTGTTTGAATTAGTGGCCGAAAGCATATCAGTTTCGCAGGGGCTTGAGAAGGGGCTTTTTTGTTTCTGGAGGTCTAAAAGCCAATGGCGTTTCTTTGGGGTCAAGGGGTTAAGACCCAAAATCCAATGAGATAGTTGTATGCGCCTCAGGGGCGTGTTTTAAAATCTTGGAGAAAGAGAGAGTTTTCAGAAATTTGAAAAAGGAGCGAGGAGAATGATCTGGGACTCGAGGGCGAGAAGTAGCCCCTTTAAGTGCGTTTCATTCTGAAGGATGAAAGCCCGCAACTCGGCCAGCGATGTTGGTGAGTTACCCATTTGGGACCTTTTGCCTATTTTGTATTTTTTCGACCTCTCTCTCAGTTTTAAGGATGATTAAATATAACATAGAAATAGTTAAGCCTAATTTTTTAATTACCATCTTTCACATTTTAGTCTGTGAGACTATATATACTTTTGTATTTGTTTATCTTAAATTGGTATTCATCCCATTTGGAATACGGGAAGTTGTGTTTTAAATATTTTAAATCAATATTGTGTAAATATTTATATAGTGTAAATAAATTAATGTTTGTATATACACACGGCCTTTTTCTTCTTCGCGCTCTAACCGGGCGTGTAATAAAAGAGGTAGTTACCTCGGGACAGAAACTACAGTAGTCACTACTTTTTCTCGTAGTTTGTAATGTAACGCGCTACTTTTAAAGATAAGTAGTATAGCGAGTAGCGCGTACTTTTAACGTTACTTCAGTAAACAAACAAGGTGCCATTCTAGATATCATGTCATCACCCTTTCTTTATGCGTATGAAATTTAGTGTTCTACGCAACGATGTACGACGAATGGATGCAGGGTTAGGAAGGCTATTGCCTCATGAAGTTGATTTTTTATATGGATATATTCAGATGTGTTATTTTCCAAAAGATCCTGCTTCTCTGATTGCAATTTTGAGGTGCAAATTCTACTAAAAATGAACAAACATGTTTTTAAATAAACAGTTTTTACTTTTATTTTATTTTGTACTTTTAATAAATAAAATGGATACACGTCCACTTTAGTTAAACTTTAAAATCAAAGACAACCAAAAATAGGTTTAAAAGTCCTTTAATAAAATGTCCTTTCCTTGACGTGAAGGGCATTGGGATGCCCGAAAGCGCTTTGGCCGTTGTTGTTGTTGAGACCCAGACCGTCCGACCTACCAGAAAGGTGTAAGGTAACTAACTGTTTGGACGGCCGGGAAGTGCCAGCCAATTTAGACCGGAACCCAGTGGGGGAGGCATCCACAGGGACCGTACCCTCCTTCCCCTACCACCAACCACTCGGAAGGACTTAAGGACCCACATGTTTAGCGTGATTGTACTCCGCATGAACACGGCGGCAGTTGTGTCAGCGTGCAAATCCAGCGCGCAAACCACCGGGCCCGAAATGTGCCAACAGCACGCGGTGTTCCCAGGTGGTCACACACCCAAGTACTAACCGCACCCGGTGCTGCCTGACTTCGGTGATCTAACGAGAACCGGTGTTTTCAGCACGGTGCGGCCGTTGGCCAGCGCTTTGGCCGTGTAATTTTTGTACGTCAAGGAAAGGATATTTTATTAAAGGACTTTTAAACCTATTTTTGGTTGTCTTTTATTTTAAAGTTTATACTTTTATTTTATTTTACTGTTTTCAGAAGTGGGTAAAAGCGTAAAGATTGGTAAGTTGATCAGTAAATTTTACTTCAGAACCTAGAGTATACGCATATCCTCAACTTTTTGTGAAAATTGAAGCTGCGGCAAAATTCGTCTTATACTAAAAGCAGTTATGTAGTGACTACATTTTAAAAATAGTTTGTAGTCACTACTTTTTAAAAAAGTAGTTGTAGTTGTAGTTAGCTACATTTGTCATAATGTAGTTGTAGTTGTAGATCACTACAATAATAAAGTAGTTTTTCCAACCACTGAGTACCGGTATATTAAATCTGTGAGCTGAAAGTCCCTTCGAAAGAGGCAAGGAGTGTAAACATTAGTCCTTTCATTCAATGTGGATGATACAAATAAAAATAGGAAATTTATTTCACCGATAAACCTTATTTGTCCCAATCCAGGTGATACTCTATAGCATATGTTATCACAAATACTTAGTTTTAGAATTTTAGATTTGCGTGCCAATACGAATCATTTGTAAACAACATTCTTCGAAACATCCCCCTACTTGAGTGTTGAACAACAACACTTATGTTTTTGTTTTTTAGCAATGCATTAAGATATAACTATCTCAAAAGCGTACCGAAAACGCCTACAATGTTTTCTGACATGGTTGTTATCTATTTGGAAATCGAAAGACAAAACAGCTTATATAGCGTAATTACTGACAAAAAAAAAAAAAAAAAAAAAAAAAAAAAAAAAAAAAAATCCCTCACCCAGATCAAAACAAAGCAAACGTTTTGACAAAGATTCCGTTTCTGTTCGACACACGAGTTTAAAAAACCCACATACCCAGCCTTTGAATTAACATTCGATTTTCTTATCGTTCGTAGGCGTATTTTTGTCTGTCGAAAAGCTTTTATTTCAAAGTTCATTGTTATATTTTCTCTGTCAAGCAAACACGCAAGCGTGCATGTCAGTCATTAAAAATATATATTGGGTACTTACAGGCCATCAACGTATAACTTATGTCTCTTTGAAATCGATGAGTTTCGATTTTACGTGCTCGTGGAATCGTTTTATCTGATCTTTCATGAGACGAAACTAAAATAAGTATTTTAACGGTAACCGCGACCGTTTGCCGAATTCCCACGTCCCTGTAACCAGCAGATGTATTGTTTTTCTATGTCTGCGGTCTTAAGTATTGGAGAAATCGTAGACTATGAACATGAGAAAGCAATTTTTTACTTCTTCTTCTTCTTCTTTGTAACGAATTTCGATTTAAAACGAAACGGAATTTTGTTTTATTTCACGCTTGAGATACCTATGAGCTTGTTTTTATAAGGATTCACGGAATTTTCGGTGGTACTTGAATGACATAAATTGAAGAATACAATAAGATTAAAGAAAACAATATATAGCCTCAATTTTTAGTAGATTTATAGAACATAGGTTGAAGTTTAGCTGTAATAAAATATGAGAAAAAACAAGTTTTCCTCTGTCTTCCCCTACACAACAGAGGCGCAAAGAGGAGTGAGTAGAAAATAAAATTTAATTACACACAAAATTGCACCCAATCGAGGGTGTACGCAGATGAAATAGCTTCGACAGTTTTGAATAATATTAATTGCAGTAATAAATAGATTTATATAGTATTGTTTTAGGCTAAATCTGAAATCCCTATTTCCTTTCGACAATTTTTTATATCACTTTTGTATAATGATACGATTTAAATAGTATTGTTTTGAATTAAATCTGCCTATTTACCCTTAATTGGGTTCATTTCGGAATTTATTTTCTACTTTCAGTGCGTCACTGTTGTGTAGGGGAGGACATTGAAAACCTTTTTTTTTTCATAATTTATTTTTCACTTTTTCATGCGCCACTGTTGTGTAGGGTAGAACATTAAAAACCTTATTTTTTTCATAATTTATTTTTTACTTTCAAATTTTCATTTTTTTTTTTTTTACATAATTAACGTTCACACCTATATGGTGTTATACATGGTTCGACGCGTTAGGATATTTTATTAAAAGAAACTGAACTGTAAAATCGCGAAAGGAAATTCGTAAAAAGAGCAAAAACACCGTCATGGCATACGTAAATAACATAATCATGTAACGTAGTGACGTGACACTGACACTATGATGGTTGAAAATGTATCAGTGCGTGCGATCAAACTGTGTGCCGAGTTGCAGCTCTTTATGTTCTCTTGGAGCTGAGAACGAGTCCTTCAAAGATGACGTAAGAAAATGACATAACAATGTAACGCAATGATGTGAAAATTTGGTAAATGAAACTGTTCTGCAGGATCAAACTGTGTGGAGTTTCAGCTTTCTACGTGATCTGGGACCGAGAACGAGCCCGTTATAGATGATGTATGTAAATGACGTGTAACGTAATGACGTAAGAGTCTGGCAGATGAAAATGTTCCGCAAGATCAAACTGGGTGCTGCGTTTCATCTTTCTACGTACTATAGGAGCCGAGAGCGAGCCCGTCATAGATGACTTACATAAATGACATTTAACGTAATGACATGAAAATTCGGTAGATGAAAATGAACACTATAAAATTTATACTAAAGGTATTATTTTTGAAGATACCTTTGACATATAATATCAAACTTAAAGATCTTTTACATTTCTGCTTTTTCTTCTTCTATCCGAAGGTGTAAAGTATCTGTTTGGATAGCCGAAAAATGCCACACAATTTAGACCGGAACCCAGTGGAGGCAGCATCCACAGGGACCGTACCCTCCTTCCCCTACCACCAACCTCTCGGTAGAACTTACGGACCCACATATATAAGGTAGGATCGAAAAGTTAGGAGACTGTGCTAATATCTCCAACCCTGATTGGAGGAGAGGGGAACTATTTTACCGTGGCGTAGAGGCACATGCGACGCGAGATGTGAAAAGCAAGAAGCAGATGTTTTTCCAGACAATGCATCTCAGTAAACTCTAGTCGTTCGCGTTCGTCGAATTGCAGCAGGTGCAATGTTTCAGTCGGCGATTTCGCCAAAACGTTGGCAGAATTTGATATTCGCACCTTGCTTTTCAAACACCATTTCCGTTTTCGACGAACGCCAACGACTACTGTTCACTGAGACGCATTATCTGGAAAAACCCTGTACTTCGGAACTGCTTCTTCCTTTTCACATTCTCATGTGCCTCTACGCAGAACTAGTTCCCCTCTCCTCCAATCAGGGTTGGAGATATCAACACAGTCTCCGAACTTTTTGATCCTACCTTGCATAACGTGCTCGTTCTCTGCGTGAATACGGGGACACTTTTGGCAGACCCGGGAATAAAAACCGGGTCGTCTGAGTGCAATCCCCGCGCACTAACCACTGAGCTGTTCCACACCCTTTTACATTTATTAACTTTCAGTGAATAAAAGTTTTCCTGCCATGGGTATATTTAGTTTTAAATATTATTTACCTACTTGGAATAAAAATCTGCAAACGCCCCTGATAGCACTGTATCCCAAATGCATATAACTGTACCACAGATCCCTAGACCTATTTTACTCTTCCAATCTATCGACCTACATCCTAAATATTCTGGAGAAAAGACACTTCTTCCAGAGGTTGTTCATTTAAAAACATTTATCGGTTGCTTGTAATGAAACATCCCTGTCCACGTTCCTCCATGGCCAAGAAAAACGACGCTAAATACAAATAGAAAGAGAAGCAATAACTAAAAACCCGGACTGACTCTTAAGGGAAAGAAACACATGGCGCCCCCCTCCCCCCCGGATTTCTATTTCTAAGTTTTCTTTTCAGTAATTGATTCTCGATTTGGGAAACGCGATTTTCTGGAATCGCAAAAATGACGGCGAGGAGGGGCGTGGGGAGGGGGTTAGTTCATTTTACGGGAACGGATTTATCCCATTGGCCGAATTCCGTGTGTGTGTAGCGTTCGAGTAACGATAACGATTGGGAATATCGTCCGTTGCAAGAGATATTCACTTTTATAGTTATTTATTTTTCAAAAGAAATTTATTCCAGAAGTTTTGGCTTTCTTTCGATACGCGGGGAAAGCGAAGAAAAATAGGAAGGGTTTTCGGAGAGAGAAACATTGCCGTCTTGGTATCTGTAAATTACTGGGGAAAAGTTTCGAGAGAAATATGCTTTTATTCTTAATTTATTTTTATTTTTTACTTTTCTTCCCGCAATACGCAATATATGCAAAAAAGAAAGCATTTGATGCTATCAAAAATTCGTCTCTCGATCAGAACATCGCATACAGTGACGAAGCGTGATACAATAATTTGGGGAAACATAAAACCAGGGACCAAGATTAGCAAGCAAAAAGTTTCACGCTGCATATTTTAACAAGGTTACGAATAAAATGAAATATAACAACTTAATAGCAATTGAAATAAGTGAATGACATTTGCAGAGTACACTTCAACGATAAGAGCTTGCAATTTCGTCCCAGTAGCTTAACGGTAGAGTGTCGAATGGTTAGTTCGGAGATTCAGGGTTCGATTCTCGATTGAGGCAGCAAGCAATTTGCGATGACGCCCAAACAAATCAACCCTGTAGGTTAGTGTAAAGATGTCGGAGGTCTGAAAGTGAGCCTAGTACGGATTCAGTGGACTCTGGAAGATTGTGCGCCGATTTCGAATTGAGAGGATTACGACCACGCAGGATACTAACCTGGGTAAAAATAGTAGTGTCAGGAGGCTAACCTAAGGTAAAAATAGCAGGAGGTGGTCAGTCAGATTTCCAGTTGCCCGTCAATCTGACATTAGAGGGTGGTGAATGCAGAATCTACTTCAACGATAAGAGCTTACAATTTCGCCCCAGAAGCTCAACGGTAGAGCGTCGGCGGGCCAGTTCGGAGATCCAGGGTTTGATTCCTGGTTGGGGCAATAAGGCTCTTTACACATTTTGCAATTACAATGAAACACTTTCACTTGCTAAAAGTTCAATTTATGATTCACGTATATATAGAAAAATTAACGTAAATATATAAAAATATGCCCCTCCACCCCCCCCCACCCCCCACCCTATAATTTACCGCTTCTCTACATCAAATTTGCTATAAACCATTAAAATAACTCTCCAAAGTCCGCAGATGATACACTATATGTTTGCAGAAACGAATCGACTCAGGGTGGTAAAGAATACCAAATCACATCCTGAAGGGACATGAGTGAAAGAGAATCTTTACAATTCCGAAAAATTCCGCAGTTTACAAGGAAGGTCTCCTGACCGTCACTCACCAATCTTTACAAAATTAATTGTGTGATAGTTTTATACTAGTAAAAAAAAAAAAAGTATTGTGAGAAAATTAGCAGCTGTCGCATGGTAAACCCATGAGCCAAGGAAGTTACCTTAGGACAGCAGCGCTTAATCTGCTCAAAAAGCTGGAAATTAAATGTTAATATTTCGATAAAATAGCGCCAAATGTAACTCATTGGCGAGAACTCAGCGTTTGGCGAGAACTCAGATATAGATAAACACCCGATTTCCTTACTTTCCCTATATCAATTACTATGTATTGCAGGAAAAGTAAAAAGTTGCAGCTTAAATTTAAACTTCACTGTCTTTGAGATGTTTAAATACTAGTAGTTAATAAAAGGATTAAATTTTTGAACCGATAACTTTTTAACACCACTAAATATATAGTTTTCGGAAAGAACTACTCTTTAAAAGACACGTACCACTCTTCTCTCCAACTTCTCTCACCATCCAGTACTCCTAACAAGGCGACATCGGCGCCTGCGTCCAATTAACTTGTCTCCCACTGTTCCAACACCCCCGAGCGCAGCTCCAAGAAGCCGTCCAGGATGACTTTTTAAAGTTATGACTCCGTTTTATTTCGTTATATATACTCCCTATATCTTCTGCAATAGGCTGTTAGAGGAATGAGTTTGAGTTTTTTGTACCCCCTGCAGTGGCATAACGAGGCCTATCTGCCCCCCCCCCCTTTTACAAAATGGGGGAAGGTGGTATTCTTGTCTTCCCCGATTTCATAGGTAGGATGTGTGTATTAAAAACGGTAATAAAAGAAGATGGTTTGAGGCTCGATGTGGCTGATTCTAAAGAGAAAATGTAATTCGTGAAAATTTACTTCACTTGTTCGTCAGGGTCTTTTTTTATGCATGTAGGCTACTTCATGAACATCTAAATTAACAAGTAATGCTCCACAGAAATTTCATGTTATTTCTATGTACAATGTTTTGGGTCACTTATACGCACGTGACATCACAAGCGGTAAATTTACATAGTGTCAGTCATATTTGACGAAAAAGTCGATTTGCGTCTCTCTCTTTCTCTCCTTTGACATGTGTCAGATATTTGTAAACATGGAGTTATTTGAATAAATGGTGTAGACATTTCAATAATCATTGATCAACATCTTTAGGGAGCGGCAAGTTAAGAAGTATTATATTAAATAAATTCAAATTATTAAGAAAGTGGTGGCTATTTGAAGTAGAATTTCGAATTTTCTATGAAATTCCCCACTCTCTGTTAGTGCAACATTGTTGTTGTTGTTGTTGTCGTGTCCCTAACATTACATTTAAGGAAGAATGTGTGCACTGCTTCTGTTTAGTCTAATGACCCGGGGCACCCGAAGGTAATAATTAAGAAAAATAAGACATTACAACATCCATGCCCGCAGGCGGGACTCGAACCCGCAATCTGGCAGCCGAGCCGTCACGAGGAAACGCCTGCCTCTTTGACCGCTCGGCCACCACATCGGCAGTGCAATATTGTAAGTTAAAAGAACAGTACGCTCTCTCTTTAAATTGTGAACTATCCGTGTCATATTTTGAGTAGACATTTAGTAAGGGTTTCAGAGATGTTTTCGCCCAAAATAACTTAAAAGAAGAAAAAAAAAATCACAATTTTATTATTTTCTTAAAATTTTTCAGTTTGGAGGAGGGAGGTTGAGACCCTTATTTCCCCTCATTTATGCTCTCTAATGATATGTTACGTTAGCAACACATAGAAGGCGATATTTGGCTTAAATGTGTATCAAAAGTAAATTTCGATTTTACATCACTGCTCTAGAGTATGCTTTCTTTGCTTCTCGAAGTTTCTATTAGTACAATTGCTTATTTATTCGAAGAATACAATGGTTCTAAATTGTTATGCGGTACAATACTCTATGCGGTAAAATTTCTCAATATACCTTTCTGAAAGGTGTACATCAGTATATATTTTATACATATGTGATAACGATATCATAGATGGATCCATTACCACATTTGCGTTTACTTCGTCCAACATGGCGACGTCAACAACTAGAGCGCCTGTATGAGTAGACGGACGCATTCACCATTCGTGATCCAAAATTGCTCTGATCAGCGACTCTCCCATATAGAAAAGCATTGTAAGCGGGATCATTTCACTTTGAATACCGATATGAGGAATGAAACCTGTCTCAAAATAATGCAAACATTTTAAAATATGGTAAATGATCCATCTTTATGCTTTTAAATTGCAGTAATTAGTGAATTGTTCTCAATTTAAAACAGCTATTATAACGTACGTTTCTGTGACATAGGGGGAGATTTTCGAACCCGGATTTCGTACAAAATGTGCTCAAAATGATATTTTGCTTTCCACGGAATCTTTATGGGTCCTAAATTTCTTGTTATGTACTATTAAATCTGTGTATCATGGAAATATGCTTAAGATATATATATATATTTTTTTGTTTAGACTATTTTTCTTTAAACATATTTTTCTGTATACAATTGTTTTCAAAGGAAAATATTTCAAATTATAATTACTCGTGTTAAAATTTGTTTAGTTGATACATGTCTATCAAAAGAAAGATAAATGAAATGTTAGTTGAAACAATGTTCAAATCTTGAAATATGACAAATGAACTTTATTCTACTTTCCAATTGCAGTAAAATAATTATAGAGAAATAAAGGTCAAAATACGACAAAAATAATGAAGAATATGTTAAAATAGAATAAAAAATGACTCTTTTTCTATAAAATTCTCCACAAAGAAATTTAAATTATTTTTAATTTTTTGAAAATTAATTAATTTGATTTAATATTTTTTAGATTGTAACACTGTGTATACTCAATGTATCTAATGATTATTTTTATTTCTTATGCGTAATAGAAACCCTCGCATTTTTAATATTTAATGATATGCAGGACAGTGTATTTTTTTTTCTTTTTCTTTAGTCTTTGTGAATCCATTTGCTCTCTTTTATATCACAGAAATTTATTAGTATATTGCAATACTCGATATAAATGAAAGTTGAAAATTTTATTTCTATGCATAATGTCACTATTGAACAATAAATATAAAGAAGTTTTCCGTAATGGAAGAATTAATTATGCAATACAAAACTTATATTCAGATTTTTTCAATTTTAAGATTTTTATAGTATTAATTCCTAAGGAGATAAATTATAATTCCTGAAACAATGATTATAGCATATAGTATATGTTGTTGAGACCCAGACCGTCCGGCCTACCAGAAAGGTGCAAGGTAACTGTTTGGACGGCCGGGAAGTGCCATCCAATTTAGACCGGAACCCAGTGGGGGAGGCATCCCCAGGGACCGTACTCTCCTTCCACCATCATAGGCACCAACCTCTCGGAAGGACTTACGGACCCACATGTTTAACGTGATCGTACTCCGCATGAACACGGCGGCAGTTGTGGCAGCGTGCAAATCCAGCGCGCAAACCACCGGGCTACCGCGCCCGAAAAGGGCCAACAGCACGCGGTGTTCTCAGGTGGTCATCCATCTAAGTACTAACCGCGTCCGATGCTGCGGCATATAGTATATGTGGAAAATTGATAATTTGAACTACGCTATGGGTATTAACGATATCAAAATAGTTTATCAGAATATTAACACAGAAAAGTTAATTACATCCATATCATCATTAGCACTGAATTGTTATAAAATTAAAAATAAAATGTTAATAATATTTACGAAATATTTTAAATGCATAACTTTGATGCTAAATTATAAAAATATATATATCGTTTAATTTGATAGTGATCGTGATACAGGTAGAATTAAACACTATGAAATATGAATGTAGGAAAAATTAACTGAAATGTGGTTCAACTCAACTTTCTCATACCAGAATTCCCTTTTTTTTTTCGAATTTTGCAAGAAAAAATAAGAAAAATAGGTATTGTGGGTACAAATGATTACAACTATAGCATGTTACCCTTCACTTTAAAGGGTCTGAAAAAATATTTCGATTGATGCCATACTTGACAATGTACTGGAAATAAGCCCCCTAAGTGGGGAAAATGGCGTCACGAACAAAAAAATTTGTATCGCGGCTATTTTCACAGCAATAATTGAAACTATTACGTCTCGTGATCAGTGAGCCATAAATAAACCCTTTTATGCGTGATTATACCAAATTTTGTCCTATGCTGTCATGTTAAAATAATATAAAATTTCGAATAAATTTCAAACTGCTCTCTCAAATTTAAAAAAAAATCTACCTAGTTCTAGATTTTTTGATAACAAATCCGGATATAAAGTTTCGTGAAAATCCATTCATATTTGTGGCTGCTATCGTGTACACCAGAAATCGATCACAGATATCAGACAGACAGACGAACATCACTCCAAAAATAGCCAAAACATGTTCAGGTGTTATTAAAACATATCTTAGCATCAAAATCTCGAAATCGAAAATTTTCGTGGAAACAATACTTTCCTAATACTACGCATGAGACAGTAAAAATCAGGTAAAGACTCACAATCCATATATTTATTTTATATTTTGATGTTCATTCAATTATACCATTTTGCATATTCGTTTATAATTCCGGAAAACTATAAAATGCTGCTCGATAAACTCGAACCAATCAGGTGCTTGAATCAACACAACGGCAATTAAATTTACTCGTTATATCTAGAATCTCGCTTAATGAGAGATTAATAAAAGTAGGCTCTACTTTATTTCTTTATATATTCACTACATTCAGATTTAAAGGATAAAAATATTGGCTACAAGTATTGTCAGCTCAGTAAGTGTAGAAAATGCAAAGGTTTCATAGGAGACACGAGACTGCTGTGCTAGCATAAAGTAAAAATAGTCGTCGCCCCATTTATTTATTATATACGGCTATCTTCAGAAGAGTGCATGCGTGTGCCCATTTCCACTTCTGTCTGCAGTCACGGTTTCGAGTTTCTGTGCATACGGGGAATACATTATCCAAGGCTTTCACAGGATCCGCCTCAAAGACTCAACTACGGTTTCATCAATTCCTGGATCCCAGAAGCCCCGACATTAGGCAGCCCAATATGCAGAATAGGCGCAGGAGCCTATATCCTCCATTACCTAAGTTACGCCGAAACGCCCTCGAGGGTTTAAAGTTTTGCGAAAAGAGGGCGAGAATCGCTTCTTTTTATACATATCCTACGTTCCAACGTGCTTTTTGTGTTTTAGCTCCTTCCAGTGGAGTTTTTTATTTTGCGATTTTACTGATGGTAGTAGAAACCCCTCAGGTATTTTGCCCTCGGCTGGAGAAGAGTGTGGATGTGGGGGTGGTGGAGATGTGGTGCACGCAGCATTTTTTTTTTTTTTTTAGCTTGTGAAAATGTTAGATGCCCTATTCTCTTTTCCTTTAAAAGGTGGAAAAGGGAAAAAATGCTCTGTGCACACAAAAAAATTTAACTTCCAGCTAGAACTGATGATTGCTTCAGCCTTAACTTGCTAGCTGGCGGCAACTTTTTGCCTTTTTATTTGCCAGCATCCCCTTCTTAAAGGCCAGTATAGATATATATAAGTCTTCGGTAAAGAAATAGCAAATTTATTCTAAGGAAAAAGTTACCTTTTTCTTATTTACTTATCTCCCGTTTTTTTAGCTGGGGCGCTTTTTTAAAATTGAAGTAAAAGAGGATAGAACGATAGCAACACTCTGGTTGCCCTTGGGCGGCCAAAGGACTAACTTTTGCTCCAATTTTCGCCACAGCCGAGCCTAATTTGGAAGCGTTTGTCGCCGAAGGGTAAATGTAAATAGAAAGAGGGAAAGTGCCCGAATTCTCACCAACCCTCAAGAATGGGCGGAATCAAATTTTCGAAAACGCTGCTAGCCCATCTGGTTTTCCAAGAGGCGGTGACTCCTGAAATGCTCCAGAGTTATTGATATCACTGGCTCTTACTGTATAGATATCACAGTTCTGTACAGATAATATATACTTTGCGTACTGCAGATTCCCAGGCATTTCAAAACGCCCCTTGGGGAAGTGAGAAAATTTTGACCGGACATCCAGAAATTTAGAGATAGTTTCAACGATTTTAAAACTTCAAACAGAAGGCTAAGATTGCGTTGTCGAAGTTGTGGAATTTATAATTGGAACTTGGAACTTTGATTGGAAATGTGGGGGAATTTCTGAAACAGATGTCACATTTCACTTCCGAAGACAGAATTTAAATGAGAATTTCCTTTGTCTCGTATTCGAAGTTCGGTTCCTTCTGTGAAAATTGTTCGAAATATCGTCAATAATTCAGATGTAAGGTGAACCCTGGTGCGATAGTTTGGGAATATTTTCGTTGTGTAGTTTGCTGAATGCAGAAATACTTTAGTTTATTCTGAATTGCTTTTGCAGTCGTAGTTTGTCTTGAGAAAGTATGTTCCGAGTGAAGAATGTAAGCTGGGATAGTTGATATGTAAAACTTGTAATACTTAGAAAATATATATACATGTTTTAAGTTCTTAACGTCTGTTGATATTGAGAAAATATGTAAATATTTATTACAGAAATGTTTGTTTGCTATCTACCATGCTGCATTTCTCAATTATTTGTACAATTAGAAATTCAAAAACTATGTTTATTTTTTTAACAGTATGGCTTGTAAGATGAGGGCCATTCAATATTATTGTTTAACCTTTTTCTTACGGTGGGACAGCGTCCATCCCAAACGAAAAACATCTCAAAAAGACAGGCATTTGACATACCCTATCCCAAGCAGATTGACGCTGTTCCACCCGTAAGCAAAAGGTTAAAGTGAATTTTACCTTTTATTAGGTTTAAATTAATCAGTTTTTAGAGAATACTAGCTGGTATACTCGGCATTGCTCGTGATTTAAAATATGTGCAACTTCTTATAGTATTCGAAATGGTCGCATGAGAACGCGGACAGTTCTCGTGTGACAAGCTCCAGGCATTATTTTACTCCCAGAACGTAGTGTCCCCAAAACGGACGGAAGACAAAGCTCGTGTGCCATACATAGGACTCCAAACTGGCTTGATTATATCCATAAGCATCAAGCGCGCAACAATATATTACCATTTTATAGACAAAAAACATATTAGGTAAATTATAATTTTCTTTTAAATAATAGTTTTTAATTTTCAATTATTTTTTTATGTTTATTTTAAAGAAGACACTCCCTACCCTGAAAATTTCATTCTAATAACTTTAATAGATTTTAGTTTAAAAATGTTTAAACTTCTGTTGGTTTTGCCGACATTTTCGCATTCTAAGAGTGGAATATTTACATTCTTTTCCAATTTTAACATTGTTGTAAAATTTTACAAGTAATTTTAACTTTTAATGAAAGAACATTCACACATTTAAATTTTCAATTGGAATATTTTCTTTGGAACAAAACATTTTTTTTATATAAGTTGCAAAATATGATTTTCTTTCCAATATTTTACAGTTGCATCTCCCGATCGAATAAAGATGTCCGACGTCAGTAACCTATCGTTGCTCAGAATGTTTACTAAAACGAATTCAAAATGGATCACCACTTATTTCAAACCATGGGCGTAACACAACCGAAACTCGTAACAGCTGGTAAATCAGTTTGTAGAGTAAAACCCCCTCATCAATCTTACAGGGGCTCCTTCAAACTTGAAGGGCCCCTTCTTCTAACGGGACCCATGACCTACCTTGAGCTCCTCTTACTGTGAGGTGGGACCAGAGGAAGAGAAGTTCAAATAATAGGTTGGTAGTCAATATGTGTGTTGGCATAACGTGTTTACAGTTTCAGGGTGGTACAGGGTGGGACAAGGTGGGTTGAAGCATAGTAGGCACGTCTGATTTCATACTACACTTGTAATAAAGTAAATAGCAAAACAGAAGTTTGGTATTAGTGTACAGAAAATTGAAGAGGGAATGTGACATCCAGATTTGGATTCCAGACAGATTTCAAAATGGTAGTTAAGATTACGGTTTGTACAGAACGATTAAAGATTATCATTTGATTGATTTTCTAGGTGTTTAGAAATTTAAATAAAGCAAATATAATGTAAAATGATAAACGTAGACAATCGTTTCGGTTATCCGTTACTCGGATAACCGAATGAGCTAGCTCTTTATATGAGCTGATTATATGAGCTGATTATATTATCTAGCTGATTATATGAGCTAGCTCTTTTTTCACTGACATCACTTTATGAAGAGCATCTATTATGCCCTTATTACTTTCCTTATATACATAATGTATAAGGAAAGTATTGTGACGGGGTCGAAAATTCGAATTCGAGTTTTCGACGGGAGAGCACGTTTCAAGCATCCCTGATCACGAATCAAACATTTTTGAAGTGATGTCTGTGTGTGTGTGTGTGTGTGTGTGTGTGTGTGTGTGTGAAAGTATGTGTGTGTGTGTGTGTGTGTCAGTAAGCCTGTGGAGACGATAATTGACGAACGAATGGACCGATTCGAACCAAATTTGGTACAAAAATCAAAATCCGTAAACACTGGAAGCCTATTGTTTTCATACGTAATCGAATGTTCAGAACCCCCCTAAATTTTCGAATGAAATTTTGAAAAAATCGTCAAAAAATCAAAACCGCTAATAAAGTTACGCAAATAGACATTTCTTATGTAATTTTTCATTAGAAAACGATTGGCATAAATTTTAGAACGCTAACATAAACCGTTTTCGAGATATTGCACATTTTTCAAAAAAATTATGAAAAAGTCACATAAAAAAAATTCCTATTGAGAAACATGTTCACTTTTCATATGTAATACCATGCGATAAATTGAGTGACATCATTCTCGTGGATCCAGCTCGTTCCATTCATGAAAAAAGATACTTTAAGTAATACTTTTGTATTTGAGCGCCAATAGTCATTTATCTGCTGTAAAAATAACTTATTTCTTCGTCCATAACGCTTGGCGAGATTTTGGTGACGAATTTGCCGGAATGTCGCCAACTTGACGACTTTTTTGAAATGTTGCCAAATTAATGAAAATCTCGCCAAATGGATAAAAATGATGCTAAATCAATGAAAATGACGACTAATTGTCGAAAATTCAATATCTTGGAAAGAATATTGGTATCTACTATAAGAAGAACCTATTTTTTTACTGTAAAAGTAGTAAATTCATTACATTATATAAGGAAAGTCATGTGTTGCCCACATCAGATTTTTTTTTATGTGAATATCATATATTACTTTCCCTGCAATACATGGTAATGTATAGGGAAAGTATTGGAATCATACCGAAAATCACAACTCGAATTTTCGACGGATCTACACGTTTCGAGACCTCTAGAATACGAAAAAACTATTTTTAGCGTGACGTTTGTGTGTGTCTGTCTGTCTGTGCAATGTATGTATCCACTCTTAACTAAAGAACTAATGGATCGAATTTCATAAAATTTGGTAGGTGGGTGAGACACTTGGGTGAGACCCTGGTGCTGATTAGTTTTTGGTAGGATTCGTAAAAAGAAAACCCACCTTTTTTTTTGCGAATTGGCCCGCAAAAATTGCCTGTATTCACTCTAGCTGAAAAACTAATGGACCGAATTTCATAAAATTCGGTAGATAAGTCGCTTGTGGGTTGCCCTGGTTCTGAATAGATTTTGGGTACGATTCCAAAAAAATAATCTGCCTTTTTTTGCGAAATGGCCCGCAAAAATCGTCAAAATCTAAAATAAAAAACTACGTATGTTCAAATGTATCCATTAAATACTTGTTTTGTACGTAATTTTTAACGATGAAAAGAATAAGACCAACCCCATCACACTAGGACTAGCCGTTCTCGAGATATTTCAGTTTTTTTCGTATTTTCTCTGCGTCACCATTGAAAATAAGCCCAGTTACCAAATGGGAACGAAAATTGAATTAAAAGTGAATTACATTTAATTAAAATAAAGAGAGCGTGAATATAAGTCTGCAGGGAAAGTCATGTGCTGCTCACATCAGATTATTTTTTTCATCTGTGGTTGAAATCGCAGCATCGCGAAAAAGGTAAACACTTTGTACGTTTGTATCCCCAAAACTATAAGATAAAAATGTAAACAAATTTTACTTGTTTTGTTGTAAATAAGGTACAGTTCAAGAATATATTAAAATATTTTAATATTTTGAGCATTTATAATTTCGAAAAATTGGAACTACTGTTAATAATTTTTTTTTTCTGGTGAAATTGTATCAACTCTCGTGACGTCTAGAAAATTTTTATCAGTGAAATCGAGGAATAAGATGATGACGAATATAATATTTTGCTCATGGAGTTAATAAAAAAAAATTTCCAGTTTCAGAACGTATCAAAGTAAAAGACATTTGGATACATGAGGATGAGCAACAGGAGATGGCCGATGGCATAGTTGCAAATTCAGTGAATGGGGAGAAACAAGAGAGTGAAGAGGAGCAGGCTCAAGAATTTCGCATACGGAAGACCTAAATGCGACTAAAATCGCAATGTAATGCATTTTACTAGAATAGCAGAATGAATAGCAAAATGAGAGTACACCGAGTCTGTACAGTATGTATTAAACAAATAGAATCATAATTACATATGTATTTATTGTATGTATTCTTTTCTTACAGTACTTTTTACTTTCCTTATATACATAATGTATAAGGAAAGTATTGTGACGGGGTCGAAAATTCGAATTCGAGTTTTCGACGGGAGAGCACGTTTCAAGCATCCCTGATCACGAATCAAACATTTTTGAGGTGATGTCTGTGTGTGTGTGTGTGTGTGTGTGTAAATGTGTGTGTGTGAAAGTATGTGTGTGTGTGTGTGTGTGTGTGTGTGTGTGTGTGTGTGTGTGAAAGTATGTGTGAGTGTGTGTGTGTGTGTCAATGAGTCTGTGGAGATGATATCTCACGAACAAATAAAGCGATTCGAATGAAATCTGGTACAAAAATCACAATCTGTGAATACTGGAAACTTATTGTTTTTAAGCGTAATCGAATGTTCAGAATCCCCTAATTTTTCGAGTGAAATTTTGAAAAATCATTAAAAAATCAAAACCTTTAATAAAGCTATGCAAATAGCCATTTCCTATGTAATTTTTCCTAAGAAAACGATTGACATAAACTTTAGAACGCTAGCATGAACCGTTCTTGAGATATTGCACATTTTTTAAGTACATTTAACAAAAAATCCCATAAATTAAAAAAATACATTAACTGTTGAGAAACGTGTTCACTTTTCATATGTAATATCATGCGATAAATTGGGTAACATCATTCTCGTGGATATAGCTCGTTCCATTCATGAGAAACGATACTTTGAGTAATACTTTTGTATTTGAACGCCAATAGTTATTTATCTGCTATAAAAATAACTTAGTTCTCCGTCCATAACGCTTGGCGAGATTTTGGCGCCGAATTTGGCGGAATGTCGCCAACTTGGTGACCTTTTTTAAATGTTGCTAAATTAACGAAAATCTCACCAAATGGATAAAAATGACACTAAATCAGTGAAAATAACGACTAATTGACGAAAATTTAATTTCTTAGAAAGAATATAAATAGCTACTATAAGGAAAACCTATTTTGTTATTGTAAAAATAGTAAATTCATTGCATTATATAAGGAAAGTCATGTGTTGCTCACATCAGATTATTTATTTAATGGTAGGAATGGAGATGTTACGAGAGGAGAAGGGAATATTGTTGACAATTTTAAGGTGTGAATTATACAGTGCAGTATACGAAACTTTATCCGTGTTAACCAAGTTTATCCGTATAGGAGCTGTTCTCGGTCAACATTATCTTGGATAAACCAGACTCTACTTGGATTTTCTCCTTCAGTGTAAACAAACCAGAGCTGGGTGTTAAACGAAACGAGAACTTAACCACCCTTGTGAAAATGTTAGAATCTATGAAATGTTAGAATATTGAAAATGTTAGAATAATGAGAAACGTCCATGGAGGCCAATGACTGCAAAGGGGGATCGAACTGTTTGGGATAGTGTATGTCAAATACCTGTCTTTTTGGCAGGTTTTTCGTTTGGGATGAACGCTGTCCCACCCGTAAGCAAAAGGTTAATTAATATTCGCAATTCCAAATATCACACTCGTTTCACTGTTTTGGGGACAGGTACGTTTTGCCAGGGAGGCTCGGTTCATAAAATAATTTTTGTTAAAAAGTAGAATAATAATTCATAGTATTCGGTCGTATATTTATTCATAGTATTCGGTCGTATACTAATTAACAGATGCTGGTTATATGGTAATTAATAGTATTTGGTAGTGTAGTAATTAATAGTATTTGTTTGTATAGTGAGTAATAGTATTTGGTCGTATAGTGCTTTACTTTTTTATCGTATAGTCATTAATAGTGTTTGGTCGTATAGTGATTAATAGTGTATTTGGTTGTATAGTGATTAATAGTATTTAGTCGTACAGTAATTAATAGTATTTGGTCATATATTAATTAATATGATTTATTGAGTAGTCCGTGTATGTCAGGAGTTTTTAGGAGCACAAGCACTGCAGAATAATTTTCCACATTTGCACACTTTCCATTACGAAATATTGATTTTATTTACTAAATGACGCCATAAATCCCAAATCGAAACCTTGAAGCATTTTTGTTTAATAGAATTGTCTGGGTTGTTGTCCAACTTTTACAGCATAGGAAAATGGATTGATTTTTCCTCTTTACATACAAATATTTGGGACTTTCATTATAAATAAAAAATGTTTATCGAAGTACATCACGTTTTCTCAAAATTAGAAAGTTACCTTTAATTTAAAAGCGCAACACAATAATTTCAAAGAAAGGTGATTGGTCTTCCTGGCTTATGAATCGATGGAAATGATCATTGGGGCACAAAATATCCATTTCCTTAATTCACCGCCCTTTTTCTCAAGACATTTCCCATTTTTTCGAAAGAGAAGGATTTCTGCACGGTGACGTCACACCAATCAATCGCCCCCCTATCCCCCAACCGCCTTTTATTCAGCCTTCCTGTTAATTTGGTGTGTGTGAACGCACCTTATCTTGATAAAGTTGGGGTTTAAAAAAGAAGTAAAAAATTGAAAACCGAAGTAGGGGCCCCATCTGCTGTTTGCCTAATTGAATCAATTCGGCAGCTTGGCTGTATCGCTGCACCCGCCCCTTACGAGATAGGAGAGGTGGGGGGTGGGGGTACGCGAATTTATGTCCCGTA
Organism: Amaurobius ferox; assembly: GCA_951213105.1. Classification (NCBI taxonomy): domain Eukaryota; kingdom Metazoa; phylum Arthropoda; class Arachnida; order Araneae; family Amaurobiidae; genus Amaurobius; species Amaurobius ferox. Next base: position 112,667,649 of record OX578143.1, on the reverse strand, counting down.
ATCTTGAGGCTAAGATTACCGGATCGGTAATTTGTCTGAAGAACGACTGGAACAAGAGTTGTGAATGTGGAATCTGTTGGTTCTGCTGTTTAGAATTGTTTAATTACTTTAGCTTTGTAGTAGGTTTAATATTTTATATGACTAAAGAATATTTTAAATTATTTTGCAAAGAAGCCTGATATAGCAAGTTTGTATGAATGACCAAAAAAGTGAAATTTCTTTTCAGTAAGAAATCGTTGGTTTTCGTAGTTTAGCGAATGTATGAATTTTCAAAAGGAATACAGTTTTATTACAGGCGGTTTCATTTTAAGTAGTTTTATTTAAGGGAGGCGGGGGATTTCATAGTGTGTATGTCAGTGTGTCCGTTCGTGAGTCTGTGGAAGTGTGATATTCTACGAACGAATAGAGCGATTCGCAAAAAAATGAATATTATAATCAGATGATTGTGCTAATTTTACCAATTTGTTCGCGTGAATACTCGAATCATATTGATTTTAAATGTAATCGATAGATCATAAAAACGCTCCCCCCTCCCCCCAATTTTCAAATGCTTTTTTTTTTAAATCATTAAAAATTAGAACCTTTAAGAATGTTAAATAAATAATCATTTTTTTATGTCATTTTTATTAGGAAACGATTGGCACAGATTTAGAATGCTAGCACGAAGCGTTTTCGCGATATAGCACGTTTTCGGATAAATTTATCAATAAAGTTGCATAAAATGAAAATGATTAGCATCCTTAAATAAGTTTGCATTGGCGAAAATTTTGGTGAAATGTCCCCAACTTGGCGATTTTTAAAAAAGTTGCCAAATTGACGAATATGTTGCCAAATTGGCAAAAGTGACGTTTGATTAACAAAAATGATGCCAAAATTGATGAAAATTCATTACTTTCCAATAATTGAAATACTTGATATATGGACAATATTACTTATTAGCGGGCGCTAGCAATATTTCTATTTGTCAAGTTAAATTTGAGAGAAATATAAGTTAATTTGGTACTTTGAAATAGTTTTATGCGTTGTTACTCTGGTAAGCTCTAAATGTACAATTGAACGCTAAAAACATTGTGCCATGGATCTTGCACATCATTCGTTTTCTGTGAAAGAAGTGAAGTCATTGCATTGTGTAGGGATCAACTTTATCAAGTGATGTGATGTCCACATCAGATATTTTTTCTTTTTGCTTCCGAAACCATTGGACAGCAATATGATTTTGTTCAATACTATATGCACATAACAAAAACAGTAGTTCCTTATTTGATAGCTGCGTATAGTCGACCTACGCCACTGTGCAGTTCACTTTGCCTTTTCAGATGTCGCCCATCTTCACGTTTCCACTGACAGAGATCCTGTTTGTGTGAACTCGGAGAGTTTCCGTCGATTCTCTTTCGCGTTTATTCTCTCCTATGGACAGCGGGTTGAATGAAAGGGAGACCTGGAGAGAGTCGCTTTCCTTTGAGACACAGAAAAAAAATAACTTCCAAAGATAAATTTCTATCTCCCCAAAACACAAAGGGGATATTGTTATAAATGTATTTTTTGTGATGGGATATATTGTGATATATATAAATTTTTTTTTCCGTGGGGGTTTCTTAAAACGAAAATTCCGCTAATTTTATTATTCATAAGCTAGTATTCAGGTCTGTCAAAGACAGGAAAGCTAACACTCTTAAAAATTAAGTTGCAATTTTTTAAAATCAATTTTATCTTGTTTAAAAATATATGGGACTTAGCGTTGAAAAAAATAATTGTTTCCATTGAAAATTGGCCCAGTTAGGTTCTTCCCGTGGTTCAGTTTCAGCCTTTTAAAACTTTGGAGCTTCGAGAGGGCTTTGAAGACTTCCTCCCCCTCCCCCTTTTGTTACTCTTACTTCTTCAGAAAATCGAAAACCCGGCTCCATTAGGTTCGATCTGGTGTTTAAGTGTGCAAATATTGGCGTAAGTTACCAGAGGATATATTTCCCTTATATATTATATTAGGGATAGTAATATATATTATACTCTGTATTAGGGCAAGTAATATGCATTAAACTATGTATGCAGGGCACATAATAAAAATTCTATACATTATGCTATGTATGTAGGGAAAATAATATACATTAAACTATGTATGCAGGGCACATAATATAAATTCTATACATTATGCTATGTATGTAGGAAAAATAATATTTTATTATGCATGTAGGGAAAGTGATATACATTATACTATGCATATAGGGAAAGTAATGTACATTACACTATACGTGCAAAGAATCTAAAAATTGCATTTTCTAGGACTCTCAAAACGTTCTAAACAATCAAAATAAGATATTTGATCTCATCGCAATTCTTCCCCTTATATATTATAGGAAAGTTAAAACGTTTATCGAATGAATGGGGGACTCATTACCATCATTTTTCTGTCTTTTGCAGTTATCTCTTCACTTCACTTTCCCTCGAAGCCAGAATCGTCCACTCGGGACTCTAAAAGATGACCGTTTTCATCGCTCCTATCCCAGATCCGATGAAAAATTCATGAGGATCGTTGTTGGCGTAAGTAGCCGGACTCCTAAGGGGAGGGAGGGGGACTACTGACCGTCCTGTACTACATTCGCAGACGACTTTAACGCCGTCCGGCATTTTCCTGTTTTTATTTTCAGGATTTCTTTTGGCGTAGCATCTTTTTATGCACTTCGGATTGGATTGGGTCGTCTCGTCAGTGTTTGATTTGTGGAACGGTAAAAGACATACATTTCCTTTTCTATCCAGAATATTTATTTATCTATGGATACGAATATCGCTTTTTCTTATTTTATTGGCCAATCAAACGCATGCGAATAAACTCCTTTATGATAAAATATCTTTATTGCGTATTTTAAATGCTGTGATTATCATAATTCTTATATTTAATTTTTTTTATATTTGATTTATATTACTTTCCCAACAATACATATTAATTTATGGGGAAAGTATTGGAGTCGTGTCAAAAATTGGAATTCGAGTTTTCGATAGATATACACATTTTGAGCACTATAGAACACGAAAAAGCTATTTTTAATGTGATGTCCATGCGGGTGTGGGTGTGTCTGTCTGTGTGTGTTTGTACGATGTATATGTCCACTTTAGCTCACAAACTGTTCTGCAAAATTTCACAAGATTTGGTCGGTAAGCCACTCGTGGATTAGCGTGGTGCTGACTAGATTTTAGTATGATTCGGAAAAATAGAACCTGAACTATTTTTGCAAAATGACCCGCAAAAATCATCTTAATCTTCAATATAAGACTAAATATGCTGAAATATATTAATTAAATGCTTGTTTTATGTATAAATTGCGGCGAGAAATTGAATAGACTAACCTCAATATTTTATGATGTTCCATCCTCGAAATATTAAGAAATTTTGAGGTGTTATGACGACGCTTTTTTACTGTTATTAAAAAACAATTTGAAGAATTTTTTTTAAAGATTTGATAGTTAAGCCACTTGTGGACTACCCTGGTGCCGATTAGATTTTGGTACGATTCGGAAAAATAGAACTAGACATTATTCTTTGCGAAATGGCCCTAGTAATTCAAAAGTAATAGTAAAAGTAAAAGTAAATAGTAAAGTATTCATTAAGCGGGGTAAAAAAAAAATTAAAAAATACCTCGAAATTTTTCAGACCTCAGTAATTCAATGCATCTACTCTGCAGGGTAAATTTTCTCGGGTGCCATTGTAAAGAAGTCCTGATTTAACAGGATTTAAAACACCCATCTTCAACAGCCTTGCTACTGCTTTGTCTATTAAGTTACTGAAGTGATTGTCCTTTTTTCTAACATTGACGTGTATCCTGAAACGCTTTTGATTTTGTGGTTTGGCTTCTGTTTGAGTTCAACTTCATTTTTATAGTCTCCAAATTTTT